>OX276379.1:23728799-24226299 GCA_946251855.1 Alsophila aescularia
GTCATCTAGAGCAGTTGTTTAATTATCTTTTTCGTACAGACTTTTTGTATAATTATAAATCAATTGCCGTGTTTTTATTATTTAGTCTAAAAAAACTCGAAAATGGCTCAACCGTTTTTTTTTGTTGTTTTCGCGTCACTAACAGGTATGATTTAGGAAAATAATAATTGGAAACTTCTAAAAAATCGGTTTATCCTCCACATGTGTGAAACCGCGTGGCACAGCTAGTTATAAGTATAGATGAATACAGAAAATCACATGAAGTAGTTCCCACCCGTGGTGGATTACATACAGTGACGACAGTTCGGCGTGACGACACAAGGTACCTAATCGGCTCAGCACCACACCGGTTAGCGAAGGAAATCGTATTACATTCAATTGTAAACTTAAAACGACTTCAATAGAAGACGGATTCGATAATAAAGTAGCTAAAGTACTGTACCGAAATCAAAACTGTTTGCGAACTCAGCTATAATAATGAATGATATAATTATGATGAAGTGACTAAGACATGGTAAGAAACAGACTCAATTGTCTACACTTCTACACTTTTAATAAAGAGAAATGATAAGATTTTTGTATGTTTCTTTATTTGTTTGTAATGAATAAATAAAACAATACTGAACCGATTTAAAAATGCTTTCACTAATAGAAAGCTACTTTATCAGCGAGTAATATGGGCTGAATTAAAAAGCATAATAAGGGATGAAATATATGTTTCAATAAATTAGATATCCCTCCGAAGATTGCAATAATGTAACACAAGGTATCAAACATTTGCCTATAAAAGTCATTATTTGGCGCGCGCTGCAAAACAATTGGTGAGCCATGAAGTAATGTACTTCATGTTTATAATTATACTCAGCACACACACAAACACAAACAAGTCCGCGAGGATATATATCTAACTATTATAGTTAAGTCACTATAACAATTTTTTGTTCAAATTAGTCAATCAAAAACAGGTCGAATCGAAATTTTCCATCAATCAATATTTAGAGAAACCCTTAGTTACCCGTGCGAAGCCGGGGCGAAGCGTAAGTTACTAATAATCTTGTAATAGTTGGTGATCATGAAGCTTGGTCACAGAATGCTTGGTGGCAATAACGCTAGCTGCATTTCCGCTTTAAATAGTAATAGCTATTATTGTCTGTGCGAAAAAATGGGCTACTCCTCTTGTTACCTGCGGCGTCGATTAGGTAAGATATTTCCTAAAGCAATTTTTTGTTACTATTTGTTACCCAATGGACCAAAAACTCTTGACAGCGATACATGTTTACATCGCTTGGCTTCTTCTGCGGCTTCCGCCACGGCTTCAGCCCTCAAGACTGACCCGCTGAGACGAGAAGGGGCTAACGTATCAACACAAGACATGTCCCATACGAGAGCCTTCTCCGCTCCCTGGGGATCAGCCATAGGCCGTCTGGGCGTGTGGCATCATCACGCACCACTCCTACTGGTTCTAGCACAGACGTTATTTTGATGGTGGCAAGCGCCTGTTTTATGATCTCAGTGTTATTGAGCCGTGGCGTGGCAGAAAAACCTACCAGCACTACGGTGGCAATAAAGTCCATGGGGTCCGTTTGTGTTGACGTTGCTGCTAATGACCACCGATGACTTTCCACAATGGCAGAACCCAGACAGAGACCGACGACGAAGTGGAAACTGCCATTGTCAAGCAGCGTTCCGAGGTTCACAGATGGGTTTGACGTGCAGCCACTGTCCTGATTCATGTTACTAGACAGCAAGATATAAATTTTGATATCGTTTGGTGACTTTATTTTGGTTACAAATGTATCGTTTTGAGTACAAACCATAGTTTAAGTAATACAAAACTTATTTCTTTGGTGATCGATAAAATTGTACCCCTTTTTAACTAAATTAAACCTACCATGTTAGCCTTATGCACTGTACAACATTACAACAGTTTAGTCAGTGTGAAAATAGGCATTCGTTATAGAGACATTGGTAACTCAAAGACCAATCCTAGGCCGCGAGGGAAAATGCTAAAAATTTCGTATGGGTGTGTGGGTTGAGTGAATCGACAGCTACTTGGGCGCGGGACCAATGAGCGTGCGCGCGCGCACACACACAGAGGCAGGGGCTCGTCGCGCCCACCGCGGCGGAGAGCGCTGAGTAGACGGCTGCGGGCCCGCGCGCTGCCCGCTGCTATCTGATAACTGCAGATTGAGTCGCGAGTGATACCGCAGATAGTGGCGATGCTCAACTAGTGCCGAAACAAACATTACACGATTTCTGCATCAGTGCTTCAATAAACGTAATTTATATCTAGGTAAGTGTGCGAGTTATCGCCTCGTTAGTATCTTGTCTCATTAGATAGAGGTTAATTTCTTGTCCGATAACCGCCTACTCGACTTAATGCGTCGAGATTTAATTAGAGTTCATCACGTTACTTACGATTTCCACAAGTGTTGGCACAGCCGCCGCGCCCCGGGGCGGCTGAGGCTGTGAAGGACACCGAACGGAAAAATTACAGTTTCTTTAAAATAGTTGGAGTACTCATCTATACTCTAAAACAAACTGAGAATTTGATGAGAAAGCCGAAGACCGGGCTCTGTGGCGTTCATTGGGAGAGGTTGTGCCCTGCCGAGCTGCCGTGGGCAAATACAAGCCGATGATGATGTACCTACTCTACAAATTAAGCAGCATGTTTTCGTAGTAATTTAATATTTCGTAATTTGATAAATTTGTAATTTAGTTACTTCAAATATTTTTATTTAGATTTGTAAAAAACTATCTTATTCTTAACTTTTGAGACGACTTACAACCAAATGTACCTTCCAAAGTACAAAGCAACGGCTGAACATCACAGTTAACTTGCATTTGTCATGAATTTATCGTTTTAATTTATATGACCATGGGTCAAATATTATTACGAGATATTATTACTACTAGGTATTATTACTCGCAGAACTAGCTTTAATTATATTTTAATACTAACCAAATAATAGTGCGTCGTAAACTAACATGTACTTGTGCAGGGACGAGGGATACTTACTTGTATATACTTATTTATTTTCGTAACATCCGTGTATGCTGTCACAAATATAGTCATTACAGCATTTAAGTGCCTGTACACTCAGTAAATACGTTATATTTTGCATACTTACCATAAAAATGCGTTTTTAAACCTACATATTTTCAAAATGCATCTGTAGCAACGTAATATCTATGACAAAAAGGCCAACCCCTGAGCATTGCCGCCGCCCGCCCGCCCTCCGGCTTGTACGGCTGAATGCGGAAACCCACTTTGTTGTAAAATATTAATATATAAAATGTTTTTAAATGTGTCAATGTGACAAACCCCACCAAATATGATTCAAAAATTGAAAAGAGACCTCTCACTTTGAACAGGGATAAAGGAAATTAATAAAATTGTGAGTGCATGCTAGTTTCAAACATTGCTCGAGGCTGCCGTATGCCTAAATTGTTTTTCATCGTAGAATGTCTGAAAATTATTATTCTGTTTATAATGTTACCAAAATAACCTAAGGAATAAAGTATTTTATATAAATAATAAGTTTCAACATATTTTAAATAGTAGTTAATAGTTATAATATTTATAATATAGTATTACAATAAACTTTGCCCTATAAAAGTGCCAATTTACTTAATAATTTTACCTAATATTTATATCTCTGCAATTTGAAAAATTCCCTGGTACTGTTTTCATAACAACTTTTCAAAACTATATACCTAGCTAAGAAAAGGGTTTTTTTTTCACTGTTTCATAACTGGTTATCCAATAAGAATAAATTTGCATAATTATGTACAGTATTTATGTGCTCCGTCACCACAATAAGTTTGATTCCTACACATGTATAGGTAGGTAAAGCTATGTAAATCTAAAGGGGAACATGTGTGTGACTTCGGCGGTGGGGTGCTGTGCTATACGACGTACACACATTTATATTTAATGAATACGAAATACTATGCATGTGTCTAGCTAAAGGAATCAGTAACAATAAATCAGTTAATTTTCTTAATACACGTACTCGTATTGGGCGTCATGTGAGGAACGCAGCCGACGGCGTGGGCGGGCGGGCGGCCGCATTTGACAGAGAAGGTACTCGTACATAGTGATATTAACAACTTTATTAAGTTTCATGTGTTATTATCATGCAAATCAAAATTAATGCGTATTTTGTATAAGCTAGCTGTGGCCGCGGCTTTGCCCACGTGGTCATTTCTCTGGGTTAAAATTATCTTAGGTGTTATTTAAGGACCAAAAGTCCCTAATACAATGTACGTAATACCAAATTTCGTTCAGCCATCAACTAGTTTTTATCGAATGCTCGGCTTCTACTTATTGGATTGAGATATAAAGTATACCACTATCGATTTTAAGTTAAAATCTAAGCTATCCAATAAAGAAAACCGCACTGCAATCAGTCCAGTAGTTTTTACGTGATGTGCAAACATACAGACAGACAAACAGACAGACAAACAGACAGAGGGACACCATTTAAAAAAAAACATGTTCTGACTCACCTATAGACCATTTTTTTTAAGGTTCATTGTACATACTTTTTGTAACTGCGTTCCGCGGCTAGCGTATTCAATGATAAAAGTTATTCTATATATTAGGTACCCCAATGTGTTTATGTAACTTTTAGTAACTGCTCTAAAAGTAACTAGCTGCGCTCCACGGCTAGCGTATTCAATGATAAAAGTTATTCTATATATTAGGTACCCCAATGTGTTTATGTAACTTTTTGTAACTGCAATAAAAGTAACTAGCTGCGCTCCGCGGCTAGCGTATTAAATGATAAAAGTTATTCTATATATTAGGTACCCCAATGTGTTTATGTAACTTTTTGTAACTGCACTAAAAGTAACTAGCTGCGCTCCGCGGCTAGCGTATTCAATGATAAAAGTTATTCTATATATTAGGTACCCCAATGTGTTTATGTAACTTTTTGTAACTGCACTAAAAGTAACTAGCTGCGCTCCTCGGCTAGCGTATTCAATGATAAAAGTTATTCTATATATTAGGTACCCCAATATGTTTATGATATGTTAGCAAAAGTTTCCTGATTTTTCGCTTTCCCTTAACTTTTTTTCGGAATATATGTATTTTATGTTTATCTCTGTATTATACAGTACCTATGTACACAGGGGATAGAACCTATGTATGTGGCATATCGACCCTCCCGCCATATAGTTTTATTTTCGAAGTTTCCGCGCACGATTTAAGTAGTATATATACGGGTAGACGACACTTATACAAACAAAAAGTGCCAAGTAATACGGTACCTGTTTACGATTTAGCCGCGGGATTTTTATTTTTCCCGGGATAAACAGACTTCTAATTTGTGAAAACTACAAAAAAAAAACTACGTTTCACTTTTATATATTATTAGGGAAAAATAATAATAACAATAAGTTTATGAACCAAAAAAGATAGCAAGTAGATACATAAAAACATATAGAAATTGCAAATAGCGATAAGGCCGCCTATTAGATTTTATGTATCATTACTGTATCTTGTTTTTTTTATTGTAATGTGTTCAATAAAGAGTTATTGTATTGTATTGTATTGTATTGTACATAGGTAGGCAGCGGCCCCACACTAGCCTCTAGGCCTGTGTCGTGGGGCGCTTGTTCGCTGCCGCACGACATTCCTTGCCGAAAACGTGTGACGTAATTATTAGCATTGCCGAACGGTTCCACGAAGATACCTTAAGGCCAGGCTCCAACTTTACATTTTCGCACTCCTCACTCCCCTGCCACCTCCCCTACACTCTGCCACCCGCTACCCGCAATAAGCACTGAAGTGCCTGCGTAACAAGGTTGGAACATCGCGAGCGCTGTTTGAAAACACAATTTAGCTCGGAACTAAATGACATACGTCTCAAAAGTTATTTATTTTATAGTTACGTAAATTTTGTCTAATCATTAGATAATTAACTATATTTTCTTGCTGTGAGATTTATTTAGGATATAAAACTTAAGCCGTTGAGTAGAAAAATGTAATAATACTGAAAATAACGTAATTTTTGATAAGAAAATGTATCGAATGAAATTCTGTTAATCATGTTTTTGTCTTAGTGTTAGAGAGATAAAGATCTCAAAAACATATACCTATGTCAAGTTAAACATTTATCAGGTTTGTGGTTGACCCAGAATATTTACGGAAAAACCCTTAAAAAGCAGAGACTGCACTGAAAAAAATACTTGATAAAATTAATAAAAAAAAATGTTATCGGCCATCAAGCAACTTGTTTATATACGAGCGCATAAAGTAATATGATTTCAGCAATAAAGTTACGTTGATTAAGCGATGTCAAGCAGACATATCAAAACCAAATAAGACTTTGTCAACTGTATCAAGTCAATTTATTTTGCCGATAATCTGCTGCTTTATTGATGCCACCAAGAGCTTTATAATATTTAACAAGTATTTTAGTGCTTCTAATGATGCTACGTGTTCAATTTTAATAAGTTAATTTATTTCGTTAACAAAGCACCTTATGTCTTTAAACAAGTAACTTGATTGATTTAAATATGTTCGATATCAGAATCAAACATTAGTATATTCTCACTTATTCAATCACTAGCTAATGATAAAAACCTAGACTACTGCCCGAAAGGCCCTGGGTGAATACTCATCATAATGATGTTCTGCAGCCTGCAGGCGCGCTGCTGCAGATGGGCTGAAGCCGCATGCTGCTTTTGAGAGATCTTGATTATGTACCTATACTTATTTACTAGGTCCTAACACTTATAGCTAGTCAAGTCGGCAGCAGCTGATATCAGCTGCAGTATATACTCCAGCTACAATCTGAGAAATGAGCCTGCCAAAGCTTCCAACATTAGGAAAAGGGCTCTAGGCTCTAGTTAAGGAATTTACTCATTAATATCTTCATGGGAAAGAGCAGCCAGTGCTTGTATGTTTATTCCATTATATGCAAAATTATAGCCATGACAGTAGTTATAGTTGTGAAATAAAAGTAGATAGGTATGATGTTATTTTTGTTTTTTTTTCTGTAACGTTAGGTAGGTCTATACTTACTGATACAAGTGCCCACTCTAGCAACCCCCAAAGCTGGCGTAGATCGAACACTTCTTCGAACACTTCATCCATTTGTTGTGATAAGTTAACTTTATTTCCTTCACTGAACTTCACTGGTCTACACTACATAATACATATACACTTAACCATAGATAACAACAACTACATAGGAAAACTTAGAATACTTAATACATAAAACGCGGCAAAAACCATTAGAGGCACAGAAAACTATGAAGACTATTTTATTAAATTTTAACGAAATAGAATGCGTACGAGATCCATAACTCAAACAAAATGGACGTTCGTTGGACTTGTTTCGACTTGTATTATGCAGGCGAATTATTGAATAAATAATTTAGTAATTATAGCATCGATAATCCAACTTGACTAAAACTATCAAGTGCAATTGTTACCGTGCCTCAATCATGTTTCTTGATTGGAGTGTATGAGGTGAATGATAGTAATTACTATGTTCTCAAAATTAATAAACAGAATAATAATATTAAATATGTTCAACTTGTTAAACATTTGATCATGTTAGCTTTGTTGACGCAACAATTGGCCGTTTATCATTTCTGATACTTTTTTGAATGTTTTAATCATTTTTTTTTTCAATCAAGCAAATTTTGAACTTGATTAGCCAAGATTTTTTTCAATGGTCGAACGCAGCGCGTTACGTACTTAAATGGTCATAGCGACTAGGGGTCTGGTCTGAATTCCATAACACAATTTTAGGGAGACATCCCTTCCTGACCAAAAAAAACCCATTAATAATCTAATAGCAAAATTTGCAATTCAATTCAATATTTATTGATAAGATAAAAATCTTGCATGTGAAATAAAACTTATTATTAATATTAAATTATAATTCTGGCTGTTATAGTATTGTGTCTAGTTTTATATAAAATTTAATTACGGTTATTTATTTATAGGTTTGGATCATCGATCAATTTGTCGTATTAAAACTTCATCATTAATTTAGTATGTGTATGTATGTTTATGAAAGGGGATGGGAGTGTGTGTGTGTGCGTGTGTGTGTGTTTGCGTTTGAATATATATATGTGTGTGTGTGTGTGTGTGTGTGTGTGTGTGTGTGTGTGTTACTCACGGATAAATCAGGTCCTCATATGTTATGTAACATCACGTAAGTAAATATCTTTGGACCAGCACTCTCACTTGGGAGGTTCGCTCATTCTTTATAGCACCAACTTTAGATATTTTGTTATAAATGATGATGAATTATAATATTTACTATTGAATGAATAGATGGCTTGGATGCCGATTCGCGTGGGCAGAGTTAACAGATAGATATGCGATCAAATATCTTCGTTTTCGAGTTTAATTCGGTTTTAAAATACACACTTATTATAATATTTATGGATTATCTTTAAATATAATATTATATCACTAGCTACTATCAGATTTGTTTGAATAGTTTCTTGTTTCTTTGGTTTTATTATATCCAGCAACACAATCTTGTGGTGCAATAAATCGCAAGCAAGCAGCCTCGCACAGTGACATTTTAGTAATAGTATCCCTATGATTATAAAATGTCCAGCGCACCTTGGTATCCCTGGGCAACTAGACCTAGGCTGCCTAGCTGATTTATCCTGTCACAACGTTTTTCTACGTAAAACGCTCGTATCTCTAATTGAAATATTGACACGAAGAAAAAGCAAGGTGCAATAGTAACCTAATGCGGTTGTCGTCTCACCATGCAAATCTACCCCAGAGAGGTAAGAGATTGTGCAGCCGTCGCCGCGTCGGCCGGACTGTTACGTACCATGATGTTGCTCTATGTGATACTATGCTGTCAGCATGTGGTTTCATAAGGCTAAGAGTTTCTCCTCTACGCCGCGCCATAATGGAGGGACGTTTATTATCGCGCTATCGCGACATCCAGCGCCACGCCGTACTACACAAACACGCCGCCATAAAGTTTCACTGCGGCTTGCACTCGTGAACCTCTGCTCACTTTAAACCTTAAAGCTACCGGAGCTAAACTCAAAATCCAGTACAAATGCCAGTCGAGGCTAAGAAATGAAATAATCTTCTTTTTTTTGGAGCGAGGGTGTGGATCGGCTCAAACGATTGTGCGCAGCTAGTGAGCACGCCGTGGCTCTGCCTGCCGTTGCGTACATTTACACCTGCGAACATATGATTCACATTATTTATGTACCAAATATAGAAATATAGTTCTTTATGTAAACTCTTTGGGGTGTAGGGAAGATGTCTACGCTCTGACCCAACCTGCTCCAAGCCGCTGTTGGATCAGAACAGTTCCAACTCAAGTTAGAAAATTGATTTGCTGCTCTTGGAATCGGGTGTCAAAAGTCTTTGCCCAGCAATTGAGCAGATCCCATATGACGAAGCTCAAGAGAAATAGATGCACAACCGTCGTTTCTAAGCCTATATTTTCTGAGATAGATACAAAACCAGCAAGATAAGCATATCTAAGTGCGTAGGGGGATGGTATTTCCCCGAAACTATTTACTTATGCCTTGGAAGATATGTTTAAGACGCTGGATTGGAAAGGAATGGGCATTTATATCAATGGCGAGAACATTTCACAGTTTCGATTTGGCGATGATGTCGTCCTAATGGCGGAATCGCTGCAGGACTTGCAAAGTATGCTGACCAACCTAAATTATGCTTCCCGACGCATCGGTCTCGGAATAAACATAGATAACACATAGATACAGATAGAAGAAAGATTTGACTGCCTAAGGAACGTAATGACATGTTGCCGTGGAATCGAAATAATAACAAGACTGTCAAGTACCTAAGTGAGTAATAATGCAGTTTTCTTTGGTCAAAAAGCACTGCTGCCAATTATTTTGAATAACGCTTTCTGGCGTAGTAATGCTTTTTTAGAAGTTTCGACGGTTTAAAAAAAAGCTAAAAGTAAAACAATTGCCGCGGTGTGAGCGCAACCCGTGCGAAGTCGGGGCGAGTCACTAGTTATTAATAAAATTATACTTAGTTTAGTTTCTTTATGTAGTTAAAGTCCATGCAACCCAGTTTATTTAATTTCTACAAAAACTTGTTTAAATGTGTATACTTTTTTATTTATGGACAGCCAGAGAGTAGGTAATTACAACTACCAGCTGCGAATATCCGATTTTATTAGTTTTAAAAGCAATAATTGTCTTTATTATTTTATAATAAGTTTATTTTCATTACATAATCATAATTACACTAGGGCTTGGGTACTGGAAAGGGACGCGCGGTAAGTGTCGCGTCGCCGGCGCCGGCGCTCTGTCCATGTTAGGAGCGGCACTTCCGCGCGGCGTCCGCACCGCTCCGAAACAGGGTTTTTGTGTTTATTTGATCAACGTAAAAACCGGGTTTCGGTGTTTGTCGAGTCGGATACGTTTCCATATCACGCCTAGAATTGAGTTCGCCGACCGCTAACACGTGACAATTTCGTTCAACAGGACTGCGAGCATGGAGAACGTTCAGCAAATGGTGCGCGAGGCCGAGGAGGAGCCGCGCGATGATTCTGCTGCTGAGGCGCTGCAGCTCGTCAAGAGCGAGGAGCACGAGCACCACGACCAGCACCATGACCAACACCACGACCAGCACCAAGAGCAGCACCACGACCAGCACCAACAACATCAACAGCACCAACAGCACCAACAGCATCAACAGCATCAACAGCATCAACAGCATCAACATCATCAACAACATCAGCAGCACCAACAGGATGTAACGCAGGACGAGAGTCGCGCGCACTCGCCGCAGCATTCGGTGATCACGCGGCGCAGCGTGCGCACCATCACCGCCGCCGGACACATCACCGAGGGCTCGCCGGCGCCCGAGGACGGCGTCAAGGACGAGCCACCCGAGCCGACGCCGCTGGACGCGGACGCACCGCCCTCGCAGCCCTCGCAGCACTACGCGCCCAAGCTCGAGGAGATGCCAGAGCACGCACACGAGTACGAGGAGCGGCTGCGGCTCGCGGACGCTGAAGCAGCGCGCTACCTCGCCTTCAAGCAGGAGCCGTACCGCGCGCTTCACTCGCCCGGCCCACCGCCACACGACAAGCGCGTGGCGCCGCGTCCCATGCGTGCCCCCGCACCTTATCCACGCGGCCTGGCGCTTCGCTACGGACCACCACACCACGTCATCGTGGCTCAGGACGGCGAGCCGGACGAACACGCGCATGCGCATGTGCACGACGCCTTCCTCGCGCATAAAGAGAAGGGTGAGCCGCAGTACGCGCCGGAGGGCGCCAGCGGCACAGCCGACGCGCGCCAATATGCCACCGCACTCGGCGATCAGGCCGCCTCAGCCGCCCTCGAGATGATTCAGACGACGGCTCTGAGCAACCAGCAGGCGGTCGGCGTCGCCTACCAGCAAGTGAAATACGAGGCGCGCGGCGAGAGCGAGGCACGCGCCGGCACCTACGCGAGCCTGCAGCCGGTGACGTCGGTGCATGGCGGGTACGCCTACGCCGCGCCGCAATCGCCGCAGTACGGTGGTGCATATGGCGCGTACGGCGCGTCCCAAAGCAAGGAGCTGCTGACACTGTACGGTGCGGGCACGGGCGAGAGTGCGCGCAGCGGACCGAGCGGGGCACGCGGTGATGAATCGCCGCCAGGACAGCTGCTGTACCGTGCGGACCCGACGCTATCGTCGTCGTCACTGCCACGTCAGGCGCACGTGGTGTATGGCTCTGTTGTGCCGCAGTCGCAGGCGGTGTACGAGGCGCCGCCGAGCCCCGGCTCGCAGCAGGTCACGCTCTACACGCACGGGAACGCCGTGCAGTACAAGGTGGGCGGCGACCATTACCTGGGCCAGGGCGGCCAGGTCGAGTACGTGCCCGTGTCTGGCTACGAAGGCGGCCTGCTCGTGGAGGGTTACCCGGCACCCACGCAGGCCTGGTCCGCGCACAACCTGCTGCCCATCGACGATGGATTTGACCCTAGTAAGTCCGTCTACACTTTCCAAATGCCGAATATAAACTAAACTAGATCTAGCAGGCGAGTGTGGAGTCTGAGCGTGCGTGTGTCGGCAGGCATGGCGGGCATGGGCGAGGTGAAGGAGTGCGTGAACTGCGCCGCTGCCACCACGCCGCTGTGGCGGCGCGACGGCACTGGACACTACCTGTGCAACGCGTGCGGCCTCTACACTCGTATCAACGGTGTCAACCGTCCGCCACTCAAGGGACAGAAAGCCAAGCCACAGCAAGCACTGGTCAGTTACAACACCGCTTCTACCGTCTCATTAGTGGTACCGATTCGAAAAGACATAATAATATTGTAATAATAGCTCTGTTTTCAAATGGTATTATAACTACTAGCTTTCGTCCAAAATTGTCTGCTGGTGGTTTTAATTTGCCCGCAAATTCGTACCGGTTTATCTACATTTTTCCGTTTTCCCTTGAACTTTTCTTTGTTTGTATCGCCTTAATTTGCTAACCTGCAATTCAAATTGTTTTTGAGATATACCGATTAACTTTTATTTTTTACCAAAACTTTAATACAGATTTTCACCCAATAAAAATATTTTTAGATCTTGATGACATACGAAATTTTTACCCGACTGCACGGAAGGTTATGTGTTTGAGTTGTATGTGTGTTTGTTTGTTTGTTTTTACGTTTGTTTGCGTACGTTGTTTGTCCTACAGTCTAAACGGCTTGATGGATTTTGATAAATGAGCAATCATTGGGTTCGTCTTGATCACGAGAGAGCTATAGGATATATTAAATGTCAAAATAACTAATATGGCGGCTTACAGCTGCCACATACATACATTAATACATACATACATACATAGACTGTTAAACTCACTACCCTTCCCTTGCTTTGCTGAAGTCGGGTAAAATGATAGAAGTGCATTGATTGTGAGTAAATCTCACTGACACGTCGTGTGTGTTGCAGCCAACTAACGGCAACCGACGCGTAGGCGTCACGTGCGCCAACTGCCGCACGTCCAACACGACACTGTGGCGGCGCAACAACAATGGCGAGCCCGTCTGCAACGCGTGCGGCCTCTACTACAAGCTGCACAACGTGAGTTTCTAACGGCAAACGGCGCGTGGGCGTCACGTGCGCCAACTGCTGCATTTCCAAACGACACTGTGGCGGCACAACAACAACGGCGAGCCCGTCTGTAACGCGTGCGGCCTCTACTACAAGCTGCACAACGTGAGTTACTAACGGCAAACGCCGCGTGGGCGTCACGTGCGCCAACTGCTGCATTTCCAAACGACGCTGTGACGGCGCAACAACAACGGCAAGCCCGTCTGCAACGCGTGCGGTCTCTACTACAAGCTGCACAAAGTGAGTTACTAACGGCAAATGGCGCGTGGGCGTCACGTGCGCCAACTTCTGCATTTCCAAAGGACGCGACGCTGTAGCGCCGCAACAACTACGGCGAGCCCGTCTGCAACGCGTGCAGCCTCTACTACAAGCTGCACAACGTGAGTTACTAACGGCAAATGGCACGTGGGCGTCACGTACGCCAACTGCTGCATTTCCAAACGATGCTGTGTCGGCGCAACAACAACGGCGAGCCCGTCTGCAACGCGTGCGGCCTCTACTACAAGCTGCACAACGTGAGTAACCAACGGCCGTGGGCGTCCACGCCGGGTTACCTTCTTATCGATTGGCAAGGTATGGTGACAAGAAGCTAATGTTATTGTAACCGTGTAAGTAGGCTCAAAAAGAGTTAATTCCGGACTCCCACTGATCTTGACTTTAATAATCTAGTTATGTACGTAGCGAGCCGGCGCTAGATAGTTGCGTATTGGAGGCAGTGGCAGCGGCGGCGGCGATTGCATCGATTGTGGTGTGGCGATTACGGTGGACCAGGTATCTAATCGCTGCAGCGGTTATCAGGGAACTCCTCGGCAAATATTGAGCCCGTATAAAAAATCAAAACACAGGGTCTCATCTAATCTCGTGAGATAAAGCGCGGGGCTACCGACTGATAGAGAATTATCATCGTGCGACCACGAATATTCATAATGAGATAAATAATCTTTTATCAATTATCTCCTCACGAGCAGATACGCTTGTTTAAAGGATGATAGGAGCGCGTGGCGGGAGATTAAAAGGAGTTCCCCCGTCGCCACGTCACGGCTCACATACCACTCACACCGACTTCGTTTGCAGGTGAACCGGCCGCTGAGTATGAAGAAGGACGGCATCCAGACGCGCAAGCGCAAGCCCAAGAGCATGGGCGGCGGGCACGGCAGCGTGGCGCGCCCCGGCCCCGCCTCGCTCTCCGGTGCGTTCTACTACTCGTAACTCGCCTCACCCATGTCGCCGCACCCGGCCCCCAGATACAACATCATTCATTGATTATCAGTATTCATACCAGAGTATCGCAATGTTTTCTCAAAGTACCAAAGTTTAGTATTAAGAGTCATGCTCTGTGAATGGAAGGCTCGTGTAACGTGTGTGTGGTGTCCAGCGGTGGAGGCACACTCGCACAAGGTGCTGCCTCCGCTGTACGCCGCGGTGGAGGGCGGCGTGGGGGCGGGTGCGGGTGCGGGCGGGGGAGGCCTGCTGCTGCTGCCCCCCAGGGACCGAGCCGATATGTGAGTAACCGCCGAGAGTTATTTATGGGCTGCGTTGCTTGTAGCGGGCCGTAGCTACCGCTCGTAGCCGCTACGCACGAGCTACGAGCCGTAGACAACCAATGGGATTGTTTCAATCGAATACCTTGATAAATTGTTCAATTGCTACGGCCTGCCTACTTGCAGCAGTCCCATGATGGCAAGGTCCTGTCTCTCTCACTAAATCCTTCTCTCTCTCACTCTATCCTCTCTCTCTCTCTCTCTCTATGATTGTCCACCTTTGAGTTTGTTTCCCCTTTTGCACGCTGATCTCCGCTTATGCAACGTTGTAAAAGTAGTGTAAAATCCTT
The DNA here is from genome assembly GCA_946251855.1 of Alsophila aescularia. NCBI lineage: Eukaryota > Metazoa > Arthropoda > Insecta > Lepidoptera > Geometridae > Alsophila > Alsophila aescularia. Next base: position 23,743,715 of record OX276379.1, read on the forward strand.
CCTTTTAGTTGTCTTTTATTACCACATATCGGCTTGCACTCGTACTTACTTCTTATTTAATGCTTAGTACGTGTGAAGCTAACTTCAGTAATAATACTTTCTGTCAACACACAAGTCACGTCCAGCACCGCCTCTGCTCTAGTTCATAGGTTTAGTGGTTAGTCTACGACCACAGAATAAATAATAATAGTAGTACATACTATACTATTATGTACTTGTTATTACGAAAATGTGAGTATTATGACTACTCAGGCTCTCAGTTAGAGATGCACGCCAGCAGGTGCAGTGGCGAGTGTAAATAGAATACGAGTAGATCGGTTTATTGGCCCCAGTTTTTGACACATTATTGAATTAAATGAAATTAAAGAACTTAATATGAGTGTTCTTTAATGTTTCATTTAATATTGCATGGCTCAGTACTGCCATTCTTTACATAACTACCATTTTTACTTGCCATTTTTTACTTCTAACAAGTAAATTTTGATAAACAAGTGCTGGTTCACTTTGTTAATCGCCGACAAAAACAAGGAGTACAGTGCTGTTTGTTTGTTTGTCATGTAAGGCAGTGCTATGCATTTGATATTATTTATTTTATGAATGTTTTTTTTTTTTAAACCATTGCCATCATTAAAACTTCTTAATTTCTTTTAATTATTAACTTGTCTGATGATTACTGAATCATTATGAAGATTTTACAGTTTTACAAATGGATCGACTCGTATGTTATAAGCATGACGTAGACATGATACAAAACAGGCGGAGCGACGCGCGGTGCGCGGTGCGGTCGGCAAACACCGCGCGGTGTTTGCATGCGCGCCTTATCTCGAGCGTTGCTCCGCAGTACGTTGCATCGTGTGTGTCACTCGTTACTGTCGTGGAATCATTTTGAGTTTTTAAGCAATCTTCCAGATGTGTTTCATCAGAAGCTTCACACAAAAATACCAGTTCATTTTTGGGTTCCGTAGATTTTGCATCTGCAAAACAGTTTTTTTTCATTACGCTCTAGGCAATCGTTTGACCACGATCTTACCTGATGGAAAGCGATTATGTGGTCGAAGGTGTAGCACGCTTGCCTAGTAAATTCCTATACACTCTTGACTTGAACACACCTGGGTTATATTTTACCGGAAACACTTACGAGGGCAGGGCATTAATTTATTATTATTATTATTTATTATAAGAACTGCAAAGGAGTGCCTTTGCAGTTCTTATAATAAATGAAGAAGCGTAACGCATACTCCATAGCGTATTTTAACCATAAAAGGGTGGCGCTTTGCAAATCGTCTACACGTACGATGATGGAAAGGTGATGGGGGAATCAGATTGTGCAGTTCTTGTGCACACTCCCCATAGTACAATCTGTAGAATACCGACATGCTGCGACCTCACGTCGATGCGCCATACATTGAAGCTTACTCTTTACTAGTGTCATCCCCAATGAGCACGTTCCCCAATGGAATCCAAAGCCTCGAGGTGATACTTGGTAGAACCGTCCCAGAGGTGGCAGCAGTGCTCCATACAAGATCGGACTTGCGCTTGATAAAGATTCAAAAGCTGTCCCGGTGTGGAGTACCGCCTCACCTTAAACAAAATACCAAGTTTTTTTGCAGTTACCCGGGCTTTGGATTCAATGTAAGACCCAAAATTCAGGTTCGATGTGAGTTCAACACCCAAAAGCTCCAGATGGTTGCCTACTGGTATTGATACACGCCGGAAAGATTATTTTCCCACATTAGAGCACAACATTATATGTATGAAGGCACTTACAGAGCTACGTCTTGAGTAACATCAAATTGCATAATTTGAAACAATTAAGAAATGAGCACTAACAGACACGGAATGTATCAAAGGTATTTAGGAGGATGTCCAGTACAAGTGTCCACGCAACTTAGCTTACATATGAGTCCAATATCCTGTACCGAGTTGTTTGCGGTACACTTCCGGTCATGCTCGGTCATTCACATCTCTACCCGAACTGTGTAAGCCTATTAGTTGTGATTTGGATTTTACGGTAATAATTCAATATAATTAGTTCCTGAGTATACATTTTAGACAATCGATATATTTGAGATTAAGCTTATTATAACCAAGCCGTATCACAATACTGTGTACTGAGGTTGTGTGTAGAAAATTATCAGCGCTAGGAAAACATATCACAAAAAATATTGATCCATTATGTTTAAATCTAATAATTTTCTAAAGGAAAAATTAGGATCACGGACGGGGTTCGAACCTGTATCATTCAGTGCCTCTGATTGGCACATGCCTTTGCCAATTTGCCTACCGTGACTAGTACAACGCCATCCAAATTTATCCTTAGGTCTCTCTAAACCCGTCTTACGGGGACAGTAACGCCATCTATTGGCAGTATTCTGAATTGACCAACTAGAAAAAAAAATATGTAAAAAAATGAAAATTATCTCGCTAAGCAGGCGTTATTGCTAAAATCATATAAACATTTCATTTGTTTATGTTCGTACAGCGCAGCAAACATTCATGTTATATTTCCTCATCTTCCTCGCATAGACGTGGAGGCAGCCCGCCTGAACATGACATATGAAATTAAACTTATTTTCCTCATAACATTTGTTCATTTAACATCAACCAATCAATGATTTATTCATCCTTTTTCATTTTAAGAATAGAGTTGGTCACAAGTGTCACAACTCCTAAAAGGTACAGCGTTTGGAAATTTCTGAATTTTTCCTTAGTGTTCATACGTGTTGTACAATAATAAAAATAAGTTTTCTTTAAATATAATATTATTATGACCCGTTAAGCTGCCGGTCCCCGGCATTACTGATTAATAGTGGTCGTTAAGCCATCTCCGAGGCCCTCGGGCGGCCTGACTAACGCTGGTACCAGATGCCAGGACCACTTCATACAACATACAACAAGCAAACATGCAAGCACCTCATAGTTTTATACATCTTTTTAAAAGCTATTCTACATTAATTCAACTGCATGAATCTTTGATATATTTGTTTCAGGGAAGATTACTTTGCGTTACAGGTTTCACTTTGATGATATATAGATAGAAATTCTGTATTGTACAAACAAAATAGGTGCATAGGCGAACTTAATGCTAGCAAGCATTATCTTCCAGTTAACCTGGGTGTATATTGTGTAGTTTAAAATACGGTTTATTGACAATTCTAATTTAGATAGTCCTAACATTAATATTAATGACGATGACGTCTAATTTCCAAACCAGCGCTTGCAGTACAATACCGATACCCAAATAAACTGACAGTTTATTGTGTTGGCAGGCTATCAACGCTAGAGCGGAGCGCTGTGTCGACGTCGACGCCTGCGCTCTACCGGCCGCCCTAACGCCGCCCGCCGCCAGCGACGGCGCCCATCTGTACATAACATAGCTGAATGTATTTACTAGTGGACGTGATAGTATGTTATAACTAACTCTGAACGACGAAATTATTTATTATTTGTGAATAATAGCATAGCAGAGTAAACACAGTACTTTGTGAGAGGCTATTATCCAGTGACCTACACTACCTAAGTACACAGCGTAACACGCACAGACCAAATTCATTTTTGAGATGTTGCATTATGTGCCCGATTATTAGCCCGTTGTTGTATAGATTCAATTTCATTAGGCAGATACCTAGTTTGGTTTTAAATGAACTTTACGGGCACTGCAAGGCTGGAGAGGCCGCCTCTGTGGAAACATTACAGTTATGAGTTTTAGGGCGCTGCGAGCAGATAAGACAGAGATCTCAAAAAACAAAATAAGCCGTTCAGAAAGTATTTCTGTATTACTCTATTAATGATAATTTCATAGTGCTTGCTTTACAGCAACATATTTTTTTACATTATATTGTTACTTGGATTGGATTGGACACGCTGACTGACCCGAATTAAAACAATTATTAATTGATTACGAACAGAAACGTTGCCAGTAATATAGTATTAACAAGGCAGCTCGTTTTCCTTCGTGTGTAGATAAAATAATTACTTAGGTACCTTCTTAAGTAGAAATTATTTTTGTATAGCGAGTAATTTAGGTAATAGACTCCGTTACGAATTTATCAATAATATATTGTACGTATTTAATGTTGTTTGCGTTTTTAATATAGGTAATTGAATTGGCGTGGATATATGCATGTGTGAGAGCTTGTTAGTATGTGTGAGAGAGCACAGTGATTGTTAGGTTAGACTTGACTTTGTATTTATATTTTGATAACTCTCTGTACACAGTGTTATGAGATTTTGAAATTGTTCGGCAAATAAAAATGATTGCCAAGATGATTTTGTATCATTTCTGAAAATAAACCCAACATTTTCCTTTCATTATTCTCTAGCGCACCTTCTTCTATATAATTATGTATCACAAATATTGTCAACCTCATTAGTTGCATTTGTCGTGCTGTCGGAGAGGAGGTTGGTAATTTGTATAGCAACCTTACATAATCACACAAATAAGATTAAGCGGTGGTACTTGATGATAACGAATTTAATTGTTGCATAACATTTATCTGCTTTCAAGATGTCATGAAGATCTGTACAAACAAAATGACCGAGTGTGGTGACAATGTCATATCAAAGAATAAATAACCCTATGTGTATTTCATAAGGTGGTAAAGAAAATCTAAATATATTTCTTGATACTTTCAGCTGGTCGTTCTTATTACTTGGATGTCGAAAGTTCAATCATCATCATTATCAAGGTTAAGTATCCGTAATATAAAGCTACTTCAAGTACACGCTTCATGAAGCATACAACAATAAACAGTTCCTTATTCAAACATATCGCATTTTTTGAGGAAATAGTCCATAACTAGATTATGTCCTCGACTTGTGGAATTTTGTTTCCTCGTTAATTGTTTGACTACGTAGGTACTATAATTAGGTAAGTACTTACTTAACTCTGCTATTTCAATTATTATTATTTTTACCAAATATTTTGACGTTAATTTGTTTACACATATTATTATGTTAAAATAAGACACATGATGAGAATAAACGATATTGAACAAATGAAATTAAATGATTGTTTCTCATCGAGTTAAAGAATAAACTATATTATATATTCAAGGGCCCTTCACGTGAACTTTAGAAATCAACTACGAGTAACTTCCCATTCCTATATAAATCATAAACAAGTCGTTTTTCCAATGTCTCGTTACTTTTTGACGTTTTTTGTATGGCATTAATGCCAAAAGCTGACGGACAGTAAGTGTAAGTACGTTTTAAGATATAAGAACCGGCCATAAGAATACAGTTGCTAAATAACCCATACACATGCACATACATATATTATTAGTACCTACATACCTATCACAGATCTATCAAAGGAAGACTTCATTAGGATGGGAAATCAAACTGAGATATAAACTAGAATTTACTCTAATTTTCATTGAGAAATAGGTTTTATTAAAAGCAAGAACAGACAGTTATTGGGACGTGGAGACATGTCCGCAACGAAACTATAAAAATAACATCATCAATCAAACTGATAAAAGCACTGTTTGCACACTGATAGCGCGCGAGTACGTGCCGCACACTCAGAGTAACGTATTGTAGGTATATTATAAACTTGCTGCATTGTCAAACACCCGTATGGGAGCTACATTTTTGTTCTATGCTTAGAAGTGGTGCTCAACGCCATCTGTGATATATGCGTGGAACTAAATACACGAACGATTACGACCATAGGTCACACAAAGACACATTTTTGATACATTCACGAGATAAAGTTGCTTTTTATTTCAATTGCCTTTGTGAGAGTAAGCAAACTTTATTTATAAAATTAACCATATAACTGATACCTATTATTTCGAAATAAAATATGTAGAAAATAATTAACATCGAATTAAAAAGGTAAGGTAGGAAGGTAGGTAAGTAGTTTAAAGCTGAAACGATAGATGGCGCTTTGTCAAAATAAATATAGTTAAGGAATAATTAACTCGTTTGGGTGTTAGTTTAGTTCTTGGTTTTAGTTCCTTGCTAAATCGAAAGAAAGCCAACAGATGTCACTGGCTACCGCATACTACATAATTAAAAAAATGTAGAGTTGTTGATAGAATTCATGAAGCAAAGTACGGTATATTATTTTACTACATGAATTACATGAATCTACATGAACAGGATCGTAATGTAGAGTCTATACAAATATCTGTTATAATTTAACCAAGATTTTTATTTTATTTTAGAACTACTTCGTCCACGCAGACTACAATAATTCTTGAATACGTTTTCAGGCAGCCGGTTATCGGCTGGTATTCGAAAACGCAATTTGGCATTCTTCGACACGATTTAATAGTGCCACCCAGATGGGGTTTGAACGGGAGCATTGGGAATGGGAACTAAATGGAATCGAAATATGCCGTTATGTTGGCATTTTCGACACAATCGTATCACATGGAACTCGTGTTACGTTCGAAAAGTACTGTGAAATTTTTGATTTCTAAGCGGTGCACGGAGAGGAATGTTTTTGCAATCGTGAAGTTAATATTATTTTGAAAAATAAAATAAGTATAAAATAATAAATTGAATTTAAAAAAAGAAGTTTTTACGACTTTTTTTTTAAAGAATGTTCTTTTATTTTGTTGCATTTGCACTTTTTACGTTTTTAATTATTTATTTTTTTCACATTTTTTTCATGCATTTTCACTTTTTGTTGCTTTTGTCATCGGTGTGTGAGCTACCCTGAAAGTTGCAGCCGGATAGCTAACCGGGAAGTGCTCGAAATTTGAATTGCAGGATTGCAGGACAAAATAAATATATACATCGATACATACATAGGTACATACAAGTGAAGTTAAATAAAAGCTTTGAAAATATTCTAAAAACTAATACATAGTGACATGTTGAGTAAATATTTGTGCGGATTATGTATAATAAGATATTACGTGTGCATAAATCGATGACATTATACCTCGGCATAAGTTTTAGGTTATGGCGAGACTTGGTAGGAAACTTTAATAGAGTTGATGTGCGTCATAGACGCAACATGAGCAGAGCGGCTCGCTACCAAGTTGCTGCGTTAGTGTTGAGTGACAATGAGTTCACAAGGAATTTTAGTCTAAGTAACCAAAAGATTGTTTGATGATTTGATTTGGTTTGGTTTTTGGTTTGGTTGTCTCCTTTAGAGGTTATTTCACTGCTACCCACGTGCGTGGTATTCTTAATAGTCAGCGGTTACTCTTACGCAATTTTGACGACACTTTCTTCGTCAGTTACTTGACACCATTCAGAGACTACATTATTTTATTCGTTTGTCGTTGCTATATTTTATATATACTTTTTTATTTATTTATCTATGTTTATTTAAATTACTTATATGTAATTATTATTATTATTATTATATATATGTATTTATAAATGTATTCATATTTAATTTAATTTTTTATACTCTTATGTTTATTTTTTCCGCTCCCTCTGGGCTTTAGCTGAAAACCAGCGCTGCGTGCCTTCGGCAAACAGCCTAATGCTGAGTTAAGGCCCATTCATCACCACTTTAATTATCTACTTTTACCTTTTCTTTGTTTTCCTTTTCTATTGTTCCTACTTAATTTTTCTAATTATTTGTATCTTTTATTTTTGTGTGTGTTGAATAAATGTATTTTTCTTTCTTTTCTTTTCTTTCTTTCTTTCTTTCTTTCTTTCTTTCTTTCTTTCTTTCTTTCTTTCTTTCTTTCTTTATTAAAAAAGCCGTCTCATCGCGGAGACCTTCCAGTTAAATGCAAGGTAAGTCTATACCTTACGCTTGTTGACATCCGCATTGGATGAGAGCTTTATCAGAAGTAGACCCCCCCCCCAACCTCCCCCCCCCCCAACCCCCCCCTCCCACCCCCCTATCTAATCAGATATGAAAATTATATGTATATATATATATATATATTTTTTGCAATTTTTTTCGTAGCTTGACAAGCAATATAGCATTTTAAAATCTAAAAATAATTGACTTTCATGTCAAATTCGACATTTTCAAAGTTGTCTCAGTCAATATTAGACAGCCAGAAATAAATATTTTACGCAAACCGCGACGCGAACGCGGCCATAAGCTATTTCATCATAACCGGAAACAGATAACGCCGTCGTTAAAACTCGATCGCCAAGTGATATCAATAATCGACTCGATTCCATGGTATCGTGTTCGAGAATGGCTTTTTGTTTCCGATCTCGAGTTTAAGTGAGTTCACATCACGAACGGGAGACGGAATCAAGAATAGCCCTGCAGTTTATCGCGATAAAAAGCATCCTATGTTCTTCTACGATAATAAAAACCAATGCAAAAGTAGGTATAGCACCAATGCTCTGAAAGTTTTTTGACAGACTTGTTATTTAGCTTCCATGGCAACCATTCCTTACAGCGAGTAATCAACATCTTCTAGTTTTCCCGTGGAAACTTACAATTTTCCGGGATAAAAATCTTCCCAAACAAACAAACAGACAACATTTCACTTTTACATGTTGGTATGGATAATAAAATAAACGCAGACACAGAGCCAGCATCCTGAGCTACCCCACTGTGGAAACCGCATCACAATCAGTAGTTTGTATGTGATATGCTAACAAAGGTAACTAACTGGACTAACTTGGTCAACTCGTAGATTAGTAAAATTTAAGTACCCGTGATAATTTTGATACTTAATTCGTGTTTTGTGCTAGTGCCCTAGTTTTTTTAATATTTTGATAGGTACTGTAAAGAAAAAAGGAAAGCATGAAAATACATTTATTACTGACAACACACAAATTTAAACATTATCAAAAACAAAACAAAAAAAAGAAGGAAATTAGACTAACAAAAATTAATGCTGCAAACAGGTCCCGACTCAGCAAACCCGAAGGCAAAGGCTAGCTCCGTCGGAAGCTATTTGTGACACTATACTGTATGCCCTCCCCCTTCCACTTGTTAAGAACAGTTTAAAAAATTGCCATTCGAGCAAAAAGGTAGTGAACTAAACCTCATTATAATTTTAAAATAACTCTTTAAAGAGACTATCTTGTAGTATTAATGGTGACTGGACAAAATGGATTTTACAGACGGACATATGGTCATGACGAAACCATAAGCACCGACGTCTTATCCTTATTTATTACTTTTGACCGTTATTTCCATACACTTAGATCATCAAAGTTAGATAGCATAGTAGTTAAGACTACTTACATTTAATGCTCCAATTATAATAACTACTTATCGTTGTATGCACATCTTATCATTGTTAACATTACCTATGAAGGTACCTAATAGTGCCATAAACACTGGTTTATTGAACGAATATCGAAAGAAAACAAATAACAACTTTGTTTCATTAAAACAAAACTAGATTTGTCAGTGATTTCATGTTCAATGAATGCTCCGAATCCATGACACGTTCTGTTCTGTCAGCAGTCGCAGTTCATTCGCTTTCAGCTACTAGCTGCGTCTGCCACGACGGCCGCGTCAGCTCAATTGTTGTTGTGTGCAGGAATTCGCTGGCGGTGTCAATGACGTAAGACACGTTCTGCTCTGTCAGCAGTCACAGTTCGTTCGCTCTCAGCTGTGAGCTGCATCTGCTGCGACGGCCGCGTCAGTTCAATTGTTGTTGTGTACAGGTATTCACTGACGGTGTCAATGACGTACGACACGTTCTGCTCTGTCAGCAGTCGCAGTTCGTTCTCTCTCAGCTACGAGTTGCTTCCGCCGTGACGTTCGCTTCAACTCCATTGTTGTTGTGTTGTGTACAGGTATTCGCTGACGGTTTCAATGACGTAAGACACGTTCTGCTCTGTCAGCAGTCGCAGTTCATTCTTTCTTAGATGCGAGCTGCGTCTGTCGCGATGACCGCGTCAGTTCAACTGTTGTTGTGTGCAGGAATTCGCTAGCGGTATAAATTCATAACAATGTTGTTAACCTTCAACATTGGTACGCGAACGCAAACTTAGTATACAGGGCTGAGGGGAGCAGCGGCATCGAGATGGGGGAGTTTGTGGGATGGAAAAAATGCTACAAATACTACTACTATGGGTTCCGTATTTCACAGTTTCACGTTATTTAGATTAACAGTTTCAACTCACTGAACCTCATCGCTTGAGGGTATTTTCGCCATCGACGACGGAGTGTTGTATGTCAGAGTGTGTAGTGACACATAAAGCGTTCGAGCCGCGAATGTGCCTGGCGCCTATATCTTTACGAGAATTATGACTATTCCTGAACATACTTTCGTAACTGTTACGAACTGCGGTCTACTTCATTTGAAACCGGGTAGTCTCAGAAGTATTCAAACTGAAAGCATAGTTACTTAGTTTACCTAATTTTATTGATGATCTTATTATAATATATTACGTTTTTTTCCTTGCTCATGATATGCTAATTTTGACATGGAAATGTGCTAAGTATTATATTGCCTATTTTCAATAAAATACTTTTACTTTTACTTTGAAGTACCCGACCTGACTTATAATATAACAGTTGTTGTTCGAAAATCTTGATGATGAAAGTACCTACCAACACCATATAGCTAAAATTCGAAGTATGAAGACGCTACGTTGCTTAATATTTGTTTGAAAGCCATCAATAGTGAACGCTGTCAGTGAATTTATAAAGCTGTAAAAAATTGGTCATCTCTACGTGATACAAAACTTTAATTTGAAAGGTTTCAGAGACAATACCTACACATATTAGTCCAACCACTATCAAAGCCCAGCTAGAGTCTACTCTAGGGGAGTCAAACATTGGGTGGTAGAGTCCGGACGAGCCGATATGAAGGTCTGCTGGAGAAAATCCATAAAATGAAACTTTTTGAAACATCCTATGCGACGGCGCTGAAGTAAGAGTAAGCATATACCTGAAACTTTTTTTTGTTGATGTGTTCTATTGGAACCTATAGACAAATTAGTGATATAAAAAAAGGTGTTTTTTAAAAACAGAATGACATGACTTACAGAAGCAGGTCGTTATCATGGCGTATACTCGTACACTTGAATGGAATATTGTAGTTAACTAACTTTGGAAATCGATTCATTTGTACCTAATACTTATGGTTGACCCGGAACAGATTGCAGTCTGATTGCAATTGAAATGTTGATGTGCCAAATTTGTGCCCTGTAGTGTTAAACCCTTTATAAGACGGCTCATACAAAGTGACCAGTAAACTGGACAGTAACTTCAAGGTTGATACTTCATAGAGATTTATTAGAATGTTGAATCTTATGATCATTTACGACCCGCTTTAGAGCACACTGGCCCTTCAACTGGTCAGAAATCAAAATCGCCGCTCGCGATCAAAAATTCGCGCCTTTTTTTCAAGGTGGCCTGAGGCCTGAGGTACGCCGGCTGCAGTATTGCACCAAGAAGAATAGCTATGTTCGAGGCGAATCCGCTGTCGGCGACCATACAAGTAACTATGAAACCAGTCAATTACCATTGGAGATACGTTAAGTGAGCGTAGGATAGCGAATAGTATATCGAAATAGACAGTATTGAAAGCATTACTGAAATCCAGGAGCGTCAACACAGTTAACTAACCGTTCTCCATCCCTAGACGTATATCGTCAGTAACTTTGACAAGTGCAGTAACCGTGCTGTGTCCTGGACGAAAACCAGACTGAAAATGATTCAACAGGTCATTTTTGATGAGGAACGAGTTGATCTGGTTATGAACCAGACGCACTAGGACTTTTGATAGAAAATGAAATGAAGTGAAATTTTATTTGCACGGACATATGTAAATTAATGTAGATGTTACAGTTAGAAAGATTCTTGTGCCCTACTTAAATCTAAGTATACAAATATTTGAGTATCAAATGAATAATCAGCTAATTATTCTATTAATAATACTATATAAATTAACACATACAAAAGGAAGGATAGATATAGGACGGTATTCAGAAAAGGACTTTGGATTGGATTTTTTAGGAAGAGGAAGAATGAAGAAAGAAGAGCTTCCTTCCACAAGGAAGGAAAACACCATTGGAGATCGAAAAATCATAGATTGATGTATAAATTGGATATAGTCAAGGATAGACATCAACATGTTACGACTAATGCAGTCTACTCCAACAGCACTAGAAGTGATGGAAAGCATACTCTTCTTAACATCACAAGTAGTAAATTGACAGAAGATAAAAGGTGAGAGGTCAGGAGGTGTTGCTTTAGAAAGATAATTTTAAGTACGAGTTTTAGCAGAGTCATCAATATTGGACGATGCAGAAAAGTGTTGATTAAGAGAATCAATGTTTAAATTTGTAGGAATAGTTTCTTGTCGAGATTTACAAACTCCTAATGACCTAAGAAACTTCCAAACTTTAGCTGGATCCTCATCTTGAACAGATTCATAAACATGGCGTCTTTGAGCATCTCTACACACCACGTTGCAGTGATTTTGGAGTTTAATGTACTTTTACTTGTTAATGTCAGTTGGTCGAATCTTATTTCTCGTTTTGGCAGCTGCCTTTTTATATTTGAGCCAGTGAGCCAAGGCGCATACAAACAAGGTGCATATATACATACAAACTGCTCCATCTGCGGGTTCAGGTTCTCCTCGCTTGCGCGCTGTTGGAAATACCCTGTTGAGTGGAAATAGTTCACCAGTCCAAGCAGATGTGGGTCGAGCCAGCCTATTGTCTCTCAGCACGAGCAGATGTGGGTCGAGCCAGCCCATTGTCTCTCAGCAAGCTGTTACATTATAGGTGAAGAAAACACCGAAGGCTTAAGTAACGACAATTTTATGTAACACTTGAAACCGATCACAAATCTAAATATCTATTATGGCTGTCCGAAATGGTCGGACAGTCCCGAGTATGCTGCGGGGGACATGCTTGGGGGACGCGACCAAGTCGCGGTACTCCAGATACTCGCTCTCGCTGTACAAACTCCAAAAACCTCGAGTGACTGAATGCCCGCTGCCTATTGCTCAAACGCCTCCTCCTCTCTTCAATCACGGGCTCTATGATCTCATGCTCGTCCATACGACGATCCATATCTCGTCTGTCGTCGAACATTCGGTACAGAGAGTGTATTGAACGTGAACTCGACTCTGTGAGGCTTCGGCTCTATCCTGTTCAAGTAATCTCCCGCGCTGTATTCGAACCACTTCACTTTCATCCTGTTTTCTCCCGACTCGTGGAAGAAAAGATTCACTTTTAACAAAATAATAAAGAAAATTCTTCTTCTTTTCTTTTTATTGGATGGCTTCTGTGGAGGCACTGGCCTACTAGCAATTTCGCCAATGTCAAGTGTATTAAGTTTAAAGTAATGTCACGTCACAGTCAATTATTGTCAAAGTCACGAATCAGTAAAATGGTGGACATTTACTGAAACTTCCGAGGGAGATTTGGAAAAATCACAATATGCCATTTATTTCTGCGTTTGATTCTTTTGCCCGCACTCGTGCACGTTAACGAACACTGGTTAATATTCCACCAATATTACACATTAACACTCGAAGATACACAAGATTGAGAATAAAATCTAACTCTACATCACAACATTTTGAATTTTTTCAAAAAACCCCCAAGAAAATTCTATTCGACGTATTTTGACTTTGACAGTCGACTGACTAATGTGCATTGCGCAAGTTCTCTCAATCTGAGTTGTCAAACAGACTACAGTCCGACCAACTTATCTGTTAAATGCCGAAAAATACCGCCACGAATGAGTTTCATATTTTCTCTATTTTTACCACGTTCTGTGTTTGTCGTTCCGGGTGTAACATTGCAACTCAAATTTTGAGCACTTCCTGATTAGCTACCTGGCTGAGAAATTTTCAGGGTAGCTCACAACTTAATGACAATGCAATAAGAAAAAATATTCAATATATAAATAAAAAGTGGTATTTAGATTAGTTTTTTAATCTACATTTGCTGCTTGTTTTGTTTTTTGATTGGTCTACTTATAGATTGACTGGAACACTCACGCCGCCATTCAGTTCACAGATAAGTTGGTGGCACTGTAGCACAAATTCAAGATCAAGGGCGGTATTTATTTTTCCTTAGCTGATTACTAGGCAGTAATATTATTTATTCTGTGCTACTATAAGGTTTGATGTACAGTGTTTTAGGCGTAAATTTTAAAAGTAAATTCATGAATGAAAATCTCGTAAAACTAAAGTTATTCGTCACGCTGCACCACATATCCCACCCCGTTATTTAATATCTAATTATGTTACATTCTATATCTAATAATAATTACTAGCTGATGCCAGCGGCTTCACCCGCGTTGTTTTTTATCTAGGTTAAAAGTACTCTAAACAACATTTTAAAATACGTGTCTGTCTGTTGTTTGTTTGTCTGGATGTTTGTTCGCGCATCGCGTAAAAACTACTGGACCAACTGCGATGCGGTTTTCACTGTTAGATAGCCTAGGATTTTACTTAATAATAGTGAAAACCGCATCGCAATCGGTCTAGTAGATTTTACGTGATGCGCAAACAAACACAGACAAACAAACAGACAAACATTGTCTGTTTGTCTGTTTGTTGTTTCAAAATGATTAAAAAAAATGTTATATGCTTGTTCAGTAGCGTATTATAAGAACCCTAGACCATTTTTTGTAATTATCTTCTTTGTAGAGATTTTTCCTTTTTATTGCTTTAATTAATAGAAGTATTATATATTATTACTAGCTGATGTCCGCGGCTTCGCACGCGTGGTCGTTTCTCTAGGTTAAAAGTACTCTATGTGCTATTGCAGGACCTAAAATACCAATATACCAACATTTGATCAAAATTCCTTCAGCCGACAAAATTATTTTTATCGATTGCTTTGCTTATATCGTATTGAAATAACAAGTACACCAGTTTTTAAGTATATAAACAAACTAACAAACAGACATATTAATTAAAAAAATGTTATATTCTTGTTCAGTAGCTTATTTTAAGTACCATAGTTTTTTTTATTATATTCGTAGTTACAGATTTTTACGTTCTTTTTGCTTTATTATAAGTATAGATAGCAGACCAAGAACCTCGGATTCCTGGCTCCGAGGAGGAGCCAGGAATCCGAGGGTCACATTATGTAGTACACGAGGGATATGGCTCAGTGTGGTCCTCGAGAGTCGGAATAAAGTGTAAGCTTGGCGTTATCGGACCCTAGTTGTCAATAAGTTATGTGTCGCCGAGCGACGGGCGGCAATCAGGCGCTCATTAGACGGACGGACGAGTGGACGGCAGCGCGGCCGGCGTTTGATATATGGCTCGTACACACGTATCGGCTAAATTGTTCGATCGATAAGTGGGCGGGTGACGCGCTCGCTTACGTCTCCATGCGACTGACGCACTCGGAGCCCTATGCACCGGCACTGCATCGCACAATCGCTAGATCAATAATGGAGTAACGTCCTTTTGAGGCGAGCGAGATCGTAAGAGGTGCTTGTGATAAAATATCATGATTCGATTGTAATCTACAAAAACTGCACTTTTACTTACTTTAAATAAGGGCCTATTTAGAGGCTCCGGGCGCGGTGAATAAGCCGTTGCGTGCGGCGCGCCTGTACGCGAGGGGCTAATGTGTAACCGTTGTCAAACTCGCGGGACTAATGCGGCTGGCGCCGGCGCCCGCCTAAAACAAAATCTACAACATTCCTGCGTTTAGGTTGCGTCATTTTATTCCTTTTTTATCGGATCATGAAATAATAGAATAGGACAAAGCAGCCGCTGGTCCACTAAACTCCGTCCCCGCGCACCGCTCCTGCCGCGGCTGGCGGCGCCGGCGCCTGCGCCGCGGCTTATCAACTGCGTTTCGACTTATAAGAAAGGTATGCCCGCTTAATTCATTCGAGGATGGCCGCACTACCATCCAGCGCAAAAATAATAAGAATTCATCGTATGGGATTCTGTTCAACAACCTCTGTGATACCATTAAAGAATTTCACTCCTATTAGAGTGTGTCGCAATACTAGCTTATTACACGAGTTTCAATATAATAAACTACAAAAATAAATGTGTTTCTTTTTATGATATAATGATGATAATGTTCTAATCTTGGCTCACAAAAGTTACGTCATTTGACGCGCACTGTAATTAAACAATTTTATAACACTAACAAATAATTCCTATGATCAAGCTTACATTATGTAGTAGGTTTTGCCCGCGGCTTCACGTGGTTATTTGTTTTTCTCGTTGTTTTCTAAATGATATCATTTTGTTTATAACTAACTCGCAGTCTGTCAGAAGGCTAATGACAAACATAGCTAAGTGACTACCTTGCTGACGACGTCTTTTTCACGCGCTACTAACGCTACGATTTGCACATGCGAGAACCTTTGGCCATTCTCCAAATGAACATCAAAATGGACCTACTTCTGACGTGTAGGAACTTTGTGAATAGAAAAGCTCAAGATAGACAAAACGCTTCAGCAGAGATAGCGATCTGATTGGAATCTGATAACCTCTCGTTCCGGTCGCTCTGCAGTGCAAACGTGAACATATAGCTTTGCCAATCGTTCTCATTTATTTATTACCACCACAGAATATTTTGTCATGTACTTTCCAAAAATCCGTTTGGACCCTTTGGGTACGGAACCCTAAAAAATTATCCATCTTTGCTTTGCCATAATTAAGATATATTTATATATTTAAACGGGAGTTAATCGCACTGAAAACCTAATTTCTATTTACCTCGACGTTTCAATCAAGTTGCATTGATCGTGGTCACGAGAAGACGAGAATTGTATTATATACACCTTTCACCTTTCCATCACCGTACGACTAGACGATCAGCAAAGCGCCACCCTTTCATGGTTGAAATACCTCGCACAAGAACGAAGCGTTACGCTTCTTCCTTTATTATAAGAACTGCAAAGGAGTGGAATGCCCTGCCGTCAGTGTTTCCGGTAAATTATAACCCCGGTGTGTTCAAGTCAAGAGTGAATAGGTATCTACTAGGCAAGCGTGCTACACCTTCGACCACATCATCGCTTTCCATCAGGTGAGATCGTGGTCAAACGATTGCCTAGTCCGTAATAAAAATAATAATAATAATAATATAAATATATAAATATATTAATATGTAATATAATAAAAATAGTTAAATTAATAATTTATAAATGTATATAATATGTCTTCTCGTCTTTCAACCTCTATCCCAGAGGAACCCTTTACTTTTTTGGGATGAAAATTGAAAAGTATACTAAACCCAATAATATAAGCTATGACTATGTAATCCGGTATAATCTTTAAAAAACTACAAAATTTTCTGATTGTGGCCTGTTACTAAAATATATATATATATATATATATATATATATATATATATATTTATAGGTATATATATTGAATACACGAAATTTAATGTTTTGTAAGTTCAACCATGAATATCAAATAAAAATCGTTTATCGATTTTTATTATAATATATTATATGTAACATATTAACCTCCTTCTCCATACCTTATAGTTATATATAATACAGACAGATGTGTCATTACTTGTCATTATAATATATACGATTTTTATTGTTGAATAAAACCAATATTCAAATGTTATCCTTATCTATCCAGTTATCCTTCTGTACTTGTACTATTATTTATTATGTTCTAACGGGGACGATCCTACTGAAAGACAGATTTTTGCCAGGGCCTTTGATGTTTCTTTTCATCTTCTGACCATCTTGATCAGGAACATCCAATTATTGTAATCCTCAATACAGTTCATCTTCTCGATGTTCCGTAGTTCCGCCAGTACTTGTAGAAGCTATGGTGGTAAATATTGTCACTACGCACGCACGCAATTGATGATGGGCGGCTCGTGTCTAATAATTCAATTAGTTAAATATATGTAGTAGAGCGCAGATATCGTCCCTGGGCCCACAACCTGATAGGTTATGGGCAGAAAAAGGAAAGATTGACTTTAGTTTAGATGGATGTAATTAACTGCACACGATAGAGGAAAATCACATAGTCAGCCATAAATGGATATTCAATCAATAAATGAGAAGAGCGAGAAAGCTAATACAACTTTCAAACGTCAGGTGTCACTGACTGGTGACATTGACAATATAGCTTTAGGATATATTCTAACAAAGCTATGATTCTACATAGTATATATATTGTACATAGAATATAGTACACAGAACCCGTTAACTATTACTAAGACCTTTAGGCTATCATTTTAATATACTGGTAGTATACAGAATATAGTATATAGAACCGTGAGTGTCCACGTTTCGGTTCCGTAAATCATGACTGGTAGGACGCACTGATTGAAGACTTTTGTCTTCAGGCACTGTGGTATGGATGAATAGAAGACTTGATGAAGCTTGCCGAATTCTGCCTAAGCCAGCTGAATTCTTCTGGGAATCCTGGCGCAGGGGTAACCGTTCATAATATAAACGTTATTTAAATACAAAAATAATAATTTGGAAGACACAAGTTTCTGTACCTACATACCATAGCTAATAAACGTTGCGTGGGAAAGAATTAAGCTCACCTTGCTTTGTTAGCATCTTTTGTCTTTGATCGTTAACAAGCTCGCAGTGGGCCATTCTACAATCTACGTAATAAATGCCTGACAAGAGTCATACTTGAGGCTATTAGTGTAACAATAGCGACACGAGGAATCGACACAATGGCGGAGGAGGTAGTCCGGTTAGTCATTGTCGAAGTGCTGCGATAACAACCGCGATCTGAGGAGCCGCCCACGCCACTCTACTCGGAACTTTAGCATATTAGTCAACACAATACACGACGCTTGGCACTACTTACTCGCATGTAGCTACGGAAGGCTTTAGAAGAGCTCCTGTGCGACTTCATTCCCACTCGTCGTTAACAAATTCAATGGAAATATGAACCAAACTAATGAAGATATTTGCAGCATATCATGGTTATGTGTCCTCAATACAAAATACGGTTTATTGGTTTGGAGCAACTCAAAAGACGTTAACATGGTATTTATAGCCCAAAAGAATTGCACGCGTGCAATGTTTGGTGTACCTCCATTTGAGTATTGTAAACCTCTATTTAAGAAACTCAGTATTACACCCCTTCCGTGCATGTACATTTTTGAACTTGCAACCTTCGTAAAAACAAACCCCCAATATTTCAGGACGGCGCGTGATTTTTACCCCAGAAATACTAGAAATCCGAACAGACTGGTGTATGATACACATCCTACAACTACCCTTTACCATACGCAATGCTTTATCAAAAGATATAAAAACACTCGAAGTAAAAATATTTTGAAATATTATGTTTTAAAAGATTAATTTTTATGCTGAACTAAGAGCTAAAAATTACTATTCTGTTAGCGAAATTGTAAGTCACTGTAATTAATAAAATATAATTGGTACACGTAATGTCAATACATTCATGCTTAGTAAAATTGTATAAAATTAATTAAGTACATAAATATTGACATTTGGATAGATATTATGAACTTGTATATAATGCATGCTATAGATAATATGTTGCACACTTCTAAATGGGTAGATTGTATGGGAATTTACATTGCCATACTTACCATCTTCCTTAATTAAACCTACATCTGCACAAAAAATAATAATTTCATTTCATATCATTTCATTTTTGAATCATGTATTGTATGCAGGGTTATGTTTTTGATATAATTTCTACAGTTGGCGAAAATATTTTCTGTGTTTTTAGGAACGATATCGTTAATCTGTTTAAAAATAAAACGTGGGCCGCTGAACAGGTCCATCCCCTCTCGTACCGCGGGTGCTGTGAGAGACAGCAAAGATAATTTAGAAAATGGGCAGCAACATGCACCTGTGGAAGTATCATCATCTAATAAGACATTATAAGGCTTCACTTTAGGTTGGCACAATTATTATATAAATCAGTACACAGGTATTTAAGTTACAAAAAAAAACATCTATCTCGCTATCTAAAACTTTATAATATAAATATAAACAATCAACTTCAATCTAAATCAAAGCATTTATCCACATGGACCCAAGAGAGTGCTCCTGAAAGGAAACTGGATCTACCCCTGGATATGAAGTACAAAAATTCGAGAATAACCAACATCGACTGCGAATTTATTGGGATATTTAATTTGTTAAATTAATTAAACATCGAAAGGACCATCAATTTTGAAATAGAATTGTGAATTGGCTAGATCAAAATAACCTTCGTGCGAACATAGAAAAAACAACATTCATAAATTATAATAATGTTGATAAAATTTAATTTGACACGTAGAAAAAAAATAATTGCATAAGTTGACGAAATTAAATTCCTTGGTACACTTGACAAACATTTGTAATGGAAGTCGCATATTAATGTGATGTGTAAAAAACTCAATCGTTTCGTTTCTGCCATAAAAATATACAGACGCACAGCAGGACAAAGCACTGCACTAACAGTATACCATGGATATGTCGCCTTAGTATTAAAATATGGTCTCTTAGTATGGGGTAACACCACTGACGTCACGAGGGCTTTCATAGTAAGTATGTGAGAGCTGTATGTGGAGTCGGCCCACTTGAATCTTGTAAACCACTTTTTAGGAAATTAAATCTATTAACCTTAACAGGATTGTATATTTATCAAGTAGGATGTTTTGTTAAAGAGCACACATCGCTTGTCGAAAGCTAGTATTTAATAAAATACCTCGAGATCTCGGAAAATTACCAACAGAGCAATTTAAGACAAAGCTGTACAAGCGGCGGCTGAAAAATGTTTCAATGACATAAAATAATTGCTCAATCGATTGTTACATTAAATTAAAATGTATTAAAAAATATTATTATATATTATTGATTTTCTTTGATATTTAATATAAAATCAAATAAACTTTGTAATCAAATACATTTTATAATTGTATATTAATTAATGTGCATGTTATTATAAATATTGTACGTCCCTTATTAGGAAAAACTGTTACTGTTTGTTGAAACAAACAATATTGTATATAACAACTCTTTATAATAATAAATACATCTCATTTCAATTCTTAAAATGTTTAATTTCTAATACGGTATGTAGGTACTTAGTGTAATATTATGGTATGGTGTAAGGAGTATAGATAATTTGTTCAATGAAGATTGTGTGTTGAGCATCGTACACACTTCGCTTCTCGTTAGAGCTTGTCTATTAACGTCGCGAATGATTTAGAGCAACTCCTGCTACCAATTAATTAGAGAAGTCCGGAGCGGTGCGGGCGCGGGCGGAGCGGTGCGGGCGCGGGCAGCGCGGGTAGCGCGGCGGAGCGGAGCCGGAGCGGAGGGAGCGATTGATTGCGCCGCGCGCCCGTAAACAAACCGCACCGCTAATTCCATTAGGGACCGCACTAACCCCGACATAAATCTACAGCAGCCGCGCTGCCCACCGCCCGCCCACCCCGCATTGCAGCACTCCGCCCTGCGAGCGCGCGACGAGACAGAGAAAGCTCGGTGTCGTGACCGGCTGGTGGACGCGGGACCCGCATATCGCCGTCGATTTATGGAAAACGCATTTTCCATTAGCATGGAACAGGAAGGGCGGGCCCCGCCCCTGGGCGGGACCACGGTGCCAGCGCCACGGCCGCGCCCGCGCTCCACAGTGCCTCCGCGCGCGCCGCTCCGCTCACACGCGCGCACTATCTCCGCTATCTCACTGATCTTGATAAGGATCAACCCAGTGCTCTCCTCGTGCAGTGACGCAGTGATAAATAATTATAGTTAGACCCGTAGATTGTGACGTCACCATACCTCATCGTAGTATATCGTCATCATACCCCAAAGCCGGTGATTTTACACGTAAGTCAATGGAATTCCTACTCGTATATCGCTTGCTATTTTAATTAGTTGAATTTTCCTCTCGGAGCTGAGCTATAAGTACTTTCTTGAAACAAAACTATAGTTTACCTGTTCTTAAGATTATTTATTTTGGTTGATTCTATCAAAACAATACACAATATAATATTGAAATGCAAGATGCACGAGAGCTGCACGAGTGAGAACGCTTTCTGTTTGCCGCTCCCAACACCGTCGCATCGGCACTCTCTGTTTGCCGGTCCCGACACCGTCGCATCGGCACTTGCAAATTACGAGCAATCAACTCGAGCTTTCGTAGAACTTATTAAAAAGAAAAAGCTAGTTGCCTGATTGAACTTATTCAAGTAACATAAAAGTTATGGAGAGGTACAATTTTCCGACACAATCGTGTAGTTTCATGAAGTTTTCTATTTTGCTCGAAGATGAGGTCCGACAGAATGATTTCTACACTAGTCCCATTACTTTAAATCAGGGAAGAAATTTTCCTACAAAAATTTATAATATATTCATATATTATTTCATAATATACGTATGTAAAATGTAATCGTATACTTAACCATTTCTAATAAAACTTTACACACGAAGATTCGATTTTGTTCCAATGATAATACAGTACGATTTTATGATAATTTCAACAATAGGTCTTCAAATCCTAATGCGGCAGGTTGGGTATTTCGGGAATAATCCCAGGTAACCTAACCTAACCCGTGACGCTTGACGATCTAAAAATTTAAATTAGCATTAGAGATATCGAGCACATACTTTGTTATTGAACTGTACCTGAAAAGTACCTGCACACTGCACAGTACCGCTCCCTAGTTCCGCGCTTCTGGCTCGGTGTAGTGCGCATTCGCGCTTGAGACTATAAAGGTACCTGCACACTGCACAGTATCGCGCCCTAATTCCACGCAGCGAGCTCAGTGTAGTGCGCATTCACACTAGGGACAATGAATCATCCAATTAATTACCCGCGTGGACGGTAATACCGCCACCTTTACCGGCACCGCACTCGTAACAACAACTGTTCCGCTCAATTAACGACACCACTCCAGTAATTATCTACTCTGCACCTTCTTTCGTTTAGTAAAGTCACTGATTAGTGGAGTTTCCTTACATACAAGCAAACAATATAGTAAAATTAATACGTTTTTGCCGTCAACGATAAATTATAAAGGCGAACGTAGAAAATCACATACATTATCATCATCATTTCCCTACCTTTAACCCACTAATATGTGGGGTTGGTACTACACATATATTTTTCTTAAAATGCAGTACATTTTTCACTTTTATGTTTCTACCACTGGAATCAACCCTTTACCTACTAGGTAGAGATTGATGGACCACCTTGGTTTTTAATGTAAGTTTTACAATAAGCTAGATTGTTTGCAAAAAAGTTTGTGCGCGCGAGGTCTACAGCTCACAGAGCCACTAGTAATAAATGTGAAAGTGTATGTTTGTTACTTCTTCAACGGATTTTGAGACACATCATTCATCGTCCACGCGGATCAAACCGTGGGGCATAGCTAGTATTATAATAATAACGTTAGTTAGTATGTATGTTCGCTTGAAGCAATTATGGTTATTTTAATAGAACAGTTTTTTGCTTAGGAAAGTCATATAAATGCGGTACTGAGAACTGAACCTGGTATTGTTGGATTGGTAGCGCGCGCTAGTATACCGCTCGGCCACCATCTAGCTAGTGAGTGTTGATTAGAGATACCAATAGGAACATTGCATAGGTCTCTTGTCATCCTGTAGTATTGTGCAATTCCTTTTTAAACGACTGCCCAAAAAAATAAGTTTAATGTTTTTAGGATTCATGTTTGTTTATATTTACCTACCTATTGCACCATAGCTTTAAAATGCCTGAACAGATTTAGACGTGTGGGGTATCCCCCGAGTAACATAAGATAATATATTATTATGAAAAAAAAACAATATTTCGGCAGTATGGCTCAATTTTCAAATGCGAACACTACACATGATTGAAAAGCACATGTGTATCTACACTAATATTATAAAGAGAAAGGAATTGATTTTTGTATCATTGTGTTTGTTTGTGTGTAATGCAAATACTCATAAAATACTGATTTTGAAAAATTATTTTACCTATAGAAAGCTACATTAACTGCGAGTAACATGAAAATAAAAATATGTCTTAAAATTGGATTTCACTACGAAAATTGCAATAATGTAACTCAAGGTAGGTATCTAAAATTTGCCTATCTATAAGAAACTGCAAAAACTATTGACGATACATAAAATTATATATTAGATCATTACCCACAAAAAAGTCAACGGGGCTATATTATGTCTAATAGTCACAATAACATTTTTTTTGTTCAAATTTGTCAATCAAAACACGGGTAGAATTAGTCAATCAAAACACGGCTAGAATCGTGTACAAATGTAGAGAAACCCTTAACGAAACCGGGGAGAGTCGCCTGTCTATCTATCTTCTATTCTATATATCCACACCGATACATAAAAGTGAAACGTTGTCTGATTGTTTGGGGAGCTGTCACGCGATAACGGCTACACGGATTTTGATGAAATTTTGAATAAAGATAGATTATATTCTGGAATAAACATATTGTTTTTGTTTTTATCCCGGAAAATTGTAAGTTTCCATGGAAAACTGGAAAATGTTGATAAGTCGCTGTAAGGAACGGTTACCATGGAAATGAAACAATAACAAGTACCTATGTCAAAAAGCATCAAGAGCGTTGGCGCTATACTTTGACGTTGGTTTTTAATATCTTATATGATAATTATGATGCTTTTGTTCGCGATAAACTATAGCCCGTGCGGACGAAGTCGCGGGTGAAAGCTAGTAATATATAACAAGCCCAAATTAAACAAAAATATAGAAATAGAAAAAACATTATTTGTGACAAACAACACAAAAGAAAATAAAATTTGCAAGAGTAGGTACGAGTACCTATGTCAAAAATCAGCCCCAACTCTGCAAAATGCTGGTGGCTAACCAGCGCTGATCTTCCGTTGGAGTCGTTAGGTGATGTCACGGTCATACACACAGTACAGCTGCATAAATAAGAAAGACAACTAAAGTTAACAAAAGGCTTTAAAAAAAAAAAAAAAAAACATTATACAAAACCAACAAGTAAGGAGTACATACAGTACAGCTGCATAAAAAATAAAGACAACAACTAAAGTTAACAAACGGCTATTAAAAATATATATATATATATATATATATATATATAACATTATACAAAACCAACAAGTAAGGAGTACACACAGTACAGCTGCATAAAAAAGAAAGACAACAACTAAAGTTAACAAACGGCTATTAAAAATATATATATATATATATATATATATATATAACATTATACAAAACCAACAAGTAAGGAGTACACACAGTACAGCTGCATAAAAAAGAAAGACAACAACTAAAGTTAACAAACGGCTATTAAAAAAAAAACATTATACAAAACCAACAAGTAAGGAGTACACACAGTACAGCTGCATAAAAAAGAAAGACAACAACTAAAGTTAACAAACGGCTATTAAAAATATATATATATATATATATATATATATATAACATTATACAAAACCAACAAGTAAGGAGTACACACAGTACAGCTGCATAAAAAAGAAAGACAACAACTAAAGTTAACAAACGGATATTAAAAAAAAAAAAATATATATATATAACATTATACAAAACCAACAAGGAAGGAGTACACACAGTACAGCTGCACAAAAAAGAAAGACAACAACTAAAGTTAACAAACGGCTATTAAAAATATATATATATATATATATATATAACATTATACAAAACCAACAAGTAAGGAGTACACACAGTACAGCTGCATAAAAAAGAAAGACAACAACTAAAGTTAACAAACGGCTATTAAAAAAAAATATATATATATATATATAACATTATACAAAACCAACAAGTAAGGAGTACACACAGTACAGCTGCATAAAAAAGAAAGACAACAACTAAAGTTAACAAACGGCTTTTAAAAAAAAACATTATACAAAACCAACAAGTAAGGAGTACACACAGTTCAGCTGCATAAAAAATAAAGACAACAACTAAAGTTAACAAACGGCTATTAAATATATATATATATATATATATATATATATAACATTATACAAAACCAACAAGTAAGGAGTACACACAGTACAGCTGCATAAAAAAGAAAGACAACAACTAAAGTTAACAAACGGCTTTTAAAAAAAAAACATTATACAAAACCAACAAGTAAGGAGTACACACAGTACAGCTGCGTAAAAAATAAAGACAACAACTAAAGTTAACAAACGGCTTTTAAAAAAAAACATTATACAAAACCAACAAGTAAGGAGTACACACAGTACAGCTGCATAAAAAATAAAGACAACAACTAAAGTTAACAAACGGCTATTAAATATATATATAACATTATACAAAACCAACAAGTAAGGAGTACACACAGTACAGCTGCATAAAAAAGAAAGACAACAACTAAAGTTAACAAACGGCTTTTAAAAAAAAAACATTATACAAAACCAACAAGTAAAGAGTACACACAGTACAGCTGCATAAAAAAGAAAGACAACAACTAAAGTTAACAAACGGCTATTAAAAAAATATATATATATAACATTATACAAAACCAACAAGTAAGGAGTACACACAGTACAGCTGCATAAAAAAGAAAGACAACAACTAAAGTTAACAAACGGCTATTAAAAAATAATAAATATATATATATATATATATATATATATATATATATATAACATTATACAAAACCAACAAGTAAGGAGTATACACAGTACAGCTGCATAAAAAAGAAAGACAACAACTAAAGTTAACAAACGGCTATTAAAAAAATATATTTATAACATTATACAAAACCAACAAGTAAGGAGTTAAAAATTAAAAACAACATATATGACAATAATACCACAGAAACAGATAACTACAGTACCACAAGATGACACAACGGTAACTCGTCACGACAGAGGGAGTAAAAGCAAAGTAGGTAAGGATGATAATCAATTTTATGGTTTTGCTTATTTATATTGCACTTATATCAAATTTGAGAGTTTTCTCTCGGTGCTGATGTGCAGTAATAAAATATTTAAGGTTAATTCTAAAACTATGATATAACCCCCGATGGTGGCCCCTTCCCCCACTCCCCATTATAGCTAAGAAGCTTCTCGATCACATCAGCTTTCAAACATAAAAAACCACATCAAAATTGGTCCAATAGTTTGGAAGCTATGATACTCACCTCTCCCCCCCCCTCCCTCCGTCACACCTCCCTCCCCCCTCCATCACACCTCCCTCCTCCCTCCCTCTCCCCAAATTATAGCAAAAAACCATCTGGTTTACCTCAGATTTCAAACATTAAAAAAGCCGCAGCTGAATCGGTCCATTCATTGGGAAGCTACGATTGTTACCCTCCCCCCTTTTTCTCAACTCCCCCCATCCTTATATAGCTAAGAACCACCTCGTTTACATCATCTTTCAAACATAAAAAACCGCTACAAAATTGGGTCATTCGTTTGGGAGCTACGATGCCACACACACAACACACACGGATACACACCCTAAACTTATAGCAACCATCTCTTTGTTCGTGGGTTAAATAGTAGATTGAATTACAAGTGAGCAAAATAATATTTTGACGACGAGGGTGCTATTTTGAAATCAGAGCTCTTAAGTAGATTCTTAAGATTAGAAGAGATTTTCTTTCTTAGATTCTTAAGTAGAATCCTGAACGTAGCGAGGGATTCAATATATTAGTTTTTTAAAAGGGTATTAAATAAAAATAAAGAAAAGAATAAACTACGTAATTACTAATACTTAACTAAAATTTATATTAACTTTGTACTTCTTTGATTTATACGTCCTTCAGACAGTCTTCAGATATTTTGTTCTAAGGTTGCTTATATTTGGGTAATTCTTGAAAATAGGTACAGGTTTCCGAAAAATACTTCGCTTCTTTTGCATATTCCCAGTCGATAAAATTGTAAAGAACATAAAAGAAAAAGAAAAAGAAAAAAAAAACAGAGATTTAGTTGGTCATAGATTTTGTATCACATTTATTGCGTAGTATTTTCAGGTGTATTTAGGTAGTATTATACTTTCGCTACACTTGCATTTTTTGAAATTATTTAGTTTTTGCACTATCAATATTCATTGCTTCCGTGACGATGATATCGTAATTCGCGCGCTTTTTATTTTTTCTCTTCTCCGTACATTTACATGTTTTTTTAAATACATACAGTGCGCCACGCAACCCAATGAACAAAAAAAATGACCCCTCGGGAGATGCCTAGCAGAAGAATAAGCAAACAAAAACTAAAACAACGAACAACCGTTTTGCACGTGCGCACTCATTGGTCAACTGTGAAACCTTACATTTGATCTATATTTGCCTCATTCGACTTCCAATCTTTAGTACCAGAGTTCAATTCCAAAATGGATTGTTTACATTTTGCACATATAAAATATATGTAATGGCTTATAACTTTAATATGGCCGAGCTGAGGCGGAAAGAGCCGACGAGCTACCAGCGCTTGCGTCACGAAACCGATCGATCGCCAACATAAAAAAAACACGTGAATTTGGATTCAAAACTCATTACTGCCCTCTCGGAAATACTTGAACAAAAAATACCTACTTTACTCCCACTTTTCAGGAACCAATCAGCGTTTTTCGAATAGATGGGATGAAATAGTAGATTGTATAACAAGGGTGCAAAAAAATATTTTGACAGCGAGGAATTAAATATATGTCGCCCAGGAAAAATAATTTTGCGTCCGATTGATACACTCTACTTTCCATCCACTAAAAAAAGAAAAAAAATTGAAAAGAAATAAAAGGTGCATTTTTTAAAACTCATATATTTATTTAAAAGCTAAATAGACTAAAAATAAACAACTCAAAATTAACTAGGTACTTATGTTTAACTAAAAATTTATGATATTCTTTGATTTATGTCCTTCAGACAATGTCTTCAGATATTGTGTTATAAATTTTGTGTAGATCTCGATTTGAGTGTATTGGTACTGACCTCCAAAGTACATTTGGGTAATTATTGAAAATAGGTACAGTTCCGAAAAGACTTCACTCATTTTGCATTTACCCACTCGATAAAAGTGTTATAAGCTTTCAAATATTTTTTTATCCCATCTATTCATAAAACACTGGTTGGTTCCTGAAAAAGTGGGAGCAAAGTAGGTTTTTTCTGTTCAAGACTTTCAGAGAGGGCAGTAATGAATTTCCGTGGCTTGTCGGCTCATTCCGCCTCTTTCCTCTTTCTTTTCAGCTAGGCCATATTCAAGTTATAATCCATCACATTTTATTTTTAATGTGCAAAATGTAAACACTCCAGTTGCGATTTGAACTCCGTACTCCGGGTTTCTATACATTTTTAATTTGTGCTTATAAATAAATATATGAGCTGTAAAGTATTTACAAGCGCCTTATATTTCTTTTTCTCATAGAGGGGGATGAAAAGTAGAGTGTATCACTCGGGCGCAAAATTATTTTCCCTCGGGTGACGTATATTGAATCCCTCGCTACGTTCAGGATTCTACTTAAGAATCCTTCACTCCGCTCTGTATTCAAAATAGCGCCCTCGCCGGCAAAATATTATTTCGCTCCCTAGCAAGCAAGCTACTATTACCGTTAGCAGGTAATAGATTCTAAATCACATTTATTGCGTAGTTTCTTATGTTTTCAGGTGTAAATAATAAGTATAATACTTTAGCTACTTGAGCTTGAACTGATTTGTAGAACTCATTTGTTTTGATGAACTTATTTGCGTGAAATTATTTAGTTTTTGCACTGTCAATATTCCGTGTCTCCGTGATGACGATATCGTAATACGCGCGCTTTTCATTTTTTCCTCCTCTCACATTCACACGATTCATTTTTTAAATACAGACTGCGCGCCATGCGACCCAATGAACAAAATTCATATTCTAAATTCACAACTCATCAGCGTGTTTCCAGGATTCCTCCTCCAATCAACGTTTTTCGAGTAGATGGGATGAAAAATATATTGAGACCTCCTGCATTATCAGGGCAATTGTAACTTTAAAACTTTCGCAATTCGAAGACATAGTTAATTGTAACATGACTTACTCGCTATAACGTTATGTTTATTTACCTCGACGTTTCGATCAAGTTGCTTGCATTGATTGTGGTCACGAGAAGACTGAAGTACGATACTTCAGTCTTCTCGTGATCACGATCAAGTCATAGTTCTAGTCATCACACCATTTGTCAACCTCTGGGATCCTTGGTGGACCCCGTCGTCTACGATAAACGACGGCCCACATGTCTGGGTGCATTGGTCTCACGTGACCCGCCCAATCACATTTCAACCTGGATATCTTTTCACTAACGTCAGCAATACCGATGATGATGATGATATTACCAATAATAATGCTATTTTCATTATCATATTCATTATTTCGGAGATTTTTCACTTACTGTACATATTTTCTTCAGTACATGAAAGTTCCGACGTAGCTGCAGAGCTGTTGTACCTCTGCTGCAGGGTACGAACACAAGGCGCCCGCCATTTTGGCGCCACGCTCCTTTTGTTATGAATTCTATGGAACCTCACCGCATTCCAACTGTATTACTGCTGTTTTATTTACACTAGGTGTATTATTTACCGCTTCACTTCGGCAGTGCAATATAGCGTAGCTTGCGTGACGCACCCTATAGTTTGGCTCATCGATGACATATTTTTTTTTTAATTGTTTCATTAAGGGAGAGATTTGATGACTGGGCTACAAAAAGTGTTTACAAAAGTAGAAACAAATTTTACGACAAAGAAATATCAATGCTTTTGATCCGAAATTGGTTGAATACTTAAAACAATATTCTAAGATATTTAAATCCGTGTGTGATACCGCAAGGTTTCTTCATTTGAAAAGGAATATTAAACAATCTGAAGATAAAATCAAAACATTATGGAAAAATAATCAATACCAAAACCGTCAAAATTAAACCTCGAGGCCGAAATTTTATCCTAAATATTGGCATCAAATTAATATAAAAAAATCACGAATTAGCCAAAGCATTAGGATATTTCTTTACAAAAATACCAATTATAACTACTCAATCATTAAATTAGTCCTCAGTTGAGGCTTCTTTTATAATCTAAATCAACGTTGAGAAGTGTGATGTTATATATAAATTTAAACACATTAATGTTGATTCGATTAATTTAAACTTAAAAAATACGGAGGATCTCTGGGGAATGTCTATTAAAATTTTAAGTTCTATTAATATTGGTATATTGTTCTAAATATGTTTAGTAATTATTTTTTATAATTGTGTTAATGAAAGAGTGTTTCCAGACATAATGAAAAATAATAAACTTATTCCCATAGTCAAGTCTGGCATTAAAAATGATCCAACTAACTACAGACCCATTTTTAAACTTCCAGCTTTGAATTTTTTTTTGAGAAATTAATTTTAAACCAGTTATTGATTACACTTCAATCTCCACGGTCTGTTTCATAATGAACAGTATGGCTTCACTAAAGGCCGTTCAACTACAGACGCAGGCGCAGGGCTCTTAAAGCATATATTCGATGCTTGGGAGAGAAGTCACAGGACGCAATTGGAGTTTTCTGTGATTTATCCAAGCATTTGACTGCGTTAGCCACGAAACCTTAATTTTTAAATTGAAGCATTACGGAGTTTTTGGGAAAACTCTCAATCTTTTATCCTCGTATCTTAGCAAAAGAGTCCAAAAAGTGGATGTAGATGGTGTGAATTCACCTGAATCTCTCATTACAATGGGAGTCCCAAAGGGTTAAATATTGGGGCCATTCTTGTTCTTGGTTTACATTAACGATCTTCCCTTTTTTCCCGACTGAGGAGGGTTATGTGTTTGGGTTATATGTATGTTTGTTTGTTTATTTGTATGTTTCTTGTGCATCCTACAGCGTACACGGCTTGTAATGTATTTACGATGTTTTTTTTTATCAAAACCTATCGAGTGAGGTATCAAAATTTATTGTTTTTTTGTTGGTTTGTTTGTATGTTTGTAATGGATAAACTCAAAAAATGCAGGTCCGATTTTAAAAATTCTTTCGCATAAAGAAAGCTAAATTATCAGCGAGTAACACTAGAAGGATTTTATTTTTCAAAAAATTAGTTTTCCTTTCGAAAATAGCAATAATGAAACCCAAGGTATTAAATTTTGCTAAATAACTCGATTACTTTGTATCACAAATCAAAGAGTATATAAATACTACGTAAAATCAAAAACTAAGAAGGAGATCTTTGCGGGTCTTTTTTTACGGGTCTTTGTATATGGAACGTTGCCATGGAAATGAAACCACAGAACATCTAATAATCATTGACGTAGAAAATACTTGCTAATAATACACGAAATAGCAACCGTAATTCAACCTCCTTGCGTTAAACAGAATAATACTATAGACGAAATGGTACGTGAATAGAAAACCTATAAACATAACCATTTTGTGTAAGAAATTGTTGTTGTTCTATTTGTCCAAATAAAGTACCTACTATTTTTATCTGTTTATATATCTAACCGTGCGAAGGCGGGGCGGGTCGCTAATGTCTCATATTCTCACAATCCAATGTCAGAGGAGTTCCTATGAATTCAATTATTTTTTAGAAATAAAAATAATTAATATTAATTTATTAATTATTATTTTTGATGAGAAGTTGATAGATCTGGAAGAAGTAGTTAGTAAGTTGCGCTGGGGTATTATAGGGTTATCAGAAGTCCGAAAAGAGGGAGAGGATACGATGACCCTCAATTCCGGCAACTTACTCTATTACCGGGAGGGCGACCAGCAGTCCCAACATGGTGTCGGGTTTCTCGTCCACAAGTCCCTCGTCAACAACATTGTGAAGATCGAAAGCTTTTCGAGCAGGGATACCTTATACTCAGAATTACAGAAAATTATGACTTTCACACGTTCACAAACCGATTGACACATACACGCAGCAATCTAGTCTACTCTAATATATATATATATTTATTTTTTTTAACCTGTGGTGTCCCACTGCTGGGCAAAGGTCTCCCCCATATCCTTCCATGCGACTCTATCCAAGGCTAGGTCTTGCCAACCAATTCTATAAGCATTTAGGTCATCACGCCACCTTTTTCGAGGCCGACCACGACGTCGTCTACCATCTGCAGGCTCCCATTGAGTGGTGATTTTTGCCCACCTTGCCGGATGCATACGGACTACATGTCCAGCCCAGTCTCACTTCAACCTAGCACTCTTAAAACCAGCATCAGTGATGCCAGTTTTCGAGCGCAGTATAGTGTTCCGGACTCGATCTATCCTTTTCACTCCGATTATGCTACGTTCCATGGCTCTCTGTCAAATCTTGAGTTTGGACTTCTGTGCCTCAGTCAATGACCATGTTTGTGCACCGTAGGTTAGGACAGGTAGAATACACATGTCGATGAGAGTGCGCTTCAGCGATAGAGGAAGGTCACCCTTCATTAGCGTTTTCATGGACCAGTAGCTCTTCCAGGCGTTTTCGATTCGACGACCGATTTCTTTATCTTGCCTGTTTTCGAAGGAAACTAGCTGGCCCAATTAGATATACTCATCGACATACTCAAGTATCAGCCCATCTACCTTGATCATAGGTTTTGTGTTATTGGTCATGATCTGAGTCTTTGATCGATTCATAGTAAGTCCAACCTCAAGGCTTGCTGCGCTAAGATCTTCCAGCATTTGTTCAGAATTTGTTTGTTCCAGCATTCGGGTGCATTTGGAGCGAAAAGGACGATGTCATCAGCAAAACGCAAATTGGTTAGGTTAGTACCGCCAACGTCTATGCCCCTATTTGCCCAGGGATCTGCTAGTTTCTTAAAGATTTCCTCTAAGGTGCTTGTAAACAACTTTGGAGAAAGTGGATCGCCCGGTTTTACTCCCTTTTCTATGTTGAAATGAGGGCCGGGAGCTTGTAGTTTGATGGAAGCTGTACTGTTATTGTAGATGATTTTTATTAGGTCTATGTAGGTTTTATCCAGGTGCTGATTTTCTAGTGCTGTGAATATGGCTGGGTGTTTAATGCTATCGAAAGCCTTCGTATAATCCACGAAGGTTAAATATAGAGGTTTGTTATATTCTGTAATTTTTTCTATGACTTGGTTAAGAGCGTGAAGGTGATCGGTAGTCGAGAAGCTAGGACGGAACCCAACCTGCTCGTGTGGTTGGTCCAGTTTTCCCTCTATCCGCTTTTGAACAACTTTGATAAAAGTTTTCTAAAGATGTGACACCAGGCTTATAGGTCTATTGTTGCCAATGTTAGTTTTGTCCCCTTTCTTGTGAAGAAGGACAATATTGGAGTGACACATCTCTTTTGGAACTTGGCCTGTGTTTAGAATGGTGTTGAATAAATTTGTAATGTGCGGGAGTAGGGTACGTGAGCTAATATTATAAAGAGGAAATATTTGTTTGTTTGTTTGTATGTTTGCTTGTTTGTAATGGATAAACTCAAAAAATACTGACCCATTTAAAAAAACATTAAAAAAGCTAAAAAAACATGATACCTCAAAAATGGTTCACTTTTGAATAATGGGAAAAAAAGCCTGTACTAATTACGACTTGTACAAATACAAAGCAATGGTTCAGAATTTTTTGACCAAAAAAAGCATAACATGGGGGGGGATAAGTTATTCTGCAAAAGTGAACCATTTTTGAGGTTAAAGTTATCGCAAATAGTCACCCCTATCACCTCCTAACGGGAATACGTCGAATTACCAATAATCCTGTATAGTATCTATATTTTTTATGCATGTACATATTTGTGTACAATGTGTACATACATACTTTCTTAAATAAAATATAAGTTTTTTTAAAATAGGGGTACATCAAGCTTTTTTATTTCTTTAGATTATGAATAAGAAAATAAACATAAAAACAATAATGTTTGTATGTTGCAGATAAAAATGACTTTCCTACAAATAACTATTCCACCATACAGTAAATATAATTTTCCCATTAAACGATTCTTCCCCAATATTCTCAATGTTTCCGGGAACTCTGGAAAATTTTCGTGGAAGTATTGGAAGCTTTAGGAATGTTTCCGGGAATGTTGACCAATAGTCTTGATTCATGTTTACATAGAAGTCCTTAAACCTACTTCGGACACAGATCGGCCGCAGCCGGAGCAACATGTGGCGTGTTCTCATCGCGGAGCCCAAATGCAGTGTGCTTGTGGCGACTGGCGCTCCCGTAACGAACATGTTGTTGCACTTGTGCACCACAGGCACATTCCCATACAATTCCAACGAACTCGTGGAAGCAAACCCAGCAATCTATACTTATAATAAATCTGTAACGGGTCCAATTCTGTACATTGAAGATATTTTGAAATTTTCTTTTGGAGGATACTCTATATTCGATACTGAAGCCAGAACTGTATTTTTTATCATTTTTGTCTGTCTGTCTGTCTGTCTGTCTGTCTGTCTGTATCTTGGCTAGGCATCACGCTGAAACTACTGAATGAATTTATATGAAACTTGGTGTGATTTGAGTTCATACTACGAGGTAGGTTATAGGATACTTTTAATCCCGAAAAATTAAAGGGTTCCCGCAGGATAGGCGTTGAAAGTTATTTAAAAGAACACGTATCACGCTGAAACTACTGAACGGATTTTGTTGCAACTTAGCACAGTCATAGTTTATATAATGGGTAAAAATTGAGGATACTTTTTATCCCGAAAAAATAAAGGGTTCCTGCGGGATAATGTCCCAAATTTTGTAAATTGAAGATATTTTGTAACTTTTTTGCAGGCCATTCTTTATTCAATACTAAAGCCAAAACTGTATCTTTGTAATTATTGTCCGTCTGACTGTCTGTCCGTCTGTCTATCTATCTGTACCGTGGCAGCATATCACGCCGAAAATACTCACTGAATTCAAATGAGATTTGGTATGATTTGAGCTTATACTTCGAGGTAGGACATTGGATACTTTTCATCCCGAAAAATTAAAGAGCTCCTGCAGGATAGGCGTTGAATATTATTTAAAAGTACACGTATCACGTTGAAACTACTGGACAGATTTTGTTATAACTTGGCACAGTCATAGTTTATATAATGGGAAAAAATAAAGAGTACCTGCGGGATAATGTCCTAAATTCTGTAAATTGAAGATATGGTGTAATTTTTTTTGGAGGCCGTTCTATATTCAATATTAAAGCCATAACTGTATTTTGTAATTTTTGTCTATCTGTCCATCTGTCCGTCTGTCTGTCTGTCTGTACCTTGGCAGCGCAACACGCCGAAAATACTCACTGAATTCAAATTAAATTTGGTATTATTTGAGTTCATACATCAAGGTAGGACATTGGACACTTTTCAGCCCGAAAAATTAACGAGTTCCTGCAGGATAGGGTTTGAAACTTATTTAAAAAAACGCGTACCACGCTGAAACTAATAGACGGGTTTTGATGTAACTTGGCATCGTCTTAATTTATATGATGAGTTAAAATTGAGGACACGTTTTATCCCGAAAAATTAAAGGGCTTCTGCGGAATATAGATCCAAAGTTATAGAGTAATATTTAAGTAATAAATAATATTTTTTGGATGGTTCTCTATATTCGATACTGATGCCAAAACTGTTTAATTTTTGTTTGTCTGTCTGTCTGTTTGTCCGTATCTTGACCGCGCATCGCACAGGAACTACTGAATGAATTCAAATGAAACTTGGTATGATTTCTGTTCATACAACGAGGTAGGACATTGGAAACTTTTCATCCTGAAAAATTAAAGGGTTTCCTTTAAGGTTTTTTAAGATAGGGGTTATTAAAAAGATCACTTATCACGCTGAAACTACTAGACGGATTTTTGGATGCAAATTGACACAGTCATATATCTATACTTATAATAAAGTAATAGGTTCGAAAAAGGCTGTAAAAAAAGAAGGTAAATAAAAAAATGCTCTTGGGTGCTTAAAACGATATTAACATGTTTTTTGATCGTGTCTGTCTGTCTGTTTGTCTGTATGTTTGTTTGTTCACGCATCACGTAAAAACTATTGGACTGATTGCAATGCTGTTTTCATTGTTAGATAGCTTAGGATTTGATATAAAAACTGATGTAATTGGTATCTAAATCTGGTGGAGAATCTGGTTAGAAGCCGAGCAGTGGATAAAAGTATTTTTCACGGCTAAAGAAATTTTGATCAAATGTTGGTATATTGGTCCTTTGTTTTTTTTTTCGTCTTTTATTTCCATTATGGTACTTTGAACCTAAAGAAAAGACCACGCGTGCGAAGCCTCGGGTACAGCTAGTTAATAATAATAATATTTTTTTTATTTGGGATAAAGGCAAAAGGTACATTTATGTTAAATGGAACACCTGGGTCCTAAAGTAGGTTCGAAACCTGTACGATAGGTTCCAGGCCACTTTCATGGGAGCATAACACATTATTGCCTACTTATACACAAAAACAAGATACCTAAATTCTATGATTTTATACACAAAAAGAAATCTTTTAGATGTGTGTGTGTGAATGCGTATGAGAGTAGTATAATTGAGGGTAAAGGGTATACGAGTACTTTATTTAATCCAAAACATTATTTCAGTGAAATTAATAATTTTTCAGTCTCATTGTAGTTTAATACATTTAGTTTGTTGAACAGTATTGTTTTAACTTCAAACGCAGTCAAATGGTATATCTTATTATATTTATTTATTTTATTATAAAGGAACGGTCCAAGAAATGTGAAATATTTGCGAGCAAAGGCAGTGTTTACTGGAATTACAACACAAACATTATGAGGAACTCTTTTTTCGGTGATATTGGGATCATATTCTATAAGTGCATGTTGAAGTAGAACCGGCTGTTAGACAAAGGGTTGCCTAGCAGTTAGGATTTGGCATTCTTTACATAGTAAAGCTGTAGAATATCTGAAAGAGAGGTTAGTACTGCATTTTAATAAAGCTCTTTGAGCTCTTTCGAGGGTTTAACATATAGGTTTTGCTAGTCCCTCCCCGCGAAGTTATACAATAAACAATGATGGACTGACACAGAGAGTAATAACTATAATAGCTTGATGACGTCTGACTCTGCAGAGTCGCGTTTTTTTTTTAAACTGTAAGTTTTCGAACACGTTTAGTTAATTGATTAATGTGAGGTGCGAAATTCAGTCTGTCATCAATGGCGATCCCCAAGTATTTTATCGTAGGTACTCTTTCCAATGCAGGACATGTACACGTGGATGAAGTTGAGTCTAAACATGAAGCTGACCTATGACCTGAGTGATAACTTATTATTAGACAGTGAACCTCTTATAGCAAAAGTAACATATTTCGTTTTATCCACATTAAGAGTTAGCAAATTGCAGTATAAGTCCATAGGTCAAAGTATTTTTTGAAAGTTTATGTCAATTGAATCATCAACTCGAAAAGAAGAAAAAGAATATACATATATTCGTCATTTTACTGAACTAGGTACTATATCGTAATTTGTACTAGAAAACGTGAATTCCCGGCAAAAGGATAACGTAACGGGACTTACATATTACAAGTTTACACGAAACCGCTGACGTTTGCGTAAATAAACGGTTTACTTCTATAATTTGACAATAATATACAAAACTTAATACCTATCGAAAGTTTTTCTCTATTACTAACTTCAACCAAATAAATTTAGGCAAGATAGATGTTCCCTAGAGCACCTTATCGGGTCATCTTACAAAAGCAGATACCTCCTCAACAATATGAAGCATCCTGCACCCAGGACAAGTCGCCGCGCCGCAAGGGTGCGTCATCCGAGGAACGTAGTAAATTACCAGCGCACGCGCACGAGCCGACATTGCGCTATGCCAAAACAGCCCTTTGT
This sequence comes from Alsophila aescularia, assembly GCA_946251855.1. NCBI lineage: Eukaryota > Metazoa > Arthropoda > Insecta > Lepidoptera > Geometridae > Alsophila > Alsophila aescularia. The sequence continues at coordinate 23,782,232 of OX276379.1, forward strand.
GTCGCAAACACAATTATTGAGCTATCCATGTCAGCCCAACTGACTAATTGTCCATCCGATAGGGATGTCGACACACCCCGGGGACAGACAGAGTCGCAGGACTGTCCCTATAATCCCTATAAATAACCGGGCTCGAAACGCGCAGGGTAGGCGCCACGGTTTTTACGTTGTTGTCAACCGCGAGCGGGACCGGCTCGCCTCGATACTGGCGCACAATGCGCCCTGCGATAACGAACAGATAAATGCATTAAAGGCTGTCACAGACTCAACTATTGAAATTCTATATAATATAGGTACCTACGTTTGCGCATTTCGATATCGGTCGGTTCGCACCGACCGGTTGGCCCGTAGGCACCATATTGCGCCATAAAGCGTAAACTAAGTAATATGCAAATGATTTTGAATTAGCGAGTACGGCCGCTCAACCACCGCGGACATGGCCGGTGCCGCCGGTGCGACGTAGGAAAACGCACTCGGTGCATTTGAATTTCTCTATCCAAGATAAACGTAGTTTTATACTGAGTTTACTGCCGCGCATCTTGTGTGATCGAACTTCAAACTAAACAAACAGTTTTATTACCTGTGCACCGTGTCGGCATGTTAGGTAGTGAAAGGAATTCCTTCGGGGGGTTATACTGTAAGATATGTGGAATAGTTGACTATCAGACACTTTGACGATAATGATTATTTGAGCTATGTTTTACAAACCATAATATTTTTGTTTCCAAAGTACCCCAAGTATCAAACCGTGTCGGGTGCTGCGCGTTAGCGTGGCGTCACCCGAGGTGCCCGCCGAGTGCGAAATATTTGTTTCGAGCGAGAGTCCACAGTTTTTGTCAGGTTTACGAGTTCTTAATCCTGGGATGCAGGAAAAAACCCTAATGGATCTCAACACGTATCATGTCGAGGGACAAATAGATGTATCGGTGACAGCGGGCGGGGAAAAAAGGCTTTTAGTTTGATAACATATTCGAAAACAACATAAAAAAGTGTATTTTATTACATTTTCTTAACTACCCAACCATTGAGTAACTACAGCTGTTGTCAAATTTGCTATTTAGCTTTTCAATGTGTCACACTTCCAACAGGGACATTAATTTGTACCAATTGCAAATTAGTTCAAATAAAGCGCCAGATGTTGGACTTTTTTGTCCTAGCAAAAGCAAATTTTTTACCCGTAAGAAATTCGAACAATCAGCCATTTTCATAGTCTCTGCCAGCAAGGATGACTTTCTGGCAAGAACTATCGTTTTTACGAAATTATGAATGAAAATATTGAAGTTTGTGTATGTTTCTTGACGTACAAAATCGGACATATTTTGTACTTTCATAAAAACCAAAAGTTTTGTTAGAAAGTTGCGAGGGAAAAGTATAATTAACAATATTTATTTCCCCATACATTTTAGTTGACAGCGGTTTTTAAATTTGAGAAGATATCATCGACTGTTTTAAAATAAAAACATTTGAACGATAAAGAAAAAACAAAACCCCATCCTAAATTAGTCGGTGACTAATGAGTCCCAAACTTTAAAGCGGATGGGGTCGATTGCTAAAAGCAATACTTAATGGTTTAAAAATGGCATCGACGATCGACGGCAGATCCAAACTAGGACGCAATTAACGGTTATCTGCTATCGAGATCTGATAACCCCATTCCGGGGTAGGTTCCACGAAATCCGGAACTCGGAGCTGAGGGTCAGCCGCGAAGCGGAGGCTACCTGCGCAAGCGCCGGCGACGCGCCGCTCTGCGCCCGCACACTGCCGGGTGACACCGGTGACGTCACTACATTACACCATAATTGCTCACCGGAGGGTCAAACGGATTGCAGGTAGTCTTACTTTGCAAAATATTCGTATGATGAAGTCTTCAAGGAGCAATATATAATTCCATTTAATAGATGCTACATGGGTGTAGGTGAGCTCTGCGGAGTCAAATACTTATAAAATTATAAATAACACAATTTGATTCCCCCATATACTTTCCATCACCGACTAGACGATCAGCAAAGCGTCACGATTTTATGGCTGAAATTCCTCGCACAAGAACGAAGCGTTACGCTTCTTCATTTATTATAAGAACTGCAAGGGGGTGGAATGCCCTACCCTCGTCAGTGTTTCCGGTAAAATATAACCCAGGTGTGTTCAAGTCAAAAGTGAATAGTCACCACGCTTGGCAGGCGGGTTGTTGACCGCAGTGTTACAAATATGTACTCGGAGGACGCTGCTGCCCATCTTCCGGTGTGTATTCCCTTAGTCGCCTCTTACGACATCCACGGGAGGATTGGGAGGGGTCTTATTCTAAGCCGGGACCCCACGGCAACCATGAATATATAGATACACAAACTGCGATAAGTATAACCTATTAATTGGCTCCGTCTGATAAAGACAAAATTTCAAGTTGATCGCTGTTAATCTATAGACCTGAGCTTTGAATTCGCAACGAATGCAATTTATCATTAATTTGTATTCTTTCATAATTGAACTGGTACCGATTATAATATTCCATTATTTATTACTTTACTTCTAATAACTGTAGAGTATACGAAAGCCCTACTTGACCTGTTCCACAAAAAGTTAGATCTAAATGAGCAAATGTAATAAGTATATAGCGATAAAATGTTTTTAATTCTTGCCTGTGATTTCCATGCTGAAATCAATAGTATTATCATAAATCTGGTTTCAATTTATTACGTGCAATAAAATGAAAGAATAATCTACCTGTTTAATATTACTGTGACTCTCAATTGAGCTCTAGGGCTAAGAAGTTAGCTGTGCAACTTTGTGTGCACTTCAGGTAAACGACCGCAAACCTATATATTATGTTGTAGGTGTATGTATGTACACCGTCCGCATATTTGTTAAAAATACCCACAAGTAGTGTCAACGAAGGCGACGCGAAGGCTCCGCGTAATGTTTACATGAATTTTTACTTTATTTTTCTTAGCTTGATGATTGTTAGACATCTCATTGTCACTTTTATCTTTTATTTATGTAAAATAAATGTTTTATTAACATTTCTGACATTTGAAAAATATATAAAGAATTAACAAATATGGAAAATGTTACATACCGTTTGGTTTCTTGGTGCTATCTTGTTTAACGGGCGTATTTCCGAAGCACCGGTAGAGTCAAAGGTTTTCCAGTGTGAGATTTATCTCTGTTGGCACATGAAAGGGAAATTTCCTTTTCAAACTCAAAGCATACTTAGTTTACCAATATTGTATTGATCTGATCTATTTATAATATTTTACATATTTCTCCTTGTTCATGCTAGTTTTGACTTGTAAGAGTGCTATTATTTTGTCCATTTGTAATAAAATACTTTGACATGCATTCTGTGAAGTTGCAGGATAAGCAAAGAACCGTGACGTCAACTATAATGATTTAAAGTCATTGAAAATAACCCGTCATTACGGCCTTAATTAAAATAAAAGAAATATTTCCGTCGTATTAAAGTTAATTAAAATATATACACTAATTAAAAAAAACTTGTAAATCCAAACTACTGCTGTTGTTTTGTAGTATTTCAAAATATCTATTTCAATAATGCTCACACAGGCTTACTATAAATATAATTCAAAAGGCTTCTTATGTGTTGGTTTTTTTTCGATTTCGATTAATACAATTTGATAGAATCTTTTGAGAGTATAATTCCTGTTGGTAAATAGTGTCACTTGAGCCAGATTACATTTCTGAAAAAACATTTGTTTTTTGAGCTGACTGTACTTATCTTTTCTTCAAAAAATAGTTAACGAGACTTTTAATATCTTCAAAATTGTCATGAAGTTTCCTAATCTCCAAAAACGAGCACCAATCTGTATATCTGGAAAAAATATATTATTTTTGAACGGGTTTGAAACGAAACGATGATCACAAGAACAAATAAATGTATTAACCAAGACAAAAGATGTGATTAGTAGTTCTTGAAATCCTAATTCGACTCTTTTGTTTCACCGCTCCGTGGGAAAGGTCCTATAATAGTTCCAGGAAGGAGCTTACTATTTTCCCACGTGAGGGGTTGAGGGGTTCAGAGGTGGATTAAGGAGCTTTTAAAAAATAGTGAAATATCCTAATATCTTAGGGCTATTATTTCATGAGTTTTGCGTGAAACAAAACCCTCTTAGTGTCATTTTACACGTGACAAAACTAGGCGCCCTTGGCGCGTGTAGGAACTGTCCTTAGTTTGGAGTCCCTACAAATGAGTAAATTGCAAATGCGTGTCACACCAATAAAATGGTAGGGCAGATAGATAAAAAAAGTATAATTATGTATAAGTATAAAAAAATATGATTATTGTATTCTTCCTTAGCGTTTTTTTTAAAGTAGTTTCAATTAGAATATTTGTAAGGGTATGCATACATATTTTTTTTCTTATACAATTATCGATTAAATGACTGTAAGTATAGGTTTAAATGTTAATATGTTGTGTTTTTAAGGGTCAAGAAAGATGCCTTGTTTACCCATCTAAACATTTGTAAAATGTACAAGATATTTAACATAATTATGAACAAGGTACAGTATTTTTTAAACATACAATTAGACGCATTTTATAGTAAAATATGCAAACACCCCTAAGTAATATAAATAAGAATATTAGTACATTACAGTGTGTAATTCGTTTGTTTTTCCTCGAATATTGTTTATCTTTTGTTTCTACCTTGAAAAACGAAGGGTACTTACTGACTATGCCTTTGACATGGAGTTCATATAGTTGTACTGGTCTGGTAGGCCTCTTACGCAAGAGGCCGCCTAGGGAAGTAGGTACCACAGCTCTGTCAGATATTCAACCGCTAAGCAGTAGTGTGTTTCACTTCTATGTTTCGGTTTGAAGGGCAATGTTTCCAGCGAAATTACTGGGCAATGAGACTTAACAACCAATGTCTCCGGGTGACGAGCGCAGTGCAGTGACGCGCAAGACTTTGCAACCAAAGTTCTGGGTAAAACTGCAACTGTTATGGGCAGGCATGACACTTACCATCAAGCGAGTGACCTGCCCGTCTCGTCACTCAAATAATAATAATAAAATATATATACATAAAAATATGCGTTTGTCCATTGCCACCTAGCTTCTGATTTCAATGCGTTTTTTTACAACAGTTAAAATCTCTCTTTAACCGAATAACTTCAACTTTATCAGAGACTCGACATTGTGCCGTGCTCAATAACACTGCCACTATTAAAAAAATATCTATATTTATTCCTATGAAATACATCATCAAATGTGATCTATGTATCCTCAATAACGGTTTCGTTCCAATAAGTGTGTAAACAACCATGTGAACCACTCGCAGTCTGAATTCTTCATACATAATATTGGAGAGCCGTTTAGTCATCAGAGCGGGTCGGCGGGTCTGTCTACGGAACCGGGTTGACAGCGCAATAACAGAGATGGTTATCTATCTAGTAGAGCCAATGCGTTGGTTCTACAAACTATGCCTTTGCAATGGCACTGTTTGTGGACGTTCTGCTCGTATAGTTTGTTCTCAATTCGTGCGCGCTGCGAAGAATGGCGCGTTGAAGTCTTTTGTGGGCAGGTTTGGGCCGACGGTGACGGGCCAAAGCTCTTGCAGGCACGTTTGCGCCAACGGCGACGACGGGCCAGAGCTCTTGTAGGCACATTTGCGCCAACGGCGGCGACGGGCCTGGAGCTCTTGTAGGCACGTTTGCGCCGAAGGCGGTGACCAACGGGCCAGAGCTCTTGCCGTACAAAAGTTTTACTACGTGTTTGCTCTAAAACTGTAATTAGTAATCTCCTTATCTTTGTGGCAAACAATGTTATTTATAGGTATATGTATATCCATATGGTGTAGAACTATGCCACATTGAATTTTTTTTTGTGGTGAAATAATTCTATACCAAAAATAGAAAATTCTATATCACGCAGAGATGTTATATCACCTAATACATATTATTTGTCCGAATTTATATGTTAAGATAGCCATGCATGTATCTATTGTAATTTTTGCTACATGGGTGTCTTAAATTTTAGAATGCAGAACTAGTTTTGTTTAACGAGCACACTCACGTCGCAAGTTAGAGTTTAACTTTTGGCGGTTCACGATATCTTCTCTTGCCACCGTACAAGAGCTTCCGAATGCAAAGAAGGCTTTCTGCGCTCTATTAGCCTATGAGACTAGTTCACACAATCATGGATATATACAGTCACGTCAGTAATGAATTGCAGATTCTGGGAAGGGAGAGGTCTGGGGTTTTCTTAATAGGCCTAACCCAGCAAGTGCTTATTTTTACTCTCAATATTGCACAGTATCGATTCATAATCACACAACTTATTTTACCATATTTGAAACAAAAATCTTTTTATACGACGCGTTTCTTCCAAGCCTCATAAAAAAGATTTACATTACGTAGCTAAAAGCTAAACCGGAGTAGAATGTCCAAAAAGTGTCATCAGCGTCCGCTTTACGAGCCGGGAAGGGGGCCATTTGTAGTACAGGTACATTAACGTTATCGGCGACCATCGAGCCTTCCATCAGTGCTCCGGCGCGGCGGCGCGCCGTTGTGGCGTGCTCGGTGCAGCGCTCCAGCCGCGGCGGTGGCGCGGCGGCGCGGCGCGTTAGCGCGAAAACTCAGGAAAACTCATCTGACAGCCGTTTCCTGTCGGGAAGGCATGCGAAGTTTGACTTTAGTGTTAAAAATTTATGACAAAATTGATATTAGTATATAAAAAACTTATCAAACTACTATTGTATACCTACTGGTATTTAATGTTAAAAGTTTAGTCCGTGTTCGGGCGCCGAGACCCTAGTTTTTATTCAATTAATACCTATGTAGATAACATACAATTATATAGGTAGGCATATAATAAATAATAATGGGTTCATAGTCCAGACATTTAAACAGTACGTAGGTATTATAGGTACCAACTTAATGTTATTTTATCCTACGTTCATCTTAACCGAGTTTTGGTAGCAAAACAAAACACTTTCTCATAAATTTAATGTATTACCTTCTTAAATTATTTTAGAGGAATTTACTTTAATTTAATTGAAATATCAGGTGATTGTGGGGCCTTAACGAAAATAGTTCAAGAATATACTGTTTTTTGCTCGCTAACACAAAATACAAATGGGGAATCTCGTAAATCACTCGACAAGTCGACACAAAGAGTCGTTTACAAAGCAAGTTTTAGTGAAAATATATTAAACTTTAAAAATGCTTATTAACTGAATACCTATACAATATAAAGTGTGTAAGTAATTGTTTATTTTGTGTTTTATAATATTTCAGCATAACATATTATTCAAAAATGAAAGGGTTATTCGTTCTAATGAACATCAAAAACTTTTCTACCATGATGTCTATTTTCTACCATTACGTAATATTTTCCGTAAATGCACAATTGCGGGAAACTCACGGAAGCTGAAGAAAAAACACTTTCCGATAGAAGTGCTGAATATCGATAATCGAATCTATCTGATCGGGAATTAATTCGGCGGATAGTCGCTCCGTCGGAATTGAAAACTTTCGGCGACTTATTGAATAGGGCTGCTGGAGAGGATGGAGAGGATTACACAATACGAGTAGATGTGACAATGTGATATACATTGTCACATCTACTCGTATTGTGTAAAGCTTCGATCTACTCGCCGCAAGAACTCTCGTGATTACCCACCAACTTCATTCTGTGTCACAACAATTTAATCTAATGCTAATAGTTTAAAACTAATTGCAGTTATAAAATAACCTAGTACTTAACAACAAATTGTATTATGCAGGCGAATTATTGAATAAATAATTTAGTAATTATAGCATCGATAATCCAACTTGACTAAAACTATCAAGTGCTATTGTTACCGTGCCTCAATCATGTTTCTTGATTGGAGTGTATGAGGGGAATGATAGTAATTACTATGTTCTCAAAATTAATAGGCAGATTAATAATATTCAATATGTTCAACTTGTTAAACATTTGATCATTTTAGCTTTGTTGACGCAACAATTGGCCGTTTGTCATTTCTGATACTTTTTTGAATGTTTTAATCATATTTTTTTCAATCAAGCAAATTTTGAACTTGATTAGCCAAGATTTTTTTCAGTGCACAACTGGAGCTCGTTTTCCTTAATTTCGCAACCATAACAAGTTAGGTTTAGATACATCATCAGCCCGTACTTGTCCACTGCCGGCGGGCGGCTTACACTACGTTTGGCTAAACGCGGTCTCCACTCTAGAACTCGTTTAACCCAACGGTTGTTAGTTCTTCGAGTTATATGACCGGCCCATTGCCACTTCAGCTTGCTAATTCCTTGAGCTATGTCGGTTACCTTAGTTCTCTTGCGGATCTCCTCATTTCGGATTCTATCCTTTAGAGAAACTCCGAGCACAGCTCTCTCCATAGCTCGCTGAGCGACTTTAAATTTGTGGACCAGCCCCACCGTGAGTGTCCACGTTTCGGCTCCGTAGGTCATAACTGGCAGAATACACGCGTTAAAGACTTTCGTCTTTAGGCACTGTGGTATTGACGATGAAAAGACTTGACGTAGTTTACCAAATGCTGCCCATCCCAGCTGAATCCTCCTATCGGCTTCTTTTTCGAAGTAGTTTCGACACACGTGCATTACATTAGTCACAAATTGTTTGAAAACGAGCGCCGCATGAGTGTACTAAGTACATTACCTTCTTCTTTCGAGTCGATGTTTCAACCATCGTGCCCCGAAAAATAACTATTTTGGTTGAAACATTGGGGATCCGCCGGCCAGTATTAGCCAGTTAACGAGCAAGATTTCGATGATGCAGTGTACCTAACTGGTAGGGTAGGGGCACGCCGGACGTGTTTAGAATAATAGTGGGACCAATTTATAATAAGCCACTCGGAGAGGCTCTGTCTGTCAATCCCTATACAAAGCAACTGTAATGTATAGGATCCCATCCACAACCGGTGCCGGGCTCGGTGTGTCGCGGACATTACAGAGGGAATGGATCGGGCGCCGGCGCTCGCACCCGGCCCTTGGACACACTGAGAGCATTACACCACTTAAAGTTTTGAACTCGGTGTTTTTAGGGTACCGTACGTCTGAATGAAAAAAACTACTGAGAAATGTGGAAAAAATACCCAGAAAATAGTAATTATAGATTACAGGAAAACCTATAGGAAGTTCATGGTCTCAAAATAACCTGGTAAATCTCTCAATAGTGTGAGACAATATATTCATCGTACAGAACCCTCTCCACGCAAGTTCAACTCGCACTAGCCCTTTTTTTTATTGTTTACACCAACCAACAAGTTTAGATTTCAATTACTAACAATTTGTGTTGGTGAAATTATAATTTGTGAAAGACATCATAGAGCAGCAGATCCTATGCATTTCAGAGCTATTTTTCTCTGTAAAATCTAAGGGCCCTAACAAATAAACCAGTTTAAAAAGTTATACTAAGAATAAGCAAACTGTCAAATAAACTCGTAATAACTTATACCTAATAACTTAGCATAACGTCGGAGGAATAGTTATATTAAAAAAAAAACTCTGCTAACTAGCGTTATTCTTACCTTTACCCTAGTTTAAGTCCGGAATTACCTCAAAAATTCATATATGATTTCTTTATATTTAAATGCACAGCGTTATTAACTCAGTTTAATAAGTATTTTGAAATCTATACCTACAATGGCACAATAGTTGAAGTAGGGCAAGTTAATGATATAAATTAATCAAATACACACTAGAACAAAAGTTAATACAATCAAAAACAGGGAAAATCCTTTTGATTTGTATGGTGATGAAGAGTTTCGTGTTAAATATTGATTTTCTAAAAGCTGTGATACGTTTTTAGACCAATTATTTCGTAGCTCTTTCACCAACTCGTAGAGTAAAGTTATACTATGCTGCAGCGCCTGTCGCAAAATTTAATCGAGTAGAAACGTCAAAGTGATTGTTTGTTTGTTACAACAAACAAACTTTATATAAAGCTTATATTGCTAATCGGAGGAATAGTTATGACGAAGTTTAGGTATTTGTAAGAAATTTATTCCCAGGATATTCTGAGAATTTATTCCTAGTATAAGCCTCGCATAAACGTGGTTTAAATATTTTTTATTTGTGAGGGGTTCATCATCATCATCATCATCAGCCCGTGTCAGTCCACTGCTGGACATAAGCTTCTCCTAAAGCGCGCCACTGAGCCCGATCTTCGGTAAGGGGTTAAGAAACTAAATATTTTTAATATTTTTTACAAGTAAAAAATATTATAAACAACAAACATCTCTACCGCGAACAAAACTATTGAATAAAACTATTAAATTTTGATACTCACTCGATAGGTTTTTAAAATATTTTGTTCCGCCGTATATACTCGTACAATAATTATGTCTGGATCCAAGACTTGGAGACTTTAACAGCGTGTTATGCACTTAACTTTATCGATGAAAAAAAATGAAGAGGGGGGCGCAACCTCCTATTAATGACAGCAATTTTACCTTATTTTTTTTTTGGTTGTTTTTAATAATTAATATCTATGGAAGTAGAGGCTCCCTAACTTTCTATTAAAATTATTAACACATCATGGCAGAAAAATGGTAGGTATATGTGAAAATAGTTGTCTAAAAAGACATTTCTGCTCTATTGCAAAACTAAGCCGTAAACGTTTCGACGCATAATGCTAATAACGAAAAATGCCAAAATCAAAAGATTTAGCATTTTGCGTTAGTAAAATAATACTTACGCAAAATACCAAGCGCACATAATACCAAAAACGCGAAATGCCAAAATCAAGTGTGATATATCGCGATTAAGAAACAATCGTTCGATGTATCCTATGCTTAGCGAAGCCCTTTTGTAGGCCTATCATAGCACGTACAAAGGCCTTCGTAAATACTTCTTTTTTTTGTATTTATATGATAGCATAGAACATAGTCTGTTTTACCAAAAACAGCAAATTTTAAAGTTCTAAAAATGTTTCTTTAGGAGTTATTCTTATTTGAACATAACCCTTGCGCGAGCTTCATATCTATGAAAACAGATAATCGTATGCGCAATGATAAAACACCTATGTACTTTAAGCAATGAATATAATATTTAAAAGACAGGAATAGTCATAGAATACATTGATATTCAGTCCATTCATTTAAGTTTGTTTTCACTGTTCGTGACGCTCGTGCAAGGGACACGTTTAAACAATTATTCTTTAACTCAATAAACCGGCTTAAAATGGTACAAAAAAGCTAGATATACTATGAAGATCTAAAAAGATTAGATATACTAAAAAGCTTCTTAATTAATTTTGATAATAGTCATTTACAGTTACACCGAATGTGTATCCTTGTAAGTGAATAAGGAATTATCCAAATTAGATTAGATTTTAGAGAAATTGGAACAAAATTGGAAGTTTCTTTTAATTTTAATGAAAATTTGAAATTTTTAATATTTTTGCCTTCAGAATGATCGCACATAAATGTCATCAAAATCAGTTGAGTTGTTTTTGAAAGTTAATTTTCACTTTCTATAAAATACTCAAATAAATTAGAATAATTCTGTAAATAAATCCTGGAGTCGTGAAGGAACATAAACAAAATAACACGTTAAGTTACTAAAAACGGATTCATTAATAAAAAAAACTGCCAAACCAATATTGATCAAATTTGAATGAGACTGTACTGCATATCTATCTTTTTGAATAAAACAATGATCATCTAAATCGTTTAATAAATACTTTACATATGAAGTAACTTACACACTGAGAAAAAATAAAGACATACATACGGACGACTTGAAAATCTCTATCTTTAATGAAGTCAATTGAAAATAGCTTCTAAACTTACATTTTGAGAACTTTAAATGATAGATAGATAGATAACTCTTTATTGAAACACACAAATAAAAATCTTAAAACTAAAAAACAATATTATTAGGTAATAATATTATTAGGTAGAACTAATCATAAGCTTTCATTTAAGCATAAAATAATTAAGTGAAAACAGTTTAGTTTTTGCAACCGATTAGAAAATCCTACCTTATTTTTGACACTCACTTAAACTTAAACACTCACTTTTTTGCCATGATGTGTAAATATTTGTAATAAAAAGTTATTATTATATGAAACTAGCTTTCCCGCCCGCGACTTCATACGCGCAGACTATTGTATATCGCGAAAAAAAAACCTATATTGGTATGGATAGTATTATTTTCACTCTTGAAAAATCTATTTTAATGTCTGGAAAGCCACTACTTCCGTTTATACTAATTATTATTATTAATAATAATATAAGCCTTTATTCAGACATAGAATTTTTACAAATATGTATTTTAATCATACGACTCTGGCGAGTCGGTGACACCAACAACCCGGTCTGTTTGCCTAAATTTGGCAAAGCCTCCTCCATTTCCTGCCACTCTGTTCTATTTTGCGCTGTCCATGTTTTCCCTGCTATGATTTTTATTTTGTCTTCCCACCTTCGAAACTGTCTAATTCGATTTCTTTTCCTATTTCTTGGGTACTATATTTTTGTTCTTCTTTTCAATGCCTCTGATTATATGGCCAGTCCATTTCCACTTAGGTTTCCTTATTTTTATTATTACGTCTTCTGTTTTCGTGTGTCTTCTGATAGTTTTGTTGTTTATTCTGTCAGACTTCCTTATATTCAGCATGCCTGTCTCCGTTGCTGTCTGACAGGTTTCCAGTTTCATATATTGCGCTTTAGTGAGGGCCCAAGTCTGGCAATATGTTAAGACTGGGAGTATGCAGATGTTATATAGTTTGGTTTTGACTGTCATCTTAGTTTCTGTGTTCTTCATTACTTCTTTAAGCCCCCAGTAGCTTTTCCATGCTTTCTCCATTCTTGTGTCTCGTTTCCTTTGACATTATATCAGTGATTGAGATTTGTAGGCCTAGGTATGTGTACTCTTTCCCAAACTCAACTGGCTTGTCATTTATAATTACAGTGTCTTCTGATGCGTTTGTCGTGGCTTAACTTTTCGAAGTGTTCATCGTTACTTTGCTACTTTCTTTATCCAGGTCTATTATGTTCGACTCCTTGGTTCTTTAGACAGTGCAAATACTGTCTTACTCTATTGAGTCGAATGCCTTGTTGCAGTCGATAAAGCAGCAATAGAATGGTACCTTAAATTCTTTGTTCTTCTCAAAAAAGTTGTGTTACAGTATATATGTGCTCTAATGTTGAGTATCCTGCTGGGCTGATTCTCATCCAGAGTTCTAGTTATTCGCCATAGAATTATTTTAGCAAAAACTTTGTTAATATTGGACATTACGCTTATTGGTCTATAGTTGTTCATTTCGCTTCCGTCTGTTCTGTCTTTGTTGTGTTTCTAGTGCTTTGTTTATTTCTTCTATTAGTATAGGTGGTATATTATCACTTTTATAGAAGTCAATATTGTCTATTTGGTTCTTGCTGGAGTAAAGGTTTTCGTAGAAATTTGTTGCTTTTGATAGTATATCAGATCTTTTTGTCATTTTTTTTGCAATAATCTGTGTTTCATATTGGATATCCAGTTTGTCATGTCAGATAAAAACTTAAGGACCTTATTTATACCTCCAGTCTTGTTAATGTATCGAGCGTAAAGTGTTCACTGTCTCTTCTCATTTGGATTTTAACCTCTTTGCTTATTTTCCCTATTTGTTCCCTGACAGTTTTTGATTTATTTGCCGTATTGATTAATTTGGATCTTTTTTCTAGGAGTTCGATCGCTTATTAATTTTTAAAGACAATCAAATAATTTTTGCACTTCATAAAGTAAAATAGTCCTTTGGGGGAGGCCTATGTTTAGCAGAGGACTTCTAAAGGCTGACATGATGATGATGATGATGAAAATAAAATAGCTTGCATTAATAGGGAGGGGGGGGGGGGGGGTCGGGGGGGTTGCACGTGTTGCACCCCTCTTTTATTTTTTTTCTTCGATAAAATTAAGTTCATAATACGCTGTTAAAGTCTCCGAGTCTTGTGTCCAGCCATATTGTATAATATGGCAGCTGTAAGCCGCTTTATTAGTTTTCCTGAAACTTCATAAATATATATCCTATAGCACTCTCGTGACTAAGACGAATCCAATGATACCTTATTTATCAAAATCATGAAGCCGTTTAGGCTCTAGTGTGTGCCTAAGAAACGTACAAACAATCATACATATAACCCATACACATAACCCTCCACAGTCGGGTAACAATACACAAATAGGAAAAATTGGAGATAACATTATGTATAAATGAGAGGTGGTGTTCCCAGTGTGCCCGCGGCCGCGCGGCGGCGGCGTGTGCTCTCTGAAGCGCCGCCTCGAAAGCCTTTCCGTGTTCCGCTCCCTCCCCCGCTGCCCCCTCGCACCGCGGCTGCGCACTGAAATCGACATTATTACAGTTATTGATTCATTTTACTAATATAATGTCGCATGAGGTGCATTAAATACTATTACCTATATCGTATGTAGTGTACATTTTGCGATATTATTATCTTTTCATATAGCAGCTTTTGGGCTAAGTTACAACTTCTTTTGGTCCAATAATAAGTAATTCCTGTATTACTCCGATCACAAAGCCATACAATTTTATGATAAAAAAACCTTCAAACTTTTGAAGCTTGACGAGAAACCTTGATGAGGTACATCCTGCCACTTCATACCAATCTCACAAGCTACTTCATAATTATATGCTCATATAATGTAGAAAGTATCTACAATATAGCATTATTTAAGATAGGTATAGGTACCTTCTACGTAGGTACGTGCAATTTTACCGTATACCGCGTGATCTTTTGTCATCACATCACATTGTTGTTGTGTATCTACAGGAAGAAAACCCGATTTGGATAAAGCTTATTCATGTTTATACAATGAATCACATTATCCTCAATAGTTTGTTATAATTAAAGTATACGGTTATATCAAGAAAGGTTAAATATGGTATCGACAGTAGGTATGGTTTAAAGAGCATTAGATAGGTATGAGATTATGTTAAAAACTGTACCTACTAACTTATATTTATAGCTTTACTCTGGAGATGTTCTCGAGTGGTTTAATTTCGCGTCATTATCGAGGATGCGCCTTGTCGTGTGGCCAGTGTCGCGCGGCGCTATCTGACCGCAACCGCAGCGCGTGACGAGCACCGCTCTGTCGAGAACAAACAACTTGCTACAAGCAGCCGCCGTACCAATCATATATGCAATCACCTGCTGCATGCAAAATATAAGGATATACCAATAATAGTTAATCTGCTCTTCCTTTTACCTACATATCGATATAATATCATAAGCAAAACTTAACAATGACAACATCCGAGGGCCATGAAACAAACGCAGGTCGCATGTAATCTGCCCTCGAGAATGTAGTTTCTGCCTTTCCAAACTTATCAGTCATGGAGAAAGAGAAAACCAGATGGCTTAACAGGTTTTTTTCTTTTACTCTAATGGGTCATAAATAGTATCGGAGAGTATTAATAGCGGCGGGTATAAACTTGAAGTGTTTAGTGAGCGGCGGCGGAGCGGCGCGGCGGTGGCGCCTACAAGGCCTACTAATTGACCCGCGCGATGTCCTGAGCCGCGTTTTTTCTCGACACTATCCGGGAATGCTTTTATTCGGACGATGCGGACCCGTTAATGTGTTAATCCACTCCGCGCGGCGTGTCGCGCGTTATTAATAGCCAACAAACAAAGGCGGCATCCCGCTCGCGCCCACGCGGCCGGCGCCGGCCCGTGAGGCGCGCGGTCCTTTCCACTCGAAGGCTCTCGTTATAATAATAAGCGAGTTATTATTATTAATAAGGAGGTGGCCGGTCAGTAGCCGCAGATACTATCTCCGCGTAATGACCGGCCATTTGGCCTTATCTCGCATCTCACCTTTTTGACTCATTCTGTAGGGGGATCGTTGAGCAACGCAAGTAGGGCATGTAATATCGGAAGGTTTTCAATTCCGAGACTGATTTCCGATATTAGATCTCAATAGCGGAATTCCGATATTAATATCGGAATTGCACAAATTTGTCAAAAAGTTGAATTGGATACAAAAAACGATGTGTTCAACTTTTATAATAACACAAAAATAAACTTTATTTAAAAACTCAAATAGATAATTTGATTGATTCCGATGTTGCGATAATGGAACCCTCAGTATCGGAATTGTAATATCGGAACTAATGTTCCGAGATTCCGGAGTTGCGATATTCCGAGATTCCGGGATTCGTGCCCTAAACGCAAGCCACGCATGACAATAGGCTTTCTGTAGGGGATCGTTGAGCAACGCAAGCCGCGCAGGTCAATATAGGTTTTCTGTAGGGGATCGTTGAGCAACGCAAGCCGCGCAGGACATTAGGCTTTCTGTAAGGGATCGTTGAGCAACGCAAGCCGAGCAGGACAATAGGCTTTCTGTAGGGGATCGTTGAGCAACGCAAGCCGCGCAGGACAATAGGCTTTCTGTAGGGGATCGTTGAGCAACGCAAGCCGCGCAGGAAAATAGGCTTTCTGTAAGGGATCGTTGAGCAACGCAAGCCGCGCAGGACAATAGGCTTTCTGTAAGGGATCGTTGAGCAACGCAAGCCGCGCAGGACAATAGGCTTTCTGTAGGGGATCGTTGAGCAACACAAGCCGCGCAGGACAATAGGCTTTCTGTAGGGGATCGTTGAGCAACGCAAGTCGCGCAGGACAATAGGCTTTCTGTAGGGGATCGTTGAGCAATGCAAGCCGCGCAGGACAACAGGCTTTCTGTAGGGGATAGTTGAGCAACGTAAGCCGCGCAGGATAATAGGCTTTCTGTAGGGGATCGTTGAGCAACGCAAGCCGCGCAGGACAATAGGCTTTCTGTAGGGGATCGTTGAGCAACGCAAGCCGCGCAGGACAATAGGCTTTCGGGCGAGCTGTGAAGGAGGCTTCAAGATAATGAAATTCCTCGAGAGATTGGCATTCGAGTGACATTCCTGAGAATATATTTTGTTCGACCATTAGATATAGATATTTGTAGATCGCTCATATGTACAAATTTTAATCGAAAGTAAATGCGTCGTATAATATTGCATTGTTATATTCAGGAAACTCTCACAGGCTGTACCATATGTCGTCGTGATCGGCAGAAACAGGCTATTGCACTCAGGCCTCGCTGACCACGCTCGATCGGCGGCGCGGTCAGCGAGGCCGAGCGCAAATCCGAACGGCTTTCCCACAAGGGCGCCCTAATTAATTACCTTCACCATTGCCGCACAAAAAACGAACACAAATAAACTTGTCGCGCTAAGAGCCGCGGCGCCAGGCCAGGGGGTGAGTGCGGCGCGCGGGGTAATGCAGGCACTCGATAACGCGCATGGGAAACTGTCACCCTGACCATCTCCATCCATCCACTGCAGAGCGCTTTGCAGCCATCATCGTTTATCGACATGCCCTTCAAGCAGATGCAGATTAGGTAACAGGCAGCGCGAGCTACCACGCCGGCGCCGGCCGGCATCTAATGAGCCGTCATCGACAGAATCGAGCTTATGAAATGAGGCTATGTATACTCATGCATGTGTACTCTGGCAGAGTAGCCTATCATTTTGAGACACAATTGATTTCTGTTGTGTCTCAAAATGATAGGCCACTCTGGCTCAGATGGCCTCAAATTAGGAGTAAGCTTGGGCGACGTAACCAAAATTCTTAAACGTAGTTGCCTCTGAATGAAATTACCTATGTATATGCTTGGGTGTACCCGTTGATAGATAACTAAAAACTGTGTGTTTACTATATTTCACCAGATGGGCCAGATGGGCTATGCGACGACCCACAAACCCATCAAGCCTGTGTGTTTAATCCCTATGTTCCTGTACACCTATCACATATTATTTATATAGGTTTTTTTAAAAAATAAAGTTCCTTCATGTAACGAATAGTTTACAATAATTAATCTACGCTTCCGAGAAATGCAGAAAAGCCTGTTCTATTACAGTGTTTATATCACGAAATAAATTATTTGTGTTCCGTATACCTACCGGGTTCAAATAATAATCTAGAGTCAGGCTCTTTTCTTTTCTTACTTGAATGAAAGAAGGCATTTTTTATTAAAAAATTAATAACCTGAAACTGTGTTTTTTCCGTTTGTTAATATTATCATTTGTGTAAACATCATTACGTACAAGAACGGTCAAGCACATCTTAACAAAAAACTGCGACTACGAACACAACTAAAAAGAGGTCAAAAATATTGAGAATGGTTACTAACCAATTTCAAAAATCATATTTAGGAAGAGAAACCTAAATATGATTTTTGAAAACCTATTCAATGATACCCCACTTAACATAGTTCGTCGAATTTCATTTTTTTCTTTTTCACAATATGGCATTTGCTTGTCGCCATATATTACATATTGGCATATATGGCATACTGAATTTTGGTTACTGTCATGACTTTAGTAGCACTTGCAAGATTAAGACAAATCGATTGACGTAAGTATCAACAAAACCGATCCACGCTTTTTAGTGTATATAGTACCACAAAAGAACAGACATACATACATACATACATACATACATACATACATACATACATACATACATACATACATACATACATACATAAATATATACACACATACATAAGCTAATAAATATAATACACTCGGTCGAGTAAAAAAAATAATGAGATGATTGTGGAACTTCTCATTGGCACTAATGAATTATACATAAACATATGTACTACATATTATTGTAATTTCGTATACAGAATGTATTCTATTACATAGGTACCGGGCTGGGGCATGTGGTATGGCATGGCGAGTAACGTTAGTTTTACGACCTTTGTGATTTCAAAGTTTTTCATTCATGAATTTACGTGTAAAGATTTCTCAAAAAACACTGTACATGAAACCCTGTAGTAGCACAGAACAATGCATAGTACTACTTAGTAATCAGCTCGAAAAAACAAAACCGCCCTTGACCTTGAATTTGTGCTACAGTGTTACTAACTTATCTGTGGACTAAATGATGGCGTAAGTGGTCCAATTAATCGATAAGTAGACCAATCAAAAAGCAGAATAAGACATAAGTTCAAAAATTAAAAACCCGACTACGTTCAGCTAAAAAGTAGCCTATGACACTCTTGCAATGAAGGCAAATCGATTGATACCTCGTTTGTCAAAATAGAACCAAGTTTTTAGTTTGAACACCTAGCCCTTTCATTGCTTCACCGTAATCGGGTAAAAATATATGCTATGACACTCCATACCTGAAGACATATCGATTGACACCTCGCTTGTCAATATCAAATAACAAATAGGGGCGACGCTATGGTGGAACATCTACATTTCCATATACATACATACATACATACATACATACATACATAGAATGTTAAACTCAATACCCTTTCCCTTGCTTCACCGTATTCGAGTAAAAATAAATACAGAATACCTCCTCTGTGAACCTCTTTCGTGGCGGCTATAGTTCCTTTTTTCGCCATTTCACAGATATGTTGGTCGGACTGTAGCCTGTTTGACAACTTTGATCGACAGAACTTGCGGCTACGTCAGAGGCATGGTACAGGAGCGTAGTGGTGTTGTTCTTTAAGAAAGGTGATAACCCCCTCTTGAAGAATTATTGGCCCATTTCGCTGCTGAGCCACGTCTATAAGCTGATTTCGAGAGTAGTTTCAAACCGTCTCGCTCGTAGGTTTGACGACTTTCAGCCTCCCGAACAAGCTGGATTCCGCAAGGGCTTTAGTACCGTAGACCACATCCATACACTCCGGCAGATTATACAGAAGACCAAAGATTATAATCAGCCACTATGTCTAGCGTTTGTGGACTACGAGAAAACTTTTGATTCAGTCGAGACCTGGGCAGTGCTACAATCGTTACAGCGGTGCCAGATTGACTATCGGTACATCGAAGTGTTAAAGTATTTGTACAGCAAGGCCACCATGACAGTTCGTCTTCAGGACCAGAGCACGAATTCTATCCAGCTGCAATAAGGGGTGAGACAGGGAGACGTTATTTCTCCGAAACTGTTCACCTCTGCACTGGAAAATATATTCAAGCTTCTGAACTGGAACGGATATGGTATTAACAGCAATGGCGAATGCTACACTCACCTTCGATTTGCTGATGATATAGTCATCATAGCTGAAACCCTGGAATGCTCAGGGACCTCAATATTTTTTTCCCAACAGGTGGGTCTTAAAATTAACATGAGCAAGACGAACATCATCTCAAATGCCCATGCTGGTTTATGTTGGGAACAACATTATCGAAGCTGTTGATCACTATGTCTACTTGAGTCAGACGATCCAACTACCCAGTTATGCTCGGTGTTTCACTACGTGATAGAATCCGAAATGAGGAACGAAGGTTACCGACATAGCTCTCAGAGTTTGCAAGTTGAAGTGACAATGGGCAGGCCATATAAGTCGCAGAACCGACAACCGTAGGGGAATAAAGGTTCTCGAATGGCGACCACAAACAAGCAAGCGAAGTGTGGGGAGACCCCCCAGAAGATGGACCGACGACATTGTAGCCATCGCAGGAAGTCGGTGGATGGAGGTGGCATAAGATCGCTCGTCATGGCGCTCTTTGGGGGAGGCCTATGTTCAGCAGTGGACTTCTAAAGGCTGACATGATGAATTATTACTTACATAATATTGATAGGGTTTTATATAAAATTAAGATCATTAGTCTCTAAAGGCAAGTATTTTTCTAGAAACTCTAGATCTTTAACATCTGAAATAATTACATAATGTAATTGTTATCATTTATAAAATTGTCATTACTCGTCAAGATTTTATCACAGATATTATTACAGTTACTCTTCTTACCAGTTTCTCCCTTAATTATCTGCCATGCACATTAATTTTATTATCAACATTTTTAATTTTTGGTGCAAAATATATATATGTTTGCGGCGACGCAAACATTTTTAAACATTTTACTGTATTGACTTACATTAGTTTTCAAAGCAGGATCATTGCATTCATTTCTAAGGGTACACAAATTAAAAAGTGTCTTTGTATACACAAGAATCCCTTTAGTAGCCCAGTCATAAAAAGTTTTCCCCCAATTTTCACTACGGGAATATGCTCATTTATTTTACTTAGAAAATTATAAGAGTAGGAGTCAAAATATTTGTGGCTTTCAGGATTTTGTATGGCGGAGAGCAAAGCTTCTCTTAAAGTATTAAGTCTTACATCGGTTAATTTCCTAATTTTCCTATTGTTTGTTTGTACATGTTCAACGTTAAGCGTGATATTAACAATTTGCGCCAGATGGTCCGACTTAATGCCAGGTAGCACTTTAACATTTATTGTGTCACACGAGTCAGTAAGAATATTATCTAAACATGATATACAATTTGGAGTTATTCTAGTGTACTCAAAAATTTGTTGCTTCAGGATAAAGCTGTCAAGTACATCGGAGATATCATTTCTCGAATAATTATTTAAAGCAAATTTTATATTTAAGTCCCCACATAAAATTAGAGTTTTGTTATTATTCTTGGTGACTTTATCTAGACACTCTTCAAAATTTGACACAAATAAACACAGACACGAATTTAAAAATTGTTATATTCTCGTTCAGTAGCTCATTTTAAGTATCCTAGACCATTTTTTTAAATTATCTTTGTACAGCCTTTTTCGTTAATATTGCTTTATTATAAGTATAGATAAAGGCACTAACCCGATAAAATATGTTTCATACAAAAAATACATATGCTATTAATACAAACTAAATATGCTTAAATGTTTTAAATCTATACTTATAATAAAGCAATAAGTAACAAAAGGTCTTTGGTAACTAGAGTCTAGGGAAATTAAAACAATTATTTTATTTAAATGATTTCTGATAAAATACTGAACAAGAATAATAATTATTATAACATTTAGGGCCGATTTTTCAATGCTCAGATAAGCAATCAGATAGCGTTTATTCGACTAACATAAGAGTGAATTTTAAGAATATTGATGAAATTCAGACAACTACATTTTTAGGCATTCGTATAGACGCTAATTTAACAGAGAAAACGCATGTTGCGCGTGTATGTGCAAAGCTCAACCAGTTTTCGTACGCATTATATATGCTACGTAAAGTAGTTAGTAGTAGTTAAAAGAGAATCTTGCAAACTTTGTTTTAAAAATGAAACCGTACTACTAACTACTTTACGTAGCATATATAACATGCGTTTTCTATGTTAAATTAGCGTCTATACGAATGCCTAAAAACGTAGTTGTCTGAATTTCATCAATATTCTTACCATGATAATTCATGGTATCAAATTTCTAGATATTTGTTTTAAAAGTCATAAAATTAGTTTTGTTCAAGTTAATTTTTAAATTATTCTTGTGTAGCCAGTCAATTCTAAAGAATTATTTATATCATTTACATGATCATCTTTTTTATGGTCAATAAAAACGGCGGTGCTATCATCGGCAAATATAACCAAGAGATGATTAATGGAACTTGGAAGGTCATTAATATATACAAGAAACAATAGAGGCTTCAATATACTGCCTTGTGGCACACCATATATTACCGCTCTGCAATCTGATAGGTGTTGAATTTTTTCTTTACTTTCAATATTTAATTAGTTAATTCAGTATATTGGAACCTATTTGTCAGATATGAGGTTAGTAGATTTAATACATTACCTCGTATGCCACAACGTTCCAACTTTCTAATTAAGGTACTGTGGTGTACGTGGTCAAATCTTACTTATCCGCTTTCTTAAAAAGAGGTTTAACGATAGAACTCTTTAACTTGTTAGGAAAAATACCATTCTCGATACATCTATTAATAATAAAATTAAGAACAAGTGATATTACTCTGGCAGTTACTTTAACTATTTTGGTAGAGACACCATCATAGCCAGTACTGTTCGTATTTTTTAAGGATAATATAAATTTTATCTGCGACGAGAAGATATGGCGTAATTTCCCGAACGCTGCCCATCCGAGTTGGATTCGTCGGTTGACCTCTTTGTCGAAGTTGGATCTACCCAGTTGGATCGTCTGACCTAAATAGACGTAGTGATCAACAGCTTCGATAATATCGTTCTCAACATAAATCGGCATGGGTAGGACGTGGACATTTGACATGATGTTCGTCTTTCCCATGTTCATTTTAAGACCCACCTGTTGGGAAACAAAATTGAGATCACTGAGCATTGTGCCTAGGTCTTCCAGGGTTTCTGCCATAATGACTATATCATCAGCAAATTTAAAGTGAGTGATGTATTCGCCATTGATTTTAACTCTATATCCGTTTCAGACGCTTGAATATATCTTCCAGTGCTGAGGTGAACAGTTTCGGAGAAATAACGTCTTCCTGTCTCACCTCTTTTTGCAACTGGATAGAATTTGTGCTCTGATCCTGAAGACGGAATATCATGGTGGCTATGCTGTACAAACACTTCAACACTTCGATGTACCGGTAATCAATCTGGCACCGCTGAAATGACTTTAGCACTGCCCAAGTTTCGACTGAATCAAAGGCTTTCTCGTAGTCCACAAACGCTAGACATAGTAGCCGATTATACTGTTCAGCTTTCTGTATAATCTGCCCAAGCGTATGGATGTGGTCTACGGTGCTAAAGCCTTTTCGGAATTCAGCTTGTTCGGGAGGCTGAAAGTCGGCAAACCTACGAGCGAGACAGTTTGAAACTACTCTCGAAAACAGCTTATAGACGTGTCTCAGCAGCGAAATGGGCCTATAATTCTTCAAGAGGGTTTTATCACCTTTCTAAAAGAACAAAACCACTACGCTCCCATGCCACGCCTTTAGCGTAGTCCCCTCGAGGATGACGGAGTTAAACAGCTTCTGAAGGACTTTAAGTACCGGAGTTCCTCCTGCTTTCAGTAGCTTTGTCGTTATTCCGTCCTCCTCCTGTGCCTTGTTGCTCTTAAGCTGTTTGAGAGTCATTCTGATCTCGTATAGGTTGACGTCCGGGATGTCTTCGGTATAATGTCGGGTCAAACGGGCTCTTGCATTGCTAGTTGTGCTAGGAAGACTACGCGATGAGGTATATAATTGTCCATAGAACTTTTCGAGCTCACTCAAAATCTCTGGATTCGACTAAACGATGCTGCCACTGTCGGTTTTCAGCTTCGTCAACAGGCTTTGCTCAATAGACAGATCTCTTGCGAACACTTTGGAGCTCTTGTTCCGCTGTATTGCGTTCTTAATACAAGTAGTGTTATAGGAACGCAAATCGTGTCGCATCGACTTGGAGATCTGTTTATTAAGTAAGCTGTATTTCGACATAACCACTGAAGACTGCAGCCTCATCTCGCATCGTTCTGCCGTAAGTTTGAGTGCTTAGAGAGTTTTTGTGTTCTCTACCTACATGTGTGTTGTACATTCTAGCAAATAAATAATTTGATTTAGAATTTATTGACACATTATTCGGGTGTGCTGGAGGGTTCTCTGCTGCGGCATATCCGCTTGTCACTACTTCCTGGGATTCTGTTTATCTAACTCCAGAGACAAACAATGTGACACTGAAACTCCAAAGAAGACACATGCATTACGTTTAAACTGATGCAACATATAAATAAATAAATTATGTGTAGACATATTGAGAAAAATACCTGTATGGTATGATGTGAAACAGCATGTTATCTTGCGCCACAAACCGGCGTCCGCCAGCGCGCCGCTGACAAGGGCCGGGCGCCGCTCCGTGGATGTCGACCGAGCACTCGCTTCAAGTACGGTGACAAGCTGCATACATCGTAGGGAGACAACCTTACCTCAGATTCATGACTTTAAGTAAAATTATTAAGAATGTTGGTGAATTCTACAAATTGTAAAGTACGTTGCGTGGGTGAAATCTACTGCAATGTTCAAAACTTTGAAAGAATTCTCTCGCTAGATTAGTTCGCGATAGGTTACCTAGGCCATCTATACTTACATATAATAAAGCAGTAAGTAAAAAATTATACAAAGAAGATAATAAAAAAATGGAATAGTCTAGAGTCTAGGGGACACGTCTTTTTTTAGATTGCGTATGAGAGTCAGTTTGTCTGTATGTCTGTTCGCGCATCACGTATAAACTACTAGTTGAATAGCTTGGGGTTTGACTTAAATCTGGTGAAGGTATTTTATATCTTAATCTCATGAGTAGAAGTAAAAAAAACGATTTGACGGTTGAGCGGAATTTGGTATATTTTACTTTATAGATATTTTTGGTACTGGAATATCACACAGTATACTTTTTACACACAAAAATATCCAGGCGTAAAAAGCCGCGGGCACAGCTAGTGTAATCTATTAGAGTTCTTATTCATCGGCCACCAGCCGAGAGTAATATATCAATGTTCATAAATAAACGTCAAAGGTAACAAGGCCTTCCAACTTATATCGAGATGGTCACCCGACCCGATTAAAATATGTAATTTCCCGGTCACAGAATAAATAGTAGTACTTACTACTATTTATTGTGGTGCGGGCTCGCAACGATGACGCGGGGCGGACCGGGGCGGGCCGGGGCAGGGCGGGGCGCAGGCTTCGCAGGCTCACCCGCTGGGGGAGGCGCCCAAGCGTTATTTGTTGTGTTGTGCTCGCAACTCGCCCCGAACGCACGACACAGTACACTTTTCTTTTTCGATGCTTTTAGTATGCATGTCGAAGTGACCGCTTTATTGTATTCGTGGTGGAACCCGCGCGTTGTTGTTTGAGTAATGGCAGGGAATGGGACAGATTAATGGCAGGGAATGGGACAGATTAGAGCTCGTTGCAGCTTGGTTTAATTTACTGGAGATGTCACATGCCTTTTAACGATAATTGTTGGATTTTACTAGTCATAACTGTTAACATGTTCTTTGAAGTCGTTCGTTTCAGGAGTCATTTTCATTTTCAAGATTTGCAAATCAAGATGGTCCTTAGTAAGGACCATCTTGATTTCACTTTCCATTATCTCGGAAAACACCAGCGAAAAAATCTGTAAAAATGGAAATCACCACTAAACTTAATGAAAATTCATGTTCTAATGGAGTCATTTTTTATTACTATCATCAAAACTTTTTTTTAGTATAAATAATTACTTGGCTCATGAAAATTCATCAAAATACTTATTCCTTACTTGCAGTAATTAGTTTCTACAGAATGTGTTTCCCTTTGTTTCACGATTTGATTTTATGCTCCTTTTACGAGTTATGATTATGAACTCACGTAGGTACCTATACTATATGGACCTGTTCTGAAATGTGTGAACCATACCAAGTTGCAATAAAGTCGTTTATTGCACGAGTAAATGAATCGGCTTTTTATACAACGTTCGTAAGTATGGGACAGGAATGGGGTTTCCCAAGAATTTAATATGTGAAGCTTGTTATCGAGGACGGAACTCGAAGTATATTAAACGAACAAAACATTTCAATAATAATTATCACAGGTAATACTTATGCGACCTACCTGCATATAAAAAATATCTC
Organism: Alsophila aescularia; assembly: GCA_946251855.1. Taxonomy (NCBI): domain Eukaryota; kingdom Metazoa; phylum Arthropoda; class Insecta; order Lepidoptera; family Geometridae; genus Alsophila; species Alsophila aescularia. The sequence continues at coordinate 23,808,560 of OX276379.1, forward strand.
TATCTCTGTACATAGTATAAAACAAAGTCAATTTCCGTGTCTGACTGTCAGTCTGTATATCCGCTAACTACTCTTAAACAACGAAACGGATTTTTGTGGTTTTCACTTTCAGTTAGATAATTTTTCACAGAAGGTTACATTTTTTTTTTATATAAGTAAAAAATATATATTTTACAACAAAGATGCCGAAAAATAAATTTGCATGGCTTACGTAGGCTAAGCCTTAAGAAGAGATACATAAAAATGATGTACCTAATAGAGAATCGTTAGTTCTTCTAAAATCCTATAGGAAACTCCGGGATGTCATATCTCTATATGTTACTGTTGACACAAAATAACCATATCTTTCATTTAAACTTTAATTAAAAATTCTGGTGACGTTATTTTCAAGAGCTCTTTGTGCTAAACTGTAATAATCCTTATCAAATTCAATATCACAGTCACCACTAGCCCGAGTCAGTCCACTGTTAGACTTAGGCCTCTCCCAAAGCACGCTACTGAGCCCGATTCCGATTCCGAGCCCTTCGGCTCTTGTTTTCCAACTGCTGCCAGACATTTTGCGTTATGGTCGCTCCACCTATCGCCGGAGGGCGTTCTACACTACGTTTGCCGAGTCGCGGTTTCCACTCAAGAACATATCTACCCCAACGGTTATCAGTCCTTCTACAAATATGACCAGCCCAGCTAAAATGCTTCAGCTTGCTAATCCTAAGGGTCATGTCGATAACATTGGTTCTCTGTCGGATTACCTCGTTTCGAATACGGTCCTTCAGAGAAACTCCGAGCATAGCTCTTTCGATAGCACATCTTTAAGCGTGGGAGTAGGGTAAAATCCGGATAGATGCCGCAGTGGGATAGACGCTAACTTTCCATAATCGCAGCAAAGAATTAATAATTTAATTAGGGAGCGCGCACGCCACACATCTAAATCCCGCGCAAGCCGTCGTGCGAAAAAGACGCGTTTCGTTTGTGCGTGTGATTATGTCCGCGACGAACGCTTCAAAGTTTCAGACGTAAAAGGAATAAATTCCGTTCTTTTTTTATTATATCAATACACTGGTTTATTAAGTACACACCTAAGTGTCAATAATCGCTCTTTTGTATAAAGATTGTTAAATAAATAACAGAGCATCTATCCTTATCAAAAAGGATAGTTGCCCCAATTTTTCGGGGTATAGGTGCCCTTAAGGGTATCTATCCCCTATACCCCTTAATATGTGTGTGCGTATTTTTGAGATGTTTTTTAACTGTTGTTATAGTTTTTATTGCTTTTTCAATCGATTCAAAGAGATATTTAAAAAAAAAAGTTGGGACGTCTATACCCCGATAGTGCTACCTGTTTGTGCTATATATGTATTTTAATGACTGTTTTTAGGTAAACCACGCCATGGAAATACAAAAAAAAACGAAGGAGTACGAACTCGAATACTTTCTTGTACTTGGGAAAACAAACAAAGGAACCAAAGATAAAATTATTATTTAAAAGTATTAGAAAAACGAGGAATACGAAAAATACAAATTATTTACAGTTCGAAAAGCGCAAATAAAGACCCGTAGAAAGCATTTTCCAGCTCAAATTAAGTAGGATAGGTTTTGTATTAACTTTGTTGATTTTTTGAAAAGTTTATTTAATTACTACCTCGTGTTAAACTATTTATGATTGTGCACCTTTAAATTTAGATGCTGTTAGTTTTTTGTTGAACAAATGATAAAATTAAACTATGCTTATGCTGTATATTAAAATTATCTTCTAAAGACTACAAATTTAATATGTATTTTACTTATTTTATTCTATAGGGCATCTATCCTACACCACAGGCATCTATCCTTCTTAGCATTTTCAATTTTTCATGGTGTATCCTAAAAAAATAGGTCTGCAAAAACTCAATTTCAGTAGAATTGTTAGGTCAACAAAAACATGTAGTAATTTAAGGTAAGAGAACAAACTAGATACATTCATATAAATTAATCATGGTAAATCAATAGTTTTAAGTACAGGAGGCCCTTTCAAAAAGTGGGGCATCTATCTGGGTTTTACCCTACCTCCTGCCTTCAAGAGCTCTGTAGTAATTCCGTCCTCACCCAGGACTTTTCCATTTTGAGCTGTCTAAGAGCCATCTCGATTTCGTCAAGGCTAACTTCTGGCAGCCAGAAGTTAGCCTTGACTATAGTGGTGAGTCAGAGTGGCCCTGGAATACTCGAAGGCGGATTCAGGTTGCGATGCATGCGATTGGTACAGCTGGCCATAGAAATCTTCAACTTCCGCGAGAATCTCTGGCTTAGAAACGACAACGTTCCCGCTTGATGTAGTCAACTTCGTCAGATGGCTTCGGCCGAGCTATTGTACAAAGACTTTTGACCCCCGATTTCGCTCAATCGCTTCTCCTACAGCGGAGCCTCCTCGTCCCTCAGGATTCCCACCACTTGGTCAAGTTCCTTGTCAATGTCAACTTCAATTGTGCTTTCCAAGGTAGCGAACCGGTTCTCCAGTTTCAACTGAAATGTTTCAGATCCAACAATATTTTGGAGCAGGTTAGGTCGGAGCGTGTACTTCATCAAACGCAGAAGTTCAAGCTTGTAATCAATATCCAGAGTGCCTCGGACAAGTCGGTGATCACTCCCGGTTTTAAAACTAGTGATCACAGAGACATCTCTGAATATGCGCTTTTTGTCCGATATGATGAAGTCGATCTCATTTTTCGTCACACCATCGGGGCTTGGCCAGGTGCACTTCCTTTGAGACTGCTTCTTAAATGAGTTCATTAAAACCAACCCTTCTTTCTCCAGGAAGTTAACTAGCAGTTGCTCCCCAGGGATTTCTGCTGCCAAATCCAAGTTGTTCTACTACCCACTCGCTGCATGTCTGTACTCCCGCTTTAGCGTCGAAGTCCCTCAAGATAAAATTGAAGTGAGCCTTGGAGGTGTCGTGCTAGGCTTTGGATACATCCTCGTACATATCTTCTACTTCATCATCCGAGTGAGAGTGAGTCAGTGCGTGCACTTGAATAACCTTGAGGCTATACCTCTCGTTAAATTTTATAACAAGGTACGCAACCTTTCGACAAACTGGAGATTTCTACAATGTTGCCAAAGAGGACCTTTTTAATACGTACACAAAATTTCGTGTCTATCCTGTTAATCGTTGAGGAGTTCCCTAGTCAGATGCCAACCCATAGTGCAGCAGCCATGTCATGGCAAAACTTCAAACCGTCTATCATAATAGAAAGCGTACACAAAATTCCGTGACTCTGCTGTTGACCGTTGAAGAGTTCCTTTATCTGGAGCTGTTCCTGGATGTTGATTCAGGTCATGCTTAAAAGTGCATTGTCATCGGAACTGAACCAACGTGCAAAAATACAAATCCTTAGGATAAGATGAAGTGGTTCTAATTCAAACTTGCAAGATTTGACCTAAACAAACATGCATACAGACAGAAATGCACATAGTCATACATACATACAAACATTGCAACTTAAATAATAACATAATAAAAATCTTTTAAAAAATAAACTAAAACAATGAACAACCGTTTTACACCGCGTGACTCTCATTTGTCAACTGTGAATCAGCAACTCTTCACCTGATTTATACTAACTTTTTGGCCTAATACCATAAATCTGGTTGGCGCAATCTTTAGTACCAGAGTTCAATTCCCAACTGGAGTGAATAAATTTTGCATATTCAAAAAAAATGTGATGGCTTATAACTTGAATATGGCTAAGCTGAGGCGGAAAGAGTCAACAACGAGCCACGAGCGCTCGCGTCGCGGAATCGTTAGATCGCCACCCCGCGGCTGCTCGATTGCCACGCCAACACAGTCGGCGTTAGCCCCTTACCGCGCCATTAGATGTTTACAGATCAAACAAGACATAAGTATAGTAGGAACCAATCTTTATGGCGGCTGTGAAGCGCGCTGCGAGTGTGACTTCGCGCCGGTACAGTAAGGTTTTTTTACTACCTACTTATAGAACATGCAGCTAATAATAAGAAACACTTTATTACACCAGAATTATGGGACAAATATACAAAAAAATAATTTAAAAATAGGCAAAACGGGAGGTCTTATCGCTAAAAAAGATCTCTTCCAGACAACCTTTGGATGGACAGAAATTACGAATTAAAAAAGGACGATGGTGGCAAACCAATACAATAAATAATACAAAATAAAAATGAATTAGCCTACATACATATTTAATAAACTACATAAACCATACTTAATTACATGTCACATGCAAATAATGTTATGATGGAAAAAATATATATGTATATATTTGTATGTACTTAAACATACAAATCATGGAATGATAAAAAAAAGTTATACCTATAGCTATGTTTCTAGTAGCTAAATTAGTGTCGACACTTAACGCTTTAACCTATTCATTATTTTTACAATAATATTAATATCGGAATATATGCTGATATCGTGTTGGTGAATTGTATTGGTTGGTAACAAACAACTTTAAAATAAACTAACTAGACTGTACTTGAACAGAATCGCATGCGTGTGTGCAGCGTACGGATGTAACGTGCACACAAGCACAAATGCAGCGGGCGCGCGCGGGATGCGGTGGCCTAGCGGGAAGGTGTGCCCCCCCCCCCCCCCCCCCCCGCTCTCTCACCACTCCAAAGCCCGCTTACACCTAAAATTTGCTATTGCGCAGCGCCTTGCGTCTAACTTCTCAGCCGCCATAAAGATTGGTTCCTACTCTACAAAAACTAAAACCCGACTACTGTCCGGTAAAATAGCCTATGACACTCTTGAGATGAAGACGAATCGATTGATACATACATAGACGGTTAAACTCATTATCCTTCCCTTGTTTCACCTTAGTCGGGTAAAAAAGAAAGAATAATTTTGGATTCCAATTAGCGCCCTCGTCGTAAAAATATTAATTTGCTCCCTTGTCATACAATCTATTATAGTACATGTACATACATCATACATGTACCTACTATAAAATACACAGTCATTTTCAAACGTTTATTAGACTAAAAACAAGTGGGTTTGCAAAAAAAAAATAAAAAAATATTGACTATACCTTAACGAAGTAACGGTATACTCATTTGATCAGTATGCGCACTAATTCCACACCGTCTGGAGCAATATTTCAGCCCTTATCTTATCGCACGAGGGATGGTACCCTCCCCGCACCCCCGCAGCAGATGGCACCGAGGATGGCGACACGGGGCGCACGCGCACGCGCCCGCTGAGTATTGATGGCGCTATTACCGACAAGATGCGTCGATAGCGACTAATTGATAAAGAGGACTCGGTTCTCTCTCGCGAAACATAACGAGATGTAGGGCGGGGCTGGAGGCAGCTCTCAGGCACCACTTTTTAATATAACATCATTGGAACCAAACATTAATGCTGCACGATAACAACCAGCTTGTGATATCACTTGATTTTGTCACTGACATCATAATTTTGCAGTCCTACAACTTTGCAGTAGCTGATAAGTGGTGTGTCTCAAACTTTGAGTAAGTAGTAGTAGGTTCATATTTATTTGCCAATATAAACATCAATGTCTGGTAGAAATAATGCATCTCCATTTTGATTTTTTAAACAGATTTAAACGATACTAGTGTTTGAAACTATGAAAGATTTGTTTGTCTTAAATCCTATCATCAGCATATTTACATTCCCATTGTTGGTGCACACTGCACAGGCTTTATCTCAGAGAGAGAGAGAGAGAGAGTATACCTACTCTCTCTCTGTCTCTCTCTCTCTCTCTCTCTCTCTCTCTCTCTCTCTCTCTCTCTCTCTCTCTCTCTCTCTCTCTCTCTCTCTATAATACATAAAGCAATAAATCTGCATTGGAGATATATCAAATAGACTTAAAATTGTAATTATGTAGGTTATGATAGAAAACTAATATTATGCCTACCTACAATGCTAATAAATCAGTCATATTGTATTATTACTTACATTTCAACTGGTGCAGTTTAATAATATATATATTCGGGACATTTCCACACCAATTATCTAGCCCCAAACTAGGATACCCTGTGCTATGGGCACTAGATAACGGATAAACATACATAGATAAGAATATTAACATCCATGACTCTGAAACAAACATTTCTGCTCATCACACAAATGATTGCACCTTGCAGGATTCGAACCCACGACCGTTCGATTTCGTACCTAGGATCTCTAGCCACGAAACCAACCGGTCGCCGGGGTTGTGTTATTTCGCGAATGTGCCTTTCAAAAGAGTATACGAGTTTTATGTTCACGGGGAAGCGGATGGGGTTCCATGTGTGGGGCGGGCGGGCGGTGGGCGGTGAACTCCAAATAATAAGATACGCGAAGCAAGTTGCGTGTCGCCATTTACAACTGTATTTTTGTCATCGCCCTGTCACTCATGTGTGACCTGGATATCCCGGAGTATTACGAAATCATGAAATCTAAGTACCTTGCAACTATCGTACATTGCCACTCTGAACAGCGACGGCGGCGCGGCGATTAGAAATTGGCGAGAGGCATGACTGTATTGCAACAGCGACAACAGACGGAACTCGAGAGAGGATGCGCCTACAACACAATCACTTCGCTAACACCGGCAGAGTTGATGTTTACTTGGAGGAGCATATAGGAGTTCAGGTCGCATCGGGGTTACATAACGTAGACATACGTTTCCGTCTGTTCGCGGAACTTTATCGCTTCAATACAGGAAGGCGGTGGAACCGGTGCTGGCGCTGGAGGCAGCGGAGCAGCACGCGAAGCTATAGCGCGCACGCGCCGCCGGGCTCGGACTCGGGACTCGGGCAGGCGGAGACAGAAACCATCGGGTGGCTGCGGCGCAGGGACGAAGGCTTCGTACGGGGGCAGAGTCCCGCTTGCTGGCGTTGTGATAGAGAGATTACATGCCTAAAAAGTGTGAATACAAGAAAGTTGTATTCGTGTGACAGACTGCATCGGGGGGCTGCGGCAGGTCAGGCTTCGTACGGGCAGTGTTCTGTGGCAAATAGGGAATCGCACACCTCCTAAGGGCAACGACAATTTATAAGAGATGCGAGTGATGGTGATAAATGTAGTCGTAACAGGCAGACAACACGGAAAGTTACTGTTATTTATTGATAAATAGCCAATCTTCAATCAACACAGGCTGATGACGATGATAACCGTTTTAAAGTGGTGGCCATAATTAAAATGGATACTCACAGCTTGCAGTCATTAGTCTAATGTACAGATTTATATTGATGGTGAACAGTGATGGAATGAGTAAGTTTATTTGCGCCTATTAGCAGCGGACTAGTAGCTGACTTTGCGATATGGTACATTGTCTAAAAAACGTAAATACCTTCTTAATAATTTGTTTATCGGTAGGGAAACAGGCTTGAAAGAAGGAAAAGTATAGATGAATCAGTTTAATTGTAGTATTGCATATTGGAAACTCTAATCACATAATCTTATTAAGCTCACGGTTGCTGTGGCCACACGTAATCGCCTCATCGTCAACCATGATTATGTAGCTGCTCAGTTGTTTATATTTCATACTTTCATACATATCATAGCGCGTTTATAAATGTTTGAGGTACCTACATAACAAACATACACAAATACATCAAGACCAACTTTGTGGATGTGTTGTGATAGAAAGGTTATTATGTTTCGTTTTTGTTACTTAGGTACCTTCTTACTTATATTCAAACAGTTAACAGTTTCTATTGAACAGAAAGTATCTCTCACCTTACATACTTTATTTACTGTAGGTACCTATCTACTCATATAATATACAAAACTTCAAAAAAAAACGAGAGTAATAAGAGTTTATTTAGTGGGCGCAGCGTAGACTGTTTTGTATAATAAAATATGTTTCCAAAAAAAAATATTGACTTCATAATAAAAATGTTATTTTGTAAACAACCACTAAAAAAATTAAAATAATTATAATTAGCCAGAACAGTATCACTTTTTGTTGAGTTCCTGTGACTACCTTCCGGCTCCATCATCAGACCCTGGATACCATATAACACCAGATAATTCATCAAAACAAACCTAATGAGCCCAACCTCGAAAGGGTTTCATTTTGTTATTGAGTTACAGAACTACCTTCCGGCTCCATCATCAGACCCTGGATACCACATAAAACCAGAGATCTCATGAAAACAAACCAAATGAGCCTCAACTCGAAGGGATTCCGTCATCCGATTGTGTAGTTCCTTTGACTACTACTACTACTACTACTACTACTGTAGTTTTTAATTGTCATCAGAACTACACCCATGTGCAAAACTTCAGCATCTTTGGATATCGTCCTTATATTGTTAAAAAATTGACAATCCAATCCTACACATTATGACACAGTGAATTAAATTAAAGCTTGTTTAAAGCTAGTAAACCAATTTTGATGAAATTTATAGAGAATTGAAATTTGTATCACACTAGAAGTCTTCTTACTCAAGTAAAAACAATCATCTAATTCGGTTCAGAAAACCCAAGATATAAGAGAACATCAACTATAAAACAAATTAATTTTCTAATAAAACTACTGAAACAATTTTGATGAAGTTTATATGGGACTTCACGGAAAGTATACCCTTTTGAATAAAAAAACAACCATCTAAATCGGTTTAGAAATCTTAGAGATAAACACAAAATAAAGGCAATATAAACACAAAATCGAATGAATTTACTCAACAAAACAATTCATTCTTGACAAAAAAAAAGAATTTTTAAAATCGGTCTGCAATTGACGGAGATATCGACCGACATACATAAAAAAAAACATACATACAGCCGAACATATAACCGTCTCCTTTTGTGAACTCGATTAAAAATGGTCGCGTGATAGACTAATAATTGAACGTGAAGAAAGAGTAGGAAAGATATGTTTTCACTACTCGTCGCCCGAGTGTTTTTTTTTTGTTCTAACTACCAATTTTTACGAATATAAAACTTCGATTATTCTACATTTCAACAGAATATGTATTTGTGACTGGAAATTGATAATAACTATTTACCTACAAGGTAATTGTTAATAACTATTTACCTACATGGTAATTAATCGACTTCAGAAAAGGAGACGGTAATATGTTCGATTGTATGTATGTTTTTTTTTATTATCCAAATAAATATTTTTGCAGCCTCGTTAGCATTCACGCAGAGATCGTGTGAATGTTTTCACAAGATCTTAGACAGCATTAATATTACGATATTTTAATTGTAATGTTTGATTCTTCAACTGTGACAACTTCACAGATAGCAAAACGAATACAATCTGAGTGTTTACCAAGCGCTTTTCCGCACAGATCACACGAACTACCGTCGAACTGTTTTAAAACTGCATATTGATCAGACGACTTGCAATGTCTGTAGGTCAAATCTGAAAAACGTTGTCTATTTTTAACCGACTGTGGATGTATTTTTTTGTTAGACTGTTTCATTGGTGATACTGCAGTTAAAAGTCTACATATAAATTGAAAAGCAACAGAACAATTTGAAACTTTCGTTAGCGGTCTTTTGATTTTAAATCAGCAAGATTATCCTTCACAAAGGAGGAGGTTACCAAGTAGTCTGTTTGTTTGTTATGTTGCAACATGTATGTTCAGTATAAAAGCAATGCATCTCATCTTCACACTGCGGGAACGCCGTTCTTTTTTGCGAAGGATTTCAAAAAAAGGCAGTGCATGTCACCAGCCCGCCCGACCGGCTGCTCTGAAGAGGTTCCACCTGCAGCGCCACTTGTCGCCACATGCGCCCGCGCCGCTGTGGGAACCGCCCGCACTGCACCGTTACGTACCGCCCTTGCGACGAACTTGGACTCGAGTGGTTGCCTGTTTGGTATTCATACCATCCGGATTTCTAATCCAAAGATTGAACTGTAGGGCCGTAGTATTCCATTTTCATTTCCATTTAAACTAATTTTAAACAGACTAAAGAGCGGCATTTTTTTGTGGATATTATCATTATTCATATATTTTTTTATGAATTTAGCAGGACGCCTGCTTAACGAGAATATTATACCCTGTCACCGTGATTCAAATTTTTTTATTTAGAAATTTAGTATCATTGTTGTAAATTGAAGTATTCTCGTTATAAAATAAATCTGCTATGATTATCCAAATCCAGGACAAACCGACTAAACATGTCAACCTGCGTCAAGTATTGAGACAAGGGGATGTGATATCCCCGAAATTGTTCACCAACGCATTGGAAGACATGAAGGGCAGGGCATCAACATCAACGGCGAGTACATCTCACACTTGAAACATTGTCATAATGTCTGAATCGTTGCAGGATTTGCAGTGGATGCTGGGTAGCCTAGCTGAAGCCTCCAAGAAAATCGGTCTCGACATGAACTTGGATAAAACTAAGATCATGCTAAACGAGCACGTTCCTCCGTTACCGATTACAGTTAACGGCACTGCTCTCGAGATTGTTCAACACTACGTTTACTTAGACCAAATCTTACAACTGGGCTGGAACAATTTCAAGAAAGATGCCAATAGAAAAATTCGGCTGGGCTGGGCAGCATTCAGCAAGCTATCCGTCAGCTAAGTCTTCTCGTCACCAATACCTCAGTGCCATAAGACAAAGGTATTCAATCAGTGCGACCTACCTGTAACGACTTACGGAACTGAGACGTGGACACTTACGGTACGGCTGGTCTACAAACTTTCAGCGGGCTATGGAGAGATCTATGCTTGGAGTTTCTCTAAAGGATTGAATGCGAAACGAAGTGATCCGGCAGAGAACAAAGGTTACCGACATAGCTCAGAGAATTAGCAAGCTGAAGTAGCAGTGGGCTGGCCATATTAGCCGCAGAACCAATAACCGTTGTGATAAACGTGTTCTCAAGTGGAGACCGCAAATTAGCAAACGTAGAGTAGGATGCCCATTGGCTGGATGGAGTGATGATCTGTGCAAGTTTGCTGGCAGAAAATGGATGGAAAGACCCGAAGATCGGGCCAAATGGCGTGCCTTGGGAGAAGCCTGTGCCCAGCAGTGGACGAACACAGGCTGATGATGATGATGACATATTCACATTTAGTTACCTACACATGTGAAAACAGTCACGCGCCTCGCTAGTCGCGTCGTCGCTCGCGTTGCCACGTGCTGATATTAACATTATTTCAAAACTATAATGTAACTACGTAAAATATTTGCATTGAGACACATCAAGCTGCTAGTTTGGCGAATACCTTAGTCGCCTTTGGAGACTCAAAAGATTATGAGATTACTAAATATGAACTTAGCTCCCACAATAATTACTAAATATGAACTTAGCTCCCACAATAAATTACAAATACAACGTACTCGTACCTTTACCTATCAGGACAGACTAAAACAGTAAGTACCTATTGTTGCTAGAACGATAGAGATCATTTTTAACCGACTTCAAAAAGTAAGGTTCTCAAATTGAACCGTAAGTGTGTATAATATTGTGATAATGGTACAAGTATAACCAATTCTCTAGCTAATACCTAACCAATCAACTATGTACCTACAAAGATAATCATATCTCCACATTAAAGTTAATTGTGAAAAAGTGGTAGAATGAAATCGTAAACGTTTCAGTTGCAGTTATAGCTGATAACAAATTGTTATTTTTTATTCTGAAGCAGTACACGGCAGCTAGGTTCATACGCGCCCGCAGCCCGCAGGTCGCCTTGTCGTTCTGTTCGCTGATCGATTTAACTGAGCAGACGATCATGAAGTTACTTCATGGTTCTAACTTCTACTTTACTGGTTCTAATAAACATGTTTAGTTTTAAAAACTTACATGTTCGTATATTTTAAAATTTTCATCATCCCTTGCCAAAGGTTGCATTTCGAAAATAATTATGAACCTAATGCACATTGCCTTGGGCATATACTCGTAGTAAAGGTGCCTCAGATTAATCGCACAGAAATAAAAAAAATAAGGTAAATTTATGAACATTTAACATTTTAAAAAATACTGTCAATTGTAGCAAATCACTATTACAAGACATGCTTCATTCTGATATATATTATGACAGAGATTCGGTTGGATCATAACATCACATTATGAAGTGCACTATTTATAGGTGCGTGTTGCATTGATCTCACATTAGCCGGCGCCAGACGCGGGCAATGTGCGTATTGGCCGGCAGAGTGGCTGCTACAGATCAACATTGATTGATTATCGGCTGCGATATGCCAGATACAGCGACTCAAATGGAACTGACGCCCGCGCTGTGCGCCGGCGGCCGCCCGGTGCTGCAGAGAGATCCAGTGCTGAAGTATAGGCATTCTGGGTAATGTGGTGCTACTTCATTCGTGCAAATTTATTTTTGCAACCCACTAGTTTGAAGTGAATTATCAACAGTATATGATTAACGTTACTACTGCTGATAGAGAGAGAGGGGGAGGATGGACCCTAGTCCAGCGCTGGTCCAGTGCGGTTTAGTGGGTGCCCCAAGTCCTTGCATTGTGAGGTTCTTGCACGTGCCGGTTTCCTCGAGATGTTTTTCTTCACCGTTTCTGATCGATGGCATTGAAATCCGCACACTACTTATATAACGAAGCATTGGTACAGGTCCGAAGTTTTGAAATGGACACCCGCTCGGCCACCAGCGCTGTCAATTACATTTCAAATACAATATTCGTAAATATGATGTGTTCACGGCCGTCTGAAACGGTGATACCTACAACTTTAATAATCAAACACCATCTGTTAAATCAGATAGATGAGGATTCCCACTCAAGCTGGTGCAGAGCCGCGAGGTCGGCGCCGGCGCCGCGGCGGCGCGGGCGCACACTCAAGTGGTGCTGTAATCGTCGCACCAGCCGCCCCCGCCCACGCTGTCGACTAAACTTGCGCCCACACTGGCCGAGGTCAGGCGGTTATTGAAGCTAACGATGTCCTTCAAAATTGACAGAGGGTTAAACTAATGCTTTAGGCCTCAAGGAAATGTTGTTTCTAGGCTGTAACTAAATGTGCTACAAGAGAATCACTACGCGATTTTTTCGCGATAAACAGTAGTCCGCGCGGACGAAGTCGCGGGCGGGAAAGCTAGTATATTACCTCCTAAGTTCTTCTAGGTAATTAAAAACCAATGCAAATGTAGGTGAACCGATGCTCTTGAAGTTTTTTGACAGACTTTTTATTTCGTTTCCATAGCAACCGTTCCTTACAGCGAGTAATCAACATTTTCCAGATATCCCGTAAAAAATCAAATTTTCCGGGATAAAAAGTATCCTATGTTTTATTCTAGAGTATAAGCTAAAGCTATCAAAACTTCATCAAAATCCGTAAAAGCCGTTATCGAGTGAAAGCTCCCCAAACAAACAAACAAATAGACAACGTTTTACTTTTATATATTGGTATGGACTAGGTATATACATAAATCTATTCTTAGACCTGGATATTTTATGAGTGGGTACTACCCACAAAACGTACTACTTTTTATCCCGGAACATGTTGATTACTTCACTGTAAGGAACGGTTGCCATCACAGAATGGGCTGTGGTTTCCATGGAAACGAAATAACAAGTCGGTCAAAAAACATCAACAGCATTGGTGCTATACCTCCTTTTGCATTGTTTTTTAATATCCTAAAAGAAAATAGAATGCTTTTATCGCGATAAACTGTAGTCCGCGCGTACGAAGTAGCGGGCGGGAAAACTAGTGATTAATAAAATATCACACTTCATCACACAGTGACATCATGAATCATTTATTTCGTACACTACTACCACTAATCTACTTGTTAGGTATTCACTGTTTCTACCTACCTTCATTGACAGTTGAACCAGTAATGCGATTGTGCTATACTTACGTATGACCTATAAACTAATCATGCATACTGCATGTCCATGCACGATTACACCAAAACCCTATGAGTCCTCTCCGAAACGCTTCGTTCACCCATCAATTTAAATTATTAAGTAAAATCACAGAACCGCAGCTAGTTCTGAACAAGAAAATGTGGGGAATGTCTGCAAAAAGCAGCATAATTGTTCAGTTTCGGCCATAAATCGATGCGAATATAGTGGACGTCCGGCGGCCGCTAATGCATCGCGTAAATCAACCCAGCTGCGCCGCACCGGCCGCGGCGGCGCCCGTTTCATTGCGAACCTTATATCCGAGCAGTTACCGTTCAAGTTACAAGAATTCACGTTAAAGTTGATGGTGGTATTGTTCTGTGCGCGAGCAAGGTTAGTCCGTGCGTCGTCGTCTCGACGAAATCGCGGTGGTCGTGCGGCCCAACTGTTTCGCAGATAGTAGGTACTAGGAATTTGTAACGTAAATATTATAGCTTGAATCGACGTAAACTCAATTTAATTAATTATTCTTTCTGTAATCAACAAACCGCGCTTGATATTTAGAAAAAAATAAACTTTTTCCGTATGTACCTTTGTTTGTTTGTTTGTCGTATGAGGTAGTGCCAAGGATACATAGAACTTCCTTGGGTAGTGCTGGCCTCTGGTATCAGAGTTTGTCAGGCCGCCCGAGGTATCCGTACATTTACGAGGCATCTAACGATTTGCAGAAGACAAAACGGCCCCAACTGATAAGTTGGCGCATTAAACACTGTTGCATTATTTAATTAGGACACTGATTAAGTGCTCCGAGCGCTAATTTATCAAAAAGTCTGGTTCTGTTCAAATAAATTTATCTGTGAAATTTATATTCTGTCGAAATTTTTAGGTAATAGGTAGGTACATAAAGCTTTCAAACATTTTGTTTGAGCATCACACGCCTAGATAAACTTTGAAATAAACTTTTGACCTTGTCCAAACTAAGTTAGAGGTGCTCGCTACCGACATTCTTCGCCTTCGTCTACTTTGCTCATTACTAGGTGAATTTGAGACTTGAATGCGAAGACGATGCACCAGAATCCCCGGAATGCCGCTAACGACCCCGAATGTCCGTTATGTGAAAGGGTGCTGTCCTCTGCCGCGTGTCGTGTCGTGTCGCTGTGATTTACAAGCGAATACACGTGTCGGCAGTGTCGGCACCCGCAACACGAGTCCTGCACCTATTTATAAATTACCTCGCGCTTAATGATTTTGGAACCATTTATAAAAACCGTATTGTTGAGTAAGACACAAAACAAAATGTAATGTAAAATATTTATTAGAAAATATTGAAGTACTGCGCAGACACAAAAATAACTTGTTGAACTTTGCATCGGGAAGTTCGTTCGAGTTCGCCGTTCGAGTTAATGTTATGCAGTTTTAAACTTCAAACTACCCTTTTAATTAGATCTATGCTCAAACCGATATTTTTGTGTCAAAAAATCAGCAAACTAACGATACCTGAGCGCCACGAAGGCACCTACCTCTAGTTGGTCACAAATCAGGCACTCGTCACTCCGGCTGCGTCTGCAGCTGCCGCGCGCGCGTGTACGCCACCATTTTCAACGCGACGTGTAAGTTTGCGTTGTACACGCATCGCTAATAGGTGCTAATTACTGAAGCTATATTGAGCATGTATTGCTGAGTGCATTAAGACATTACGCTTGATAATCTAATACTGGAACGTTACTAGGACTAAATGTAAACACGCATGCACTGGAGCGAGTACAATGCATAATAATGCCATCGAACGTGAACATGTGAGCGCAAGCTAAAAGTTGCTAGCTGCAGTTGTACCCAAGATCCCTCACAAAGCCGCGGGGTGCAGCTAGTGCATAATAATGCCATTAAACGTGAACATGTGAGCGCAAGCTTCAAGTTTCTAGCTGCAGTTGTACCAGAATCCCTTCACAAAGCCGCGGGGCGCAGCTAGTGCATAATAATGCCATTGAACGTGAACATGTGAGCGCAAGCTCCAAGTTTCTAGCTGCAGTTGTACCCAGAATCCATTCACAAAGCCGCGGGGCGCAGCTAGTGCATAATAATGCCATTGAACGTGAACATGTGAGCGCAAGCTTCAAGTTTCTAGCTGCAGTTGTACCCAGAATCCCTTCACAAAGCCGCGGGGCGCAGCTAGTACATAATAATGCCATTGAACGTGAACATGTGAGCGCAAGCTCCAAGTTTCTAGCTGCAGTTGTACCCAGAATCCATTCACAAAGCCGCGGGGCGCAGCTAGTGCATAATAATGCCATTGAACGTGAACATGTGAGCGCAAGCTTCAAGTTTCTAGCTGCAGTTGTACCCAGAATCCCTTCACAAAGCCGCGGGGCGCAGCTAGTGCATAATAATGCCATTGAACGTGAACATGTGAGTGCAAGCTCCAAGTTTCTAGCTGCAGTAGTACCCAGAATAAAAAATGCATCCTACGTTCTTCTAGGATATTAAAAACCAATGCAAAAGTAGACTTAGACTTCTTGGTTATGGCCTCTGTGCCTTGTTGTTGGTATAGCATTAACTACTTAATCTGTGGCACCAACGCTCTTGATGATTTTTGACAGACTTGTTATTTCGTTTCCATGACAACCGTTCCTTACAGCGAGTATGCAACATGTTCCAATTTTACCGTGGAAACTTCCACGGAATTCATGGAATTTTCCGGGATAAAAAGTATCTTATGTTTTATTCTAGGGTATAAACTATCTCCATTCCAAGTTTTATCAAAATCCATCCAGCGGTTATCGCGTGAAAGCTCCCCAAACAAACAAACAAACAAACAAACAAACAGACAACGTTTCACTTTTATATATTGGTATGGATATCCGTTGACGGTGTTTATGTGCGTAGCTTAGGCTTTGACTTAAAATCTGGCGTATTTCATAATATATCCGATAAATAGAAGCTGAGCAATAGTCCAAAATCTGAAAGAAATTTGATTTAAATTAGAATATTGGTCCTGGAACTATAGGGAACTTTTAACCCAAAGATATGACAAAGCGGGCAAAGCCGTGCATAGCGTCATACTACGTAGCAGGGACATGAATTTGTACCAACTCCAAACTAGTCTCAAGCACAGCTAGTTTACAATAAATGAATTTGAATTTGACTAATAGACCAGCAAAGGGTGCACAAAAAAGCTATTGGTCATCGTTGCTTGCGATCTCCTCGCGTTAATACTCTAACTCGTAGGTAGAGTACACTGAAAGAGATCATATTTGTAACGCATTCGACTTTTACAGACAGTAATTATGAAAAAGAACGAAAAATCGGTTTGAGCGGAAATTGTGTTGGCCAGCGAGCGCACTACCGGTTAACGATTTCTACCATTTTAATTTAACTCTGCGGATTTCAAAAAAGTCCTAAGCATATTTGAATCACAGCTTACTCAAAATGTATGACAATTTCAAGTTACTAGGAGTATTTTTTGTGGGTTTAACTAAAGTTCTCATGTTGATAAACTTTCCAATGGGTTTTATTTAGGTACTTACATGCTAACTCTAAAATATTTAACTCTACCGGATATATGAAACATTAAACTCTCCGTGCACGGTTGTCTGGAAGAGATCGCTCGGAGCGATAAGACCGCCCCTTGTAACACTCATTGTTATACTTTATTTTTAGATATAATTTCTTGTTGTACTTGTGGTGTCCAATAAAGAGTTAATCTATCTATATAGATAATTATACATTACTAATTCAATTGATCAGCAAACAAGATTGTTTTCTTCATACCTACATCATGAAGTATTCAATATATAACTTTAGAACTTAGTGGGTAGATGCTACACTGCAGGGCAGATATTAAGACACCGCTGTATTTGCTAAATAAAAAGTTGTTGGAATAAAATAAACAATGCATGTACAAGCTACAGATAGGGAGCAGATGGTACAAACAATATTGAGAATACTGCAATTGAGTGCAGATGAGAAAATAACATAAATGTAGCACTATCCAGGGTCGGACTGGGCCGTAAGGGCCCGGGTGGCTACAGACATGCTCGGGCCCGGGACGGGGTAATAGTAGATGGGATAGTATCGAAAAATAATGAAATATACAAACTATTCATTATCAACGATATATATTATTCAGTAAATAACTTTTTTATAGCTTGTGTATTTTCAGCTGTCAATAAATTGATCCTAAAAGCTGCTATTCTCGTCATCATTGATTAGATCCGATTCTGTGTTTAATATAATCGACGAATCCAATAGTTCTAGCTCCAGTAGAGAGTAAAGTCTTGTTTTATGCGCTTCAGCGCTAAAAATCGTCTCTCACAAGTCAGTTTCGTGAATGAAATTGTAAGAATTACACAATATGCTTAATATAAGGTGGTGTACGTGCTGATGTGCATGCAAAACACTTGGCGTCCTTTGCAGTTTGATCTAAGACAGCGGTTTTCAAACTTTTTAGCATAAGGGCCAGACTGATTGCTCCACAAAGTCCCCAAGAGCCAAGATCTAGCTAGCTTATGAGATTTACATACCATTACAGTTTTGAAACTTTAATTATATAAATTTTGTATTGAATTTCGCGCAGATTTCCATTTCGTGACTAGCCGGCGAGTAAAATACATATTTAGCATGCCATTGTAGTAATCTGTGGCATGGTGTTGACCCCGCACAAAATACGAAACTCACAGAAGGTCCACTAAGTACTTGCTTAGAGGGCTTACAGGGCCTTATTACTGGGCGCCCTGGGCGAGGAATTTTTCAGTACCCGAAATGGCTTTCAATATCTATCGCGATCCCTTACGCATCCGTGAACATTTTCATATTGGTATTGTATGACTATGTGACTTAAAATTACAAATTTTGAAAATTTTATCTGCTTATAAGTACTTTTATTAAGATAATTACAGAAAAAGAACAATATTGCGAAAAAAAAAGCGTCTATGATCATCTGTGAGTGAAAAAACATAACGTAATAAAACGAAAACGCGCGAGCGAAGCGAGCGCGTAATTTTTGAGCTATTTCTGGTACATTATGAGAATGAGGAAACAATAGTACCTTTTATTGAAGGCCCGAGTAGCAAGAACGAAAATGTTAGATACTTATTTTGACTATGGTACTAGTGCAGCTAACAAATTTACTTCCAAAATGATGACGACTAGAATCCAACCGTTTGCCGCGTTGGGCAGCCTATTCTATGCGCGTCCGGAAATATAAACCGGCAATGGTCAGTTGCTGTAACAAGCAAATTAAAAATGTATACAACCCCCGACAATTTATATCTAAGAATGATCACATCTGCTTTCAAAGTTAAAACACCGAATCAAAATCGATCCGTTCGTTTGGGAGCTAGATATGATCCCGACCCCCTATTACAGCTAAGAACCGTCTCGATAACATCAGCTTTCATACAGAAAAAATACGCATCAAAATATATATATATTATTTTCATTGACAATTTGTTAAAGTATTCTTAGGATTTCTCCCTTCATTGCAACAAAAGGTTTGTCATAAATACCTACCATACTACAAATAGAGTAGGAACCAATCTTTATGGCGGCTGAGAAGTTAGACGCAAGGTGCTGCGCAATGGCACAGAATAAATAATAGTACAAGTACAATAGCTAATTTTAGGTGTAAGCGGGCTTTGGAGAGGTGAGGTGAGAGGCCAGGCCAACCCTCCCGCTAGCCCACCGCATCCCTCGCGCGCCTGCCGCATTTGTGCTTGTGTGCACGCTACATCCGTACGCTGCACACATGCATGCGATTCTGTTCCAGTACAGTCTAGTTTATTAAAGTTGTTTGTTACCAACCAATACAATCCACCGACACGATATCAGCATATAAATAAATAAATAAATATATTCGGGACATTTCCACACCAATTATCTAGCCCCAAACTAGGATACCCTGTGCTATGAGCACTAGATAACGGATAAACATACATACATAAGAATATTACATCCACGACTCGGAAACAAACATTTCTGCTCATCACACAAATGATTGCACCTTGCAGGATTCGAACCCGCGACCGTTCGATTTCGTACCTAGGATCTCTAGCCACGAGACCAACCGGTCGGTTCCGATATTAATATTATTGTGTTGACGTATGTTAACATAATTTCATGATTGTTTAAAAAATAATGAATAGGTGTCGACGCTTTTTATCATTCCATTATTTGTATGTACTTAACATATATATTTTTTTCAATCATTTCATTATTTGCATGTGACATGTAAGTAAGTATGGTTCATGTAGTTTATTAAATATGTATGTATGTATGTATGTATATTCATTTTTATTTTGCATGATTTATTGTATTGTTTTTCACCACCGTTCTTTTTTAATTCGTAATTTCTGTTTTGTATTTTCTTCCATCCAAAGGTTGTCTGGAAGAGATCTTTTTTAGCGATAAGACCACCCGTTTTGCCTATTTTTAATTTTAATTTTTGTATATTTGTCCCATAATTCTGGTGTAATAAAGTGTTTCTTATTAGCATGTTCTACAAGTAGGTAGTAAAAAAAATACTCTAATGATTGCGAACCTTACTGTACTTGCGCGAAGTCACACTTGCAGTGCGCTTCACAGCCCCCATAAAGATTGGTTCCTACTATACCACGAGTGTAGAGGTCGCAGCTGAAACTGTTCGAACGGGTCTTGAACTACTAACGGATGTTATAAACTGCAAGCCGATAACTTGACACTAATACCACCTAATACACACAAGTTAGCTTGCTGCGAACATGCGTACGCGAGGAGTAGGTATGCCTACATGTGATCATTTTAACATTTTATTTCTACAAGCGTTCGTAATGAAAACAATAAGAGCTTGAGGTTCTCAGAATTTATTAATAACGTTCGCAAATTCGAGCGTTGCACCGTGTAATCAAAACATCTATTCAATGTATCAAACTTGAAAATCCGCCTTTTATTAAGGCATGTGTACAATATATAAGTATTGTACACATGCCTTAATAAAAGGCGGATAAATTCATATTTTTTAGGTTACGTACAAAAATGACCAATTTATTTATTCTAAGATTATTTTTTACAAGACTGTTCTTATAAAAATATACTCTCAAATATCAATCATTTCAAACAATGGAAGTATTTTGAAATATTTTCTTTTATTTAACTTCACTTATCGTATCGTATCTATCTGTGTATGTATGTATCTATGTATTTTGTCTGTCCTGGAATCTTGCAATTCAAATTAGGAGCACTTCCCGATTAGGTATCGAAAAAAGGAAACAAAAGGTTTTTTTTTTAAAAAACTTAAAAACGTAAAAGCTACAAAGCACGTAATATTTTTTTTATTATGCATTTTTTACAAGTTAAATAGTATTTTCTCAAATTAAGAAAAAACAAATAACAATTGGCAGATCCGAAGAAAAAAGAAGAAAAAAAAAGTAGAAAAAACCCGACTGTGGCGTGTATTATAGAAGAGACCTACGTCCAGCAGTGGACAAATATAGGCTGATGATGAAGTTGAAATCCGTATATGTCGTCATTTAACGTGGACTCCAATATAAACGCAGTGTTATACAGTTAGATATTGCCAAAGAAACCTCATACAGATTTTTAAATTAACGAGACGATTCATTTTTTTTGTTTTATTAAATGCAAAAAAACAAAAAAAAATGCAACAGACGGCAAACATGACATAATTACGAAAGTTCCTTGTACGACTATAAGAAATCCTTAAAACATTTATATTTTCAAAATTGGCGGCTTATGGCGGACCTCTGACCTTGAAAACTCCGTTTTATACTCATACACATCCATCCACACTAATACGTATCATACAAGAGAAACGTTGTCTGTTTTTAAGTTTGGAGAGCTTTCACATCAAAACGGCAGAACCGATTTTTATGATACTTTGTGAATAGATACTTTACAATATAGGTAGAGACATTTACATAGCATACTTTCACCGCGGAAAATGTTAGTTAACACCGGAAAATGTTAGTTAACACTGGAAAACTTTTTTTTTCTTATTATGTTTACTGCCGGATTAAACTTGACTTTTATACGTAGGTACTGTACCTAAAATATAGGATACTTTCATCCCGGAAAATGTTAAGTTACCGCGGGATAACGGGAAATTATTTAATGATACCGTATTAAATCAGCGTTAATATCATTAGTTCATATTTTGTTAATGTTTTACTAGATGAAAGAATGGTAGGTACCTAAGCAAACCCGTAATTACTTCGGCGTTCGGTTCACGAACTGTGCGGCGACTATTTGAATTACGGTCAATTAAATGTAACCCTTCGAGCGCCGCTCACTCGGTACACGCGATGTGCGCTGCATGCGGTGCACGAAGGATTACAGATACATTAAATATCTGCCCATTAACAGGAGCTCGTGCTATTACTTCACCGAGTTCTATCGACCTAACTTAATTTGCGCAAGTACTTCAATTTAATCGCTTGTAAAAAATACCTACATTTATACTCATATGTCATCCAGTTCTTAGTAACAGAGAAAAGTGTTTATCACAGTACTGAGTACTGACACACTTACTTGCCACAACGATAGGATTTCAATACTCAGACTTTAGAATTAGGTAACAGAGTCACTGTGGCAATTTTTTGACCAGACCACTGTGCCGCCCTCAAACTGTAAAGTGCATGTTCTCGGTGAAATAAGGTTAAAAATCACTCGTGATAAATACAAGAAATGTTGTTGAAGCCCGCGTAGATGCGTGCTTTATCTAGCGCTTGTGCGATATGTGCGCAGTTGCGATAGATGCGCGTCAAAATTAGGGAAATACATTATTTTTGTAGTCAGAAGAAAACCTTTCACAATTGCATGTTCACATTGGTATTAAGTCCTATGTATATGATTAATAGACCGTTTATTTGGTTAACAGTGAACGGTGCGATACCGGCTACTGTTCCGAGTCTGCGGCGAATTATCTCAACCTATGTTATCTCGGAGCCTGCTCGCGTCCCGCGGCGCGACGCGACCGGCGACGTGTAAACAGCTAATTAGCAGATTCCAACAGGATGCAAGTTGGTGTTTTAAATCGTAGGTACCTACTAGTCATGGGTAGATTGATTGCAAAACAACTCTACATTAGATTGAGCTGATCCTACTATAATACTAATTACCTACACATACATAAATTATATTACACTAATGTTGTGACAGCTATTTGACAAATATAAACTATGTTACGGAATTGTATTCGGACGCGTAATTCAGCCTGCTTTATTTAGATCATAGAATGCCAAAGCTATACTTAGGTACTAAGGCATCCCAGAAAATAAAATTGTGAAATGAAAATAATTAGGTACTTGTTATAAATATCTGAAGCAAAAGTCCATGGTCAAAATATCTGAAGCATTCGGGCTGAAGTGATATTTTACAATTTTACACATTAGTTTTAAGTTTTTTTTTCATAATTATAAATTCCGTGTTAAAGCAGTGTTATCTGGCATCATAATTAGTCTGTTTTATTTTATTATATGTAGAGAACTCTGAATTAGCATATAAAGCTGAAATTTCCTTTCCATTAATTAATTTACCTAATTTATAGATTTGATCTAGTGTTAAAGTTTTTTTAGCCGACTACGGCGAATCAAAAAGGAGGGTTATGATTTTGACCAGTATGTGTGTATGAATGTATGTATATATGTACGTACGTAATAGTTAAGTTATTTTTATTTATATTTTTAAAATGAACTTTTCTTTTTTTTACATTTTATCCTGTAAATAAATTCACTCTCCTTTAATAAAAAAAAATTAAATATACTCATTGTTTTTTGTTTTTAATGCTACATTTAGTTTTATAATATTACAATCTGTACCCGCGGCTTCGCACGCGTGGTCTTTTCTTTAGGTTCAAAGTACCATAGGTAATGTGCTATTCCAGGACCAATATACCAACATTTGATCAAAATTCCTTTAGCCGTTAAAAATACTTTTATCAATTGCTCGGCTTCTAACTCACCGGATTGAGATACCAATTACA
The DNA here is from genome assembly GCA_946251855.1 of Alsophila aescularia. Classification (NCBI taxonomy): domain Eukaryota; kingdom Metazoa; phylum Arthropoda; class Insecta; order Lepidoptera; family Geometridae; genus Alsophila; species Alsophila aescularia. The sequence continues at coordinate 23,832,271 of OX276379.1, forward strand.
CCAGTTTTTAAATCAAACCCTAAGCTATCTAATAATGAAAACCGCATTGCAATCGGTCCAGTAGTTTTTACGTGATGCGTGAACAAATAAACATACAGACAAACGGAGAGAGCGACACGATAAAAAATAATATGTATATTCGTGTTCAATACCATTTTTAAGCACCCAAGAATATTTTTTTGTTTATCTTCTTTTTACAGCTTTTTTCGTACCTATTGCTTTATTATAAGTATAGATATATGAAGTATGATATATAAGTTGAAGTGGCAATGTGCAGGCCATATAGTTCGCAGAACCGACAACCGCTGGGGAATAAAGGTTTTCGAATGGCGGCCACGAACAAGAAAGCGAAGTGTGGGGAGGCCCCCACACGATGGACCGACGACATTGTAGCCATCGCAGGAAGTCGGTGGATAGAGGTGGCACAAGATCGCTCGTCATGGCGCTCTTTGGGGGAGGTCTATGTTCAGCAGTGGACTTCTAAGGGCTGACATGATCATGATGATGATAGATATATGACTGTGTCAATTAGCATCAAAAAATCCGTCTAGTAGTTTCAGCGTGATAGGTACGTGTTCTTTTTAATAACTTTCAACCTCTATCGTGCGAGACAAAATTATGCACTTTGCGATATGTAAGGCATAAACATTTTTACCATACCCTCAAGAACAATAATTGCCTAGTACTGCAATGTAATTGATAACTCGACACTTGAGAATATAATGGCATTCATAAAAAATGAGTGAGCTGAACGAGGGTCAGCAAAAAAAGATCTCAAAAAATTAACGGATGGCCCTTATTTTATTTTTATGAATAAAATTCCACCGATTCTTACTAACAGTTTTAAACAGGCATTTTTGTTTCTCCAAAAATGCAATCTAGAGTGAACAGATACCTTCTAGGCAAGTAATCTTTGACCGGGTCGTCACTTGCCATCAAGATAGACCGCGGTCGTATGCTTGCCTATCATGCATTAAAGCAAACATCCACAACGAACCGTTAAAGGTTTTATTGTGCCGTATATACCTACAGGATCTAAACTTTATCAAACTATTCTTACTTGTGAGTAGAGGATCGATTGACCACCAAGCGGCGGCACCACTCCTTCTATTTACACTATATTACTTAAACAACCCGAGTGATATTTACCATGAGTAAATTATCAGCTCGTTCTAATTGTTTAAAAAAGACACATCATAATACAAATGGTTTATTTTTTTTTCCTTTACAGAATTTGGTCCCCTACCCCACAGGAACTCTTTATATTTTCGGGATAAAAAGTATTCTTAATTTTCAATCATCATATAACCTATAACTGCGCCAAGCTGCATCAAGATCCATCCTGTAGTTTCAGCGTGATACGTGTTCTTATAAAAATCTTTCAACCCCTTTCCTGCGGAAACCCTTTAAGTTTTCGGTATGAAAAGTATCCAATGTCCTTCCTCGTAGTATGAACTCAAATCATATCTAGTTTCATTTGAATTCATTCAGTAGTTTCTGTGTGATGCGCGGTCAAGATACGGACAAACAGACAGACAGACAAAAATAAAAAGTAAAACAGTTTTGGCTTCAGGATCGAATATAGAGAACCATCCAAAAAGTATTATTTATTACTTAAATATTAACATAACTTTAGACCGATATCCCGCAGGAGCCCTTTAATTTTTCGGGATAAAACGTGTCCTCAATTTTAACCCATCATAATAATTAAGACGGTGCCAAGTTGCATCAAAACCCGTCTATTAGTTTCAGCGTGGTACGTGTTCCTTTAAATAATTTTCAACCCCTATCCTGCGAGAACCCATTAATGGAACCCATTAATCGGAATGTAAAGTATCCTATGTCCTACCTCGTAGTATGAACTCAAATAATACCAAGTTTCATTTGAATTCATTCAGTAGTTCCGGCGGCGTGATGTGCGGCCAAGATACAGACAGACAGACATACACACAGAAATGAAAAAACATACAGTTTAGGCTTCGTTATCGAATATAGAGTAACCTCCAAAAAAACACAATTTCTTTAATGTACAGAATTTGTACCCATATCCCGCAGGAACCCTTTATTTTTTCGGGACAAAAAATATCCATAATTTTCACCCATTTTATAAACTATGGCTGTGCCAAGTTGCATGAACATCCATCCAATAGTTTCAGCGTGCTATGTGTTCTTTTAAATAATTTTCCACCCCTATCCTACAGGAGCTCTTTAATTTTTCGAGATGAAAAGTATCCAATTAAGTATGAACTCAAATCATACCAAATTTCATTTGAATTCAGTGATTATTTTCGGCGTGTTGCGCTGCCAATATACAGACAGATAGACGGACAGACAGACGGACAGACAAAAATTTCAAAAATACAGTTTTGGCTTTAGTATTGAATATAGAACGGCCTGCAAAAAAATTACAATGTATCTTCAATTTACAGAATATGGGATATTATCCTGCAGGAATTCCTAACTTTTTCGGGATAAACATTATTCTCAATTTTTACTCATTATATAAACTATGACTGTGCCAAGTTGCAACAAAATCCGTCTAGTAGTTTCAGCGTCATACGTGTTCTATTAAATAACTTTCAACGCCTATCCTGCAGGAACTTTTTTATTTCTCGGGATGAAAAGTATCCAGTGCCCTACCTCGAAGTATGAACTCAAATCATACCAAATTACATTTGAATTCATTGAGTATTTTCGGTGTGATGCGCTGTCACGGTACAGACAGACAGACAGACAGACCGACAAAAATTACAAAAATACAGTTTTGGCTTTAGTATTGGATTTAGAAAGGCCTCCAAAAAAAAAACAAAATATGTTCAATATACAGAATTTGGGACATTATCCCATAGAAACTCTTTATTGTTTCGCAATAAAAAGTATTCTCAATTTTTACCCATTATATTAACTATAACTGTGCTAAGTTGCAACAAAATCCGTCCAGTGGTTTCAGCGTGATACGTGTTCTTTTAAATAACTTTCATCGCCTATCCTGCGGGACTCCTTTAATTTTTCGGAATTAAAAGTATCCTATGTCCTACCTCGTAGTATGAACTCAAATCATACCAAGTTTCGTTTAAATTCATTCAGTAGTTTCGGCGTGATGCCTGGCCAAGATACAGACAGACAGAAATAAAAAACAAAAAAAAACAGTTTTGGCTTCAGTATCGAATATAGAGTACCCTCCAAAAGAAAATTTCAAAATATCTTCAATGTACAGAATTGGACCCGTTACAGTTTTATTATAAGTATAGATTTGATAAATAATATTTATCTTTATATGTATATAGGTAGGCATAAATGCATGTTTATTATGTATGTGGGTAGGTATGAATGCATGTAAATTATGTATGTATGTAGGTTTATGTTTATTCCACCATAACTTCTAAACCCCTGATTTAGAGTATTAGTGTGCATGGGACATTTTACGAATGGGACATTTTGCGAATGGGACATTATGCGAATGGGACGTTTTGAGCATGGGACATTATGCGAATGGGATGTTTTGTGAATGGGAGGATCTGCGAAGGGACTTTTTACGTCAGCGTGACAATTTGCGAATGGGACATTCTGCGAGTAAACCAAGTCAACACATCACTATGTATCCTAAGCACTTGACAAATTCCGTTTCAATAATAAGGCCACCTTTGTTTACAGTAAGTAACAAGGTCAAAAGAAAAAAAAATGTAACCCACGACCACCTTCCATTATAGCTAGGAACCATCTCGTTTACCTCAGATTTCAAACATAAAAACCGCAGCTAAATCGGTCCATTCGTTTGGAAGTTACGATTCTCACCCCTCTTTTCTCACCTATCCCTCTCCCCCCCATCCTCCATATATCTAAGAACCACCTTGATCACATCAGCTTTCAAACAGAAAAAAACGCTTTTGATGAAATTTAGAGTGGAGATAGCTAATAAAACATACCATACTTTTATCCCGGAAAATTGTGAGTTTCCACGGGAAAACTGGAAAATGTTGATTACTCATTGTAAGGAACGGTTGGCATCACAGAATGGTCTGTGGTTGCCATGGAAACGAAATAACAAGTTTGTCAAAAAACATCAAGAGCATAAATTTACTGATTATATTCTCTTTGATTGGTGCTACACCTACTCTTGCATTGGTTTTTAATATCCTAGAAGAAAATAGGATGCTTTTTTTGCGATAAACAGTAGTCCGCGCGGGCGGGAAAACTAGTACTATAATAAAACTGTAACTGGGCTAAATCTGAACATTAAATATTTTTTGAAAATTATAATTGAGATAAACTGCAAAATCGACATAGAGTGCAAAAAGGTCATTTTTTAATTTTTGTCTGTCTGTCTGTCTCTTTGAACACGCATCACGCTGAAACTACAAGACGGATTTTGATACAACTTGGCACCATCATAGCTTATGTTACGGATTAACACTTAAAATACTTTTTATCCAGAAAAAAAGCATGAGTTTCCGTAGGATAGGGGTTGAAAGTTATTTTAAAGAACATATATCACGCCGAAACTACTGGACGGAGTTTGATGTAACTTGGCACAGTCAAAGTTCATATTATATATTAAAATTACGGATTCTTTAATCCTCAAAAAGTATAGGGTTCCTGCGGCATAAGTATTCAAATTAATATTAATTTGAATGTAATAAAAATAATACATTAAATCGGTACCATAATTTCATAAATCGGCTTCCAACCCAGAGATGCGCGGATCGAAATCACGCGCTTCTTAGATTGTTTTGCTCCATATTTTTAAGCATTTACATATTTTATGCGTTATTTTTACATTTTCCTTGATATAAAAATAACCTTTATCTATAGATGATCTTTATCTATACTATAATAAAACTGTAACTAATGATACTGAATGAACTGTATTATTTATTATGAAGTGTATCATTAAAAAACATGGTCTATTTTTTTAAATCTTTCTTTCTGTTTGTATGTTTGTTCGCGCGACACGAAAAAACTACAGGACTGATTGCAATGCGTTTCTCACTCTATAGCTTAGACTTGATTGACTTAAAAACTGTTTTACTTTTTATGTCTAAGCTTTTTTCTAGAAGCCGAGCAATCGATAAAAAACTTTTTGATGGCTGAAGGAATTTCGATCAAATGTTGGTATATTGGTATTTTAGTGGAATAGCACATTGAGTACTTTTAACCTAGATAAATAACCACGCGTGCGAAGCCGCGGGCACAGCTAGTTATAGATAAGAACCATCTCGGTTACATCAGCTTTCAAACAAAATAAAAAAGCATCAAAATTGGTCCATTCGTTTGGGAGCTATGATGCCACAGACAGACACACAGATACACACCCTAAACTTATAACACCCGTCTCTTTGTTCGGGGGTTAAAAACCGTTGGTCCATGGTCCATGGACTAAGCCCGGTACTTTCATCCAAATTTTGTAATAAGGCTGTCAGTGTCTATAATTTTTATTGTTTGTTTCGTATTTTTAGAATTAGTAAAACACGTTTGCGCGCATCAGGTCTGGAGTCGATTTAGCTGCACGCGAGTGTATAACGATTTAAAGTTAGTTAGCAACCGTCCTCACTTAAATTTTTCGTCATATTGGTTTTGTTCGCAGTCGGGTTTTTTAGCAGTTCCGATTATGTCTTGTTACAGGTGTGCATCATAAAATAATGGTGACAAGTGTGTAGTGAGCGCAAAGACAACATGTTCGGGGGCAGCGGCGGCGGCGCTGGCGGTTACGGCGGCGGCGAGTGCACGGACGGGTACGGCATCGGCTACGTCGCGGGCGGCGGCCGGTTGCAGCAGTACGCCGCGCACTTCGCGCCGCACCAGAACGTGTGGCACCACCACCACGCCGCACATCACGACACCTACGGTACGTACCGACGTAGCGGCTACGGCAGCAGTACGCTTTGCACCACCACATCCACGGTAAGTTCTGACGTAGTGGCGTGGCTACGGCATCGGCTACGTCGCGGGCGGCGGACGGCTGCAGCACGCACTAGAACGTGCGGGACCTCCACCGCCGCGCACCTTGAAGCCTCCTTCACGCAGTAAGTAAGTACCGAACGCTTAGTGAGAACATATAGCTAATAAATTTTGCGTCCCCATAAAGACAGGAAACTGTAATCTGTACTTTAGAAACTGTAGGAATAATTTGAATAGCGTGGTAGTTGTCACGGTTGCTGATCTGGGCCTGCAGTCTTGACATAGACATATGACACATATTACATAATATGACACATATCACATATTACATACTGTGTCATATATTATAGTATATTATATTATAGTCCCTAAGGACAGTAGTGTATCGAAGCATTGTTTTCGAGTTTGACGTCTAATGTCAATTGGAGACAGAGGGTTGCTACGAGCGGGTCTTTACCCGGTTACAAAAAAGGAGGATTATGATTTTATCAGAATACCTATGATTGTACTAACTATAATAATAATAATCATTTTTAAAATATTAAGTACCTATAACATTGACATAAATCGTGTGTGTCGATGCGGTCTTCACTGTTGTATTTTAGAAGCCGAGCAATTGATAAAATACTGTTCAACGGCTGAACGAAATTAGGTATTTTGTATTTTATAGGTACCTACTTTTGGTCCTCGAATAAAACGGAGGTTACTACGGCTTTGCCCGCGTGGTCATTTATTTGGTTTAACCCAAATAAACCACGCGGCCAATTAAGATAAAAAAAACTTGGGGATTTAAAATATGCTATTGAACAAGTTTTTTTAAATACTGTCTGCATGACGTAAAAACGACTGAACCGATTAAAATATGGTTTTCACTTTTGGACAATGGAAAGCCAAAGTTTGACATAAAAACTAATGTACATTTTGTATCTCACAACTTTGTATATCAATCTGATGAGTCGATCAATTGATAAAAAAATATTTGACGACTGAACGAAATTTGTTAAATTGTACATTATGCTAATTTTGGTCCTGGAATACATAGGCTATTTTTTTCCCAGAAAAATGTCCACGCGGGCAAAGCCGCGGAGGATAATATAGCTACTCGATTCCTAGATTATTTGAGTTTATTCCTTTCGGTGTCAGATGGAAGTAAAAATACCGATATATTTTGTGACTTTTACGAGTCATCCATACACAGCAATATGTAGGGGCTATTTTGTCAGGACAGTGTTGGTGACATGCCAGGAGGCCCACTGATGGAGAGAAGCACGCAACCACAACCGAAGAACAATAACAGACTGGCAGAATCGCAAAGATAAGAAAATATTCACAAATGTTTAACATTCAAACGGAGTGGATGTTTGTCGAAGGTTTGACCAAAAATGTATTTTTTTTCGGATCCCAAGCCCAAAGGCGAGTCAAAAAGTTTGAACTAAAGATTCCAATCCTGATATATATTATATATACTAGCTGTACCCGCGGCTTCGCACGAGTGGTAATTTCTCTACTCTAGGTCAAAAGTACAGTAATAGTATGTACTATTCCAAGACCTAAAATACCAATGTACCAACATTTGATCAAAATTCCTTCAGCCGTCAAAAAGTTTTTATCGATTGCTCGGCTTCTACTCATCGGATTGAGATACCAATTACCTACAACAATTTTTAAGTCAACTCCTAAGCTATCCAACAATATCGAAATCGATACAGTAATTTTTACGTGATGCGCGAACAAACAAACAAACAAAGGTTTTTAAATGTTATATTCTTATTCAGTAGCTTATTTTAAGTACCCTAGACCATTTTTTTTAATTATCTTCTTTTTGGCGATTTTTTCGTACTTATTGCTTGATTATAAGTGTAGATATACCTATATTACTAGGTTATACTCTTTGATCCAACCTATTTGTGGTACTGGCATCCTAGATAACGAGGCTACCAATCGCTAAATATTAACGAAAACAATTGATTATTTTACAACAACTCTACAACCGAGGTACCGAGCAAAATCTTCTATTATCTATTAGTGATCATCGTGGGCGCCGGGAGAACGTGTGCAAGAGGATTTTAATGGAAATGTTAAAAAAATACTAAGCAAAGATGTTGAATTACGCTTACTGGCGTAATAGTACAAAGAGGTTAAATTACACTTACTACAGTAATTCAACCTGTTTGAGTATTGAGACGTCAGTGGACCGAAAACTTTGCGGGCTGCCAATAATAGACGCGAAGTTCATCGCAGACATTAAGAGAATCGTAAAGTTTGCTATTAAGTTAATTATGATACCTATAACAATCTTTTTCTTTGACAGTAGCTGCAGTGTCGACACAGATAGCTATGCCATCGCAAGCTACCGATCGCTAAGTCAACACGAAACACGAATAACACAGTACAGTATGGGTAACGATGATAATCATCAGCTTTTGACATAATCTATCGATTTTCATCGGTATCTGTACTTTGCGACCGATTTCGGTGATAAAGTTGTTGCTACTGAGATGTCGAGACTGTAGCTCCTGGTAGAAGTACGTGCAGCAGAGGCGCGGATGGCATGGGTTCCAGTCCCGTCCGTGATTTAAATTTATCAGTTAGAAACTATATTAAGACATTATATTAATTACAACTAAGCTTTTGCAATATTCGAGACAGCACAATTAGACATAAAGACCGTTATTTTTTCAATAATCGATGTATTTGATGTAGAATTTATGTATCTATCTATCTATCTATCTATCTATAATTTTACAACAACGCATTACAAACAGATACAATATTTAAGTTTAATACAAACATAGCGCTTCATCATCGGCAAATTAATCACGCGCCCGATTGTACTCACTTTGCTCATAGATAATTGTATTAATAACCGCAGAGTACTTGTCGCATGAGTAACCCGAGATAGCTACAACAATATGTGATAAAGTCCACACAGAGCTTATCGCGAGGTACCCCACATAGATAGGTGCGCACCTACTCGCGAGATAGCAGTACATGGATGCGAGTATTATCTGCTGCAGCCGATCGCCCGGCTGCTTTTGTACATAGCAGCTAATCATGCTTTATACAATAACTGCTTATGTTTTCCTGGTATGAATCTAAAATATAGGTAGAATGCACAACTACAGAACGAAAAAAACGGTCACAGTGCGGATTTACTGATAAGAAACGGATGCTGGTATAGAGAACTCGATCTTGTGGACTTACTGAATTTTATTCACAGGACAAAAATACATCAATTTTTTTAATTTGTGCTTAAGTCATGATACTCAGCTACTACTAAAGCCTTATCAAAGAACTATTATATTTCGTGAAGAAAGTTTTTCACCTTAGGAACAGGTTAACAAGAGACACTTTTATGACATCATACAGCGAAAAATCAATACTTTGTTACCTCAGAAAAATGACGAAGTCTTTTGTTCGCGCAGATCTGCAAATAAATCTCAGGTGGAATTGGAAAGAAGGGCCTTGAGAAGAATGTTCTGCTTTGATCAAGTACCATTTAATTATCTTCTTGGCACTAATGGTCTGTTTTGGCAGAAATATCGTTGTGACGAGATTAGCAGCTGCCTCTGAGTATATTATAATATTGACTGTGAATAACTTATAGTATGATAAGGGCTCTGAGCTAGCTACGCTTTGATTATATAGTGTAGCTGCCCGAGGTACGCCGGACGTTCTAAATTCAGGAAATTGAGGCCTTTTTCATTCTTGCCTTGACTTAAAAAAAAGAAGGTTGCATGCAGTAGCCACTAGCCATGTCATGGTGAAACTTTAAACAGGTTATCACTATTACATGCGTATACAAAATTTCATATCTGTGCTGTTAACTGTTGAGGAGTTCATTTATCTGGAGCTAATCGTGGATGTCGATTCAGGTCATGCTTACCATAAAAATGCCATGTCATCGGAACTGAACCAAAATATAAAAAATAAAATCCGTAGTATAAGAGGAAGTTCAGCTTGCAAGATTTGACCTAAACAAATATAATACATGTACATACAAACATTGCAATTTAAATAAAACCTTTTAAAAATTGCTTTTGTGTCTGAAAAAAAACCTTAGTCAATTAGAATCCGTTGTAATTACACGACAACCTTCTTTTTATACGCTTTATATTAGCTTCACTTGTATGTTTGTATTGTATGTCTATTTTGACCCACTTTAAACAGTCAGATTTCATTCAAATTTTGCACACCTGTCTATATCGATGTTAGATATTACATAAAAAAGGTATTTTTTTTTACTATGTAGATAGTAAAAAAATACCTTTTTTACAAACTCAAATCAAAATTGATGAAAAAAAATATGAATTTATAAATAATAATATTTCATAGCAAGTAAGCGTTATTCAAAATCTTTGGCTTGTATACATAGGCAGTAATCTAAAAGGTAAATATTGTAATATTTCAGAGTGCCATAGACAACTGCAAATTACTCCGATTTGTGCCAAGCAAGAATATAATAATCTTGGTGCCAAGCAAAGAGTTACGTTCATTTACTACGCTCGAATCATCCGTGCGATTATCGCTCGATCATCCGGAGTTAGTGAACGACTTTGGACGTCCACATAGAACTGACAACTGTCAAGTGTCAGTTTCATACTATTCCTCCCCTCCCCTACTATTTTTCGGATGACCCAGGCGAACGCCCGACGACGCCGTGAACGATTTCGAGTGATCGCGAGGATGATCCGTGTGTCCTCGAACGTAGTAAGTGAAACGATCTTGAATTACGCTTTGTTTTTCTATGACTATAGTACCATACAAACATAGAGTAACAGACATTTCTTACGTGAATGCATACAACTTCCTTGGTTTGTGCTCTGCAGGGCGATTCTGTAAGCTAATACGATTTGTTGCAATCAGATTTTCATAGCAATATTGACTATAACGCATTAAGACCACGTGATAATGAAAATCTGATTGAAACAATGCCCGTGACAATATTACCCATAGACCTAGATAAAAAAAAGTACGTATATATCTCTGTCTACGATTAGTATATATATTATATACATTTCCTACGTCAACAAAGAGTTATATGTCTGATAAAAGATAAAGATAATTTTATTTGTTATAACATGCGTTTGCAATTATGTGTTAAATATTAAAAAAAGAAAAAGTACTACATGTTTTGCCTAACGAGGCGTACAAATTTAAAAATACAAAATATAAAAATTAAAATGAAGCAAATAATAGTAAATATTAAAATTAATTTACAATATTAAATTTGGGACAAGTCTAAGAAATTAATGTCAACCTGAAAATTACATTTTATCAGTCAAGAATAAAATAATAATAATAACGCTATAAATTCATGTCAAAATTAAAATTACAATTTATCATTCAAATAGTCAACTAAATGATAATAGCACTTGTTTGTTAATAAATTTCGCATCTTTCTTTTAAACAGATTTGTGTTTAAATCCATAACACCCCGTGGTATTTTATTATAAATGATGGGGGCCATACAGAAGACTTTTTCGCATAAGAGCAGTTTCAGCAGCGCGCAAGCGAAGTTTGCTATCGTCTCTCCTGTTACGGGTTACAGCAAGGCTGCTCAACCTTTTTAACAGTTGGACCAAATTGACGATTTAAAAATCACTATCGAGCCACTGACTAGAGACGGTATCTATTTTTGTTACGTAAGCATATAAAATCATGTTTTGTGCATCAAAAAAATAATAACATTTTGAAATTTAACTCTAATCATTTCATCTCTCATTATCTCTCATCATCATTTTACTATAATAATAAAATAAACAGCGTCTACAGACAAATAAAGAAACAAAATTGTATGTCACCAAAATCTAAATCCAATTAATTGGTACAGTCAATCTGGTTTCTGTAATTATATTTGTTTTAATAAATTTCAAATGCCAGACGTAGATGTTTACAGTAACAACAAATCAGATAATATATATGTTGCTCAGTTAGAGATGTGTGGTTTTTATTTTTTACAAAATTTAGATTTGAAATTTTGTTGATCAAAAACTACTTAAAAGTTGATAGACCAGGTCAGTTATTGCAGGAAAATCTTCCTCTGGCACCAATGACTTAGTTTTGAGAGTGGATTCAGAGAGGGTTGGCTTTAGGAATCTGTGAGCTCTGGGCGAGAAATATTTCAGCGTCCCTTTTTCATATGATAACTTTGTGTTACACACGTACACTTTTATAATTGTAGTTATTTCTTTTGGTTATTTTATGATTGATCTTCTATGATTACGAAACATGCAATATTACCAAGAAGGCGCGAAGGTAGCGAGCGCTAAAATGTTGAGCTCACTCTCTCTTTTGTTGGTATGGCGTGTAAATAGCCTATACCGTGTGTACTCGCGTACCGTTATGGCTGAAAAAACTATTTGAAAATTCCTATTGGAAAACACTCGTATCTCCACTATATGCAGTAAATTAATACGCCCACTCACCATTTCATTAATCCAGGCACACCTGCAGCTCCTCGAGGTACGAATTACAGCAGATGTACGTCTCCGAAGACCGGCGGGTGGGTGATCCAACAATATTTGAAGATAAAAACAGCACTTCCAAGCGTGAAGGCACTGTACACTTATATTTCTCCAAATCGTCAGACACTGCAGTGTTAATAGTAGTAGTTTTCACAAGACCTTCAAGTCTTTTCAATTAAATATGATTATGTTTCCGAGGGAATAATTTATCACAACGGAGATTGAGAAGCATCCATTGCGACTCAACTGTCGACCAATCACTCGCCAGCTTCGAATGCATAAACATGCATGCGAAATGACTGCTAACGCCATCTCTCAGAGTTTTGGATGAAACCAAAGATATAACATCCATGAGAGCGGGCGCCTGCACTATATACGAGTGTTTTCCATATGGTTATTAATTTATAATATACGTAAATAATCAATGAAAAATATTCTAACTAATTTTTAGGCATTGACGCTTCACCAACTTATACTTTAATAGTGTAGTTTTGTAAAAAAAAATTAACGTTTATGGTCGATATTCTATTGCGTAAAACCCAAAAACTTATAAAGAAGGCACGAGCGAAGCGAAATTTGAATTATTTCCGATGCATGATAAGAAGGAGGAAACTGAATATAACATTTAAAAGATGCGAGCGTAACGAGCGTGAAAAATTTGGTAGATTCATGAAATTCCTCAGTGTGTGAAAATAGGTAATATTAAGATGCGCAAGCAAAGCGAGCGCAAAATGACAAAAAAGTAAAAAACATTATGGATCTATTGAAAGATATAACTATGAAAGAAGCCATTAATAACAAGGCACGATAATTTCAAATTATTTCTTGTAGTAATTGTATAAAACTGAAGGAAAACAAGATCCACTTTTTTCTTCATTTAACAGGCAGTACAGCGCGAACATTTGGAGCATTTTTTTTTCTCAATTAGCGGTAGATCAAATCTCGGTACAAAAACCGATTTCTGCACGAGCACTCGCTTTGAGCATGTGAAAAAAATGAATATTAATAATCGAACTTGTGCGTGCATAAAATCACAATATTTTAATAAAGACGCGAGGGAAGCAACCGCGGAAAATTTTAGATATTTGTATCAGTGAAACAAATACACACGATTACAAAACATATGAAAACAATAAATGGAACTAAAAAACATCTGGTTGAAATAAGCCCAGAGAGGTCAGGAGCCACGTTGTTCAAAAACTTTGTCTCTTTCAGCTTTTCTTTCGCGATTTTCTGAACCATAAAAGTTATTATGCTGAATATAATAACAATATATTATATTAATAATATTAATCTTATTATTTTTAGATTGATAGATATAGGTATTTCAAATAAGTTAAGCTGGGCGTAAGGCGCCCTAGGCGGCCGCCCGGGCCTCTTAAAGCCGGTGCTGCTAATAAGCATCTAATTTTAGCTTCGTACTTGCTTGCTTGCTCGTCGTATGAGCTTAGGTAATGCTGGTCTCTGGTTTCAGAGTTTGTCAGCCGCTTTAGGGCATCTGAGATGGCTTATTCTTTTTCCAGGACCAAGACTTATTCTTCTGGTTCACGCGGGCCACCTATAAATCATTCGTGGGCCACATTATGGCCTGGGGTTGAGCAGCCTTGGGTTAAAGTGCCAGCTAGTTGTTGAAACATATCGGGATTTATTATAACAAACATTATAATTTCCAAAATGTAGTGATGGTAACGGTAGTAGTATGTACTTTTTGAAATAAGGCTTGCAGCTTTCTGTAGTTTTTAGTTTAAACATAATCCTAATACACCTCTTTTGAGCCTTAATATGCAATTTCTTTATCTGTGGAATTACCCCAAAAAATAATGCCGTAGCGCATAACTGATGTCCATCTCAATTATTTCAAATTTTATTATTTCAAAAACAAAAGGACTTAAAACAAACAATTACCATGCTAACCTAAACCAATGTAGTACAAAAACTAGTCTATAATCCGCTACCTGTGGGCAACGTTCCCAAAATGCGGGCAGCATAATATTATTGCTTAGTCTTTGGGCAAAGTAAAGGCGAGCATTTTGGCCACATGTTGCTTCGACCAGACGCCCCTATAGATCTTTGTATATTTGATGAACTCCTGGTCCCCACGGCCCTAGTGTCCATAGTGTACTAGTCCATAGTAGGCGGTTTACAAAGCATTTGGGTTAATTTCTGGTGATAGTTTGTACAGAGCATATGCTGAAGTGCTCATTCTTTTATTCAGGTATTCAACATGCGCCTTCTAATTTAACTTTTTGTCTTAATGTGAATACCAATAAATTTTGTAGATGTTTTGTATCATTGTATTGTATATTAATGTCACAAGCAGCTTGGTCCCGTTGGCTAAAATTCATAATAATAGTCTTTTCTAAATTAATTTTTACATTATTTCTATTTAACCATAATATTATTGCTGTCAAAGATTGATTAATGTCATATTCATAAGTGTATTTATTTTTACAACTTATAGTCACTGTGCTATCTATCGTCTGCAAAGAGAGTCATGGGGTGATCAATAGGTCTAGGTAAGTCGTAAATATACAAAATAAACAAAAGAGGTCCTAGTACGTTACCCTGAGGTACCTACACCAAATACAGGTGAGCGTTCTTCTGATAAATAAACTTCCTGTTTCTTTGTCAAAATCTTAAGTTTAGTCATTTCTGAGTACTGGTTTCTACCACTCAGGTATGACTGAATAAGATTGAGGATGTTTCCTCTGATGCCATAAGCCTCTAGTTTCTGCAGTAGTTATCGCAAAAATGGCACACACTGGGATTCTTCTATCTACATTCATTACTACTATATGCAAGAAGTTGTAAATTGTGATATTAATTGTTCCATTCTTTCTAAAGCCCTTTTGTTCATCACACAAGATATGTTTTTTTTTTCATCGTACAAATACAGTTCTTTATAAATGTATTTCTCAAAAAAAATGATATAATAGGATTGAAGGAAATTGGTTTATAATTGGCATTTCTTTTCTACTGTTTTTTTTTAAATAAACGTTCTAATATTGATACTTTTAAAGCATCTGTACACATCTGAACAGATACATAAATTAATAATGTAGCATAAATGAGCTCAAATAAGTTCCGAAACATACTTAATCACCCTTGTTTAAATTTCATCATAACCTACACATATTTGTGTTTCTTTAAAGATTTGATGATATTTTTAATATCCATCGGTATACTGGAATCTTTCTTATTTAATATGAGAGATTTTACATTATTTCCTGAGCCCGGAATGGCTTGAACTTTATCCACAAAAAAAGTCATTAACTGAATTGGCAATTTCTTGTGGATTGTTAAGTATTTTACCATCCACAATAATACTAGGAATAATACTAGGGACTACTACTACTACTAATAATACTAATAATACTAGGGTTCCCTAGGATAGTTAGGTTTTGAATTATTTATTATTTTCCAGGTGGTTTTAGATTTATTGGTAGAAGTTTTGATCAAATAATTGTTTTGGGCACGCTCAGTTAACTTTATATTTCTTTTAAACTTTTCCGAATACTTTGTATAACTAGCCTTATTTGTAAAGTTTGGTTTATATCGTCACAACAACTGGCGTTTTTTCTACTGCACAGTTTTATTCCACGTGGTATCCATTTAATTTTTTTAATATTGTGTATATAGTGGTCAATCTAAATGGAAAGCAGAGTTTATAAAAGAGTTTAAAACTGTAAAAAAATAATATTTTAAGCAATATTTGGGTCATTAGTTTTATCTGAAAATGACAATATTTCTAAGCAATCCTTAAATTTAGTCATATTTTCTTTGCTGTAGTCTCGTCGTTTTGTATGCCAATATTATAATATATATGTTTTTTTAACAGAACATTTTAAAACTTGAGCTGTACAGAGTAAACTCTATAACTTCTCCTTTAAACTTTGCTTTGAAATTATGCGCGAAAATGTTCAAACTTATTTTGTTCTGAAGTCTGGTGGGTTGTTTAATAGCTAACTTAAGATCGAAATTTAATAACATACATTCAAACTCTAGCGTGACACTATTTTTATTCAAAACGTCAATGTTAAAATCTTCTGCAATCACAATATGTTTGTATATCTTGCAATATATATTCTAAAGTATCATAAACACTTACATTTTTCCCGTTTGATATTCTGTACACACATACAATAATAATGTTACAGTGAGTTAGCTCTACACCGCAACATTCAATTACACCAGTACTAGACATAGCTGCTATGTGAGGTAATTCTCGCCATTGGTGAACGTTTTTAATTAAAATGCACGTTCCATCCACCTCTTTTACTCTGTTTACTACAAAAACATGATACTAAACAGTAATTTGGGATATTTAAGTGTGTGACATCATGAAATGTTTAGTTACACAAAGAACGTCAACATGCATGTCTTTTTCTGACAGTTAATCCAGGCAGACAGTTAAAACATCTGATTTATTTAAGAGTCCAGCAATGTTCTGATGCATCACATATAAATAGTTACGAAAAAGCTCATTTTTTTGTTTCCTGTTCATGTGTGGTCGCGTTATTCGTCAAAGTTATTAAATTAGTATTTAAATTAGTATTTACATTATTGGCGTTAAAATACTGTATGTCCTTAATCAAAATAAGTAAATTTATCAAAAATTGTACGTAAACCAAAATTATTTAATTGGCCAGAGCGCCTATAGAATGTGTTGTGATCATAAGTAAAATTTAAATTTGAGTCTAAAATAAATGCACGATTGTGTGTCCGGAAAGCTTGACACAGCAAGTAATTAAAATTCCTGATTAAACATATTTGAATAGATATTTAACTTATATGTCGGCAAACATATCTTTATTTAAGTCTTGTTCACCAATAAACATAATACAGTAATAGCTCATTGTGAAGTCCGCAAGTTTACTGTTTATGCCCTTTAGAAGACTATGTATATCTCCATTAGGTGTTATATAATAACATAGGTCATATTGTCTCTGCGGCTATAGACAAGACCTTGTTATGCTGGTTTGTACTCAATATGCACATTTTGTTATAGGTACATTGTTGCTTTGTTGGGTTTGGTTGAACCTCACCTGTGGTTTATGGCAGGTAGACCTCATCCTGGGCATCTTATTTATTTTCTTATGGTTTCTTTATTGTTGGATTTTTCTTCATTGTTGTCGGACTAACTGATGGTACAACCTCAGGTTGCATTTATTTCTCATTCTTTCAAATCTTGAACTTTCTTTTCGGTGTCAAAACTTTTTTAGTTTGTGTATGTTTAAATTTTAATTGGGGAATTTGTTTTTTCGGTGTTGTTTTTTTTTGTTTAACGGAGCTGTTTGTTATCTTTTTGTACAGTTAATTTTAGTTTTGTTTTTAATGAAAGTGTTTCAATTTCTTTATGGGCACTAATTAGTTCAATTGTCTGATTTTCGAGTTTTTCTTTAAGTATCGTGACCACTTCGTCTTCATCGTCAGATATGCCGGGCATGCTATTTGTAGTTATATCTTGTTTCTCAGTAGAAACACTGTCATCACATGTATTGGAGTCTGAATTAGTCTGGGTACGACGGAACGTAATATTTTCTAGGAAATTCATGTTTTCGTACAGGTTTCTCTTAGTTATGAGTGCAAAATCAATAAAAAAGCATAAAGAAAAAATTAAATCGGTCGACGAGTTTCGAACCGCAAGTTGAGTTTCAAGTCACAACGTGACTATTTTCCAAAGATAATTTAGATTCAAATTAAACGAAGCGTATAAATGGTTGTAATTTAAGAGGTATTTATGATTATCACCAGTTGTATTGGATGTTTTTACCCACAATTGCACAGTTTAACACTTTTGCTTCGAAGATACATTATTGTTTATCATGTTAACGATTTTGCACTTTGAATAGATCACTTTAGTTCACTCATTTATCAATGTTTTTTTCACTCTCAGTTGGAAGTTATATTCAAAGATAACACTTTCACTTATGAATTCATGTCATGTCATCACATTTATGCTATTTTAAACTATTTCCGCGCTTCAATAGTATTTTTTGCGATTATTTACATACGGAGCCAATGTTGCTACTAGCCGCGCCCTATTTTTACAACTGATTAGGCAATAGTTTTGACCACGATCTCACATGATGGTAAGAGATATAATATGGTCGAAGATGATATAGCACGCTTGCCTAGTAGAAGCTTGCTTGCTTTCAAGTCGGTTACGAGGTAGGGCTGGGTACTGGCCTCTGGTGTCAGAGTTTGTCAGACGGCCCGAGGGTCTCTGACATGGCCTAAATGACGTCAATATATACTACAAGCTGCGCCCCGTCGTTTTACTCAAGAGGATTATGATGATGGATGATGATGAAAAGTAGCCTATCAGGATATAAGCTATCATCATCAGCCTTAGTCTATTACTGGACGTAGGCCTCTCTTACTGCACGCCACTGAGCTCAGTCTTGAGCTCCCCTCATCCATTCTCTTCCAGCCGCTTTCGCAGGTCGTCACTCCTCCTGGCCAAAGGGCGTCCTACACTACGTTTGCTAACGTTTTTTAAACGTCATCTCCACTCGAGAACTCATCTATCCCAAAGGTTATCGGTTCTTCTGGAAATGTGACCAGCTTTAAACTTTGCTTTGAAATTATGCGCGAAAATGTGCAAACTTATTTTGTTCTGAAGTCTGGTGGGTTGTTTAATAGCTAACTTAAGATCGAAATTTAATAACATACATTCAAACTCTAGCGTGACACTATTTTTATTCAAAACGTCAATGTTAAAATCTTCTGCAATCACAATATGTTTGTATATCTTGCAATATATATTCTAAAGTATCATAAACACTTACATTTTTCCCGTTTGATATTCTGTACACACATACAATAATAATGTTACAGTGAGTTAGCTCTACACCGCAACATTCAATTACACCAGTACTAGACATAGCTGCTATGTGAGGTAATTCTCGCCATTGGTGAACGTTTTTAATTAAAATGCACGTTCCATCCACCTCTTTTACTCTGTTTACTACAAAAACATGATACTAAACAGTAATTTGGGATATTTAAGTGTGTGACATCATGAAATGTTTAGTTACACAAAGAACGTCAACATGCATGTCTTTTTCTGACAGTTAATCCAGGCAGACAGTTAAAACATCTGATTTATTTAAGAGTCCAGCAATGTTCTGATGCATCACATATAAATAGTTACGAAAAAGCTCATTTTTTTGTTTCCTGTTCATGTGTGGTCGCGTTATTCGTCAAAGTTATTAAATTAGTATTTAAATTAGTATTTACATTATTGGCGTTAAAATACTGTATGTCCTTAATCAAAATAAGTAAATTTATCAAAAATTGTACGTAAACCAAAATTATTTAATTGGCCAGAGCGCCTATAGAATGTGTTGTGATCATAAGTAAAATTTAAATTTGAGTCTAAAATAAATGCACGATTGTGTGTCCGGAAAGCTTGACACAGCAAGTAATTAAAATTCCTGATTAAACATATTTGAATAGATATTTAACTTATATGTCGGCAAACATATCTTTATTTAAGTCTTGTTCACCAATAAACATAATACAGTAATAGCTCATTGTGAAGTCCGCAAGTTTACTGTTTATGCCCTTTAGAAGACTATGTATATCTCCATTAGGTGTTATATAATAACATAGGTCATATTGTCTCTGCGGCTATAGACAAGACCTTGTTATGCTGGTTTGTACTCAATATGCACATTTTGTTATAGGTACATTGTTGCTTTGTTGGGTTTGGTTGAACCTCACCTGTGGTTTATGGCAGGTAGACCTCATCCTGGGCATCTTATTTATTTTCTTATGGTTTCTTTATTGTTGGATTTTTCTTCATTGTTGTCGGACTAACTGATGGTACAACCTCAGGTTGCATTTATTTCTCATTCTTTCAAATCTTGAACTTTCTTTTCGGTGTCAAAACTTTTTTAGTTTGTGTATGTTTAAATTTTAATTGGGGAATTTGTTTTTTCGGTGTTGTTTTTTTTTGTTTAACGGAGCTGTTTGTTATCTTTTTGTACAGTTAATTTTAGTTTTGTTTTTAATGAAAGTGTTTCAATTTCTTTATGGGCACTAATTAGTTCAATTGTCTGATTTTCGAGTTTTTCTTTAAGTATCGTGACCACTTCGTCTTCATCGTCAGATATGCCGGGCATGCTATTTGTAGTTATATCTTGTTTCTCAGTAGAAACACTGTCATCACATGTATTGGAGTCTGAATTAGTCTGGGTACGACGGAACGTAATATTTTCTAGGAAATTCATGTTTTCGTACAGGTTTCTCTTAGTTATGAGTGCAAAATCAATAAAAAAGCATAAAGAAAAAATTAAATCGGTCGACGAGTTTCGAACCGCAAGTTGAGTTTCAAGTCACAACGTGACTATTTTCCAAAGATAATTTAGATTCAAATTAAACGAAGCGTATAAATGGTTGTAATTTAAGAGGTATTTATGATTATCACCAGTTGTATTGGATGTTTTTACCCACAATTGCACAGTTTAACACTTTTGCTTCGAAGATACATTATTGTTTATCATGTTAACGATTTTGCACTTTGAATAGATCACTTTAGTTCACTCATTTATCAATGTTTTTTTCACTCTCAGTTGGAAGTTATATTCAAAGATAACACTTTCACTTATGAATTCATGTCATGTCATCACATTTATGCTATTTTAAACTATTTCCGCGCTTCAATAGTATTTTTTGCGATTATTTACATACGGAGCCAATGTTGCTACTAGCCGCGCCCTATTTTTACAACTGATTAGGCAATAGTTTTGACCACGATCTCACATGATGGTAAGAGATATAATATGGTCGAAGATGATATAGCACGCTTGCCTAGTAGAAGCTTGCTTGCTTTCAAGTCGGTTACGAGGTAGGGCTGGGTACTGGCCTCTGGTGTCAGAGTTTGTCAGACGGCCCGAGGGTCTCTGACATGGCCTAAATGACGTCAATATATACTACAAGCTGCGCCCCGTCGTTTTACTCAAGAGGATTATGATGATGGATGATGATGAAAAGTAGCCTATCAGGATATAAGCTATCATCATCAGCCTTAGTCTATTACTGGACGTAGGCCTCTCTTACTGCACGCCACTGAGCTCAGTCTTGAGCTCCCCTCATCCATTCTCTTCCAGCCGCTTTCGCAGGTCGTCACTCCTCCTGGCCAAAGGGCGTCCTACACTACGTTTGCTAACGTTTTTTAAACGTCATCTCCACTCGAGAACTCATCTATCCCAAAGGTTATCGGTTCTTCTGGAAATGTGACCAGCCCACTGCCACTTTAGCATGCTTATCCTAAGAGCTATGACGGTCACCCTGGTTCTCCGTCGGATATCTTCATTAAAAAACTTGTCCTTCAGAGAAACTATAAGCTTAGCTCTCTCCATAGCTCACTGAGCAACACGCCACTGTCCATGTTTTGGTTCCGTAAGTGACACTGTGGTATGACGACGAAAAGACTTGAAGAGCTTGCCGAATGTAGCCCAACTTATCTGAATTATTTTGTTGGCCTCCTTCTCAGAATTGTTCTTACCCAATTGCAATATTTGTCCAAGTTAAACATATTATATACGCCAGAGGCGTGACACAGAAGCGTAGTGGTTTTGTTCTTTAAGAAAGGTGATAAAACTCTCTTGAAGAATTATAGGCCCATTTCGCTGCTGAGCCACGTGTATAACCTGTTTTCGAGAGTAGTTATAAACCGTCTCGCTCGTAGGTTTGACGACTTTCAGCCTCCCGAACAAGCTGGATTCTGGAAAGGCTTAAGCACCGTAGACCACATCCATACGCTCCGGCAGATTATACAGAAGACCGAAGAGTATAATCGGTCACTATGTCTAGCGTTTGTGGATTACGACAGTGACAGTTTTACAGTGACCTCAATGTTGTTTCCCAACAGGTGGGTCTTAAAATGAACATGGGCAAGACGAACATCATGTCAAATGCCCATGTCGTACCCATGCCGGTTTATGTTGGGAACGATATTATCGAAGCTGTTGATCACTATGTCTACTTAGGTCAGACGATCCAACTGGGTAGATCCAACTTCGACAAAGAGGTCAACCGACGAATTCAAATCGGATGGGCAGCGTTCGGGAAATTACGCCATATCTTCTCGTCGCAGATACCGCAGAGCCTCAAGACGAAAGTTTATAATCAGTGCGTGTTGCCAGTGATGACATACGGCACTGAGACGTGGTCGCTAACTATTGGTCTCATACACAAGCTCAGAGTTGCGCAGCGTCCAATGGAGAGAGCTATGCTCGGTGTTTCACTACGTGATTCAGAAATGAGAAAATCTGTAGAAGAACGAAGGTTACAGACATAGCTCTCAGAGTTTGCAAGTTGAAGTGGCAATGGGCAGGCCATATAGTTCGCAGAACTGACAACCGCTGGGGAATAAAGGTTCTTGAATGGCGACCACGAACAAGGAAGCGAAGTGTGGGGAGACCCCCCACACGATGGACCGACGACATTGTAGCCATCGCAGAAAGTCGGTGGATGAAGGTGGTACAAGATCGCTCGTTATGGCGCTCATTGGGGGAGCCCTATGTTCAGCAGTGGACTTCAAGGCTGACATTATGCAACATATTGTTTGACAACTTCGAGATGAATACCATTAACTGCATTCGGTTCCAGGTTAATTAGATCGTAAAACATGATCTTGATCTTATCTATGTTCATTCTGAGACCGATGCGTTGAGAAGCATCATCAAGGTTGGGCATCATACTTTGCAGTCAGTTGCCATTAGGATGATATCATCGGCATATCGTAAGTGTGAATTTCTCGCCATTGATATTAATGCTCATTCCTTTCCAATCCAATCACTCCCCTGCGCATTTGGATATGTGTAGATTGATAGTTTTGTACTTGGACACAAATAGTCAAACAGTCGCAGCCTCATACAGAAACTTCAGCAGTTTGATGTATCGCCAGTCCACTTGACAACGCTGCAAAGACTCCAGAACCGCCCATATTTCAACAAGTAAAAGGCCTTCTCATAGTCCACAAAAGCAAGACACAGGGGCTAGTTATACTCTTCAGACTTCTGTATAACCTGCCTCACAGTATGTATGTATGTGGTATATGGTGCTAAATACTGGAACCTGGCCTGGAATTTAGGAGACTGGAATTCGTCAAGTCTTCTTGCGAGACAATTTTAGATGACCGTCGAAAACAACTTATAGACGTAGCTTAAGAGTGAAACAGGTAGTTCTTTTAAATGGTTTTACCTCCTTTTTTAAGATAAGTATTACCAAACTCCTGCTCCACGCCTCTTGCGTTCTCCCATAGTTAAGAACAGTGCTAAACAATCCCTGATGCTCTCGAAGTACCGACTTTCTCCCTGCTTTCAAGAGCTCCGAAGTTATTCCGTCCTCTCTAGGGGCCTTTCCATTCCTAAGTTATATGAGTGCCATCTCAATGTCGTCTAGGTTGATGTTAGGCATTTTGGCAGTGTAGTGGCGGGTCAGTTTTGGGCGGGAATCCTCTGTGCAGGGTTCGGTTCTAGAAGCTTTCGAGTGGTACAATCGGACATAGAAGTCTTCGATCTCAGAAAGGATCTCTGGCTTAGAGACGACGGTTATGCCATTATTGGTCTTGAGCTTTGTCAAATGGGATCTACTCAATTGCTGGGGGAAGACTTTTGACCCCCGATTTTGCTCAATTGCCTTTTCTATTCAGCGTGTTTTTAAGCATCGGAGGTTACGTTGCACCAGCTTACTGATTTTTTGATTGAGCTCCCTTTTTTCTGAGGGTGTGGCATGCTGTTGCTCCCGTCGCTCGTCCATAAGCCGAAGAGTATCATCCGAGATTTCAGACTTCGTGCCCGTACGCTGAAGCTGACTTTAGTGCTTTCGTCCCTAAGGATTCTCACAACTTTTTGGAGATCCTCGTCCAAGTCTTTTTTGGTTTCCAAGGCAAGTGAATTGATTCACTAGAGTTGAAACTGTTCGGATCCAACAGCGGCCTGAAGCAGGTTGAGTCGGAGCGTAGACTTCACCAGGCGGCATCTTTCAAGCTTGATGTCGATATTCAAAGAGCCTCGGACAAGTCGGTGATCACTACCGATATTGAACCTGCTGCTCACTGAGACATCCCTAAATATGTACTCATTGTCCGTCATGATAAAGTCAAGATAAGACATATGCCGAATTGTTATTTGTTTGAAAAAAAAACACTTTAATATATATTATGCTCTCTATTTGATCTAGTGATCTTAAATAGTTTCTTCCCTGGACATAAAATAGCACTTTTATAAGCCAAAACTTCACATCTCATGAACAAAGAGAAAAACATGAATTATTACAAATACATCAATTCAATAAAATTAGGTAAACTAAGTATGCTTTGAAATGAAAAGGAAATTTCCCTTTCATGTGCCGAGTCAGAGTTGAATCTCGCACAGGGAAAGTAAATGCCCTTCTGAGTCTACGGTGCTTCGGTAATACGCCCGTTAGAGAAAAGAGCACCAAGAAACCCTACGGGGATGTCATTTTCTCCATTATTGACAGTTTAAAATACAGAAATTATAATGAATACATGTAAATGACATATACAAAAGATAAAAATGCTCATGAGACGTCCCACAATAATCACGCCGATAGTAAATAATAAAAATACAAATGACTAATAAGAAACCAGACTGGACCAGCACTCACAAGCAGCACCCGTTCACGAGTATGACTTGTGCACATGCCATTATCCCCCTCAAACATTTAGAGGGAAGGGAGTGACCCAGTTCACTGAGCCGCTGTAAGTCAAGACATTTTATTGAACACAACCATAAAAACTAGTTTCTCTGAACCCATACTTTCTAACTATGTTGTGTGAAAAGTCAGGAGACATCTCAAAAAGCACTGAACATTCAAATCAAAGTAATCACTTAATACAATCCCGTTAGGTAACTTATTATAAAAGCGTGTAAATGTACCACTAACTTTCTTTAACCGAAATCCAGATACTTTCTGTTTATTTTTATTTCTAGTACTAGCTGTACCCGCGGCTTCGTACGCGTGGCCATTTCTTTAGGTTCAAAGAACTCTATTACTATTCCAAGATATACCAATATACCAACATTTAAACCAAAGTCCTTCAGCCGTCAAAAAGATTTTAATTATTGCTCGGCTTCTACTCATGGCATTGATATAATATGTACATCAGTTTTTAAGTCAAACCCTAAGCAATACAACAGTGAAAACCAGTCGCAATCAGTCTAGTAGTTTTTACGTGATGCGTGAACCTACTAACAGACAGACACGAATTCAAAAAATGTTATATTCTTGTTCAGTAGCTTATTTTTAGAACCCTAGTTTTTTATATTTTCCTATCACAGATTTTTTGATACTTACTGCTTTATTATAAGTATAGATGCCCTTCACTTTTAGGCAGAATAATAAAAATATGTGTTTTATTATATTATTTTAATCATGCCTCTATATTATCCTAAATATATCTATAACAGTACCGTTATATACATACTGAATGAATGACTGACTGACAGACAACGCCCAGCCTAAGCCGGTGGACCTAGGTATTTGAAATTTGGAGGAATATTCCTTAAGTATCCTAGAGGTGAACTACGGAAGTAACTATAAACCGTAAAACATTAATACCAACTCCAAATAAAATACCCCTATCCTGCGGTGACCCTTTAATTTACCTGTATTAAAAGTATCCAATGTCCTATCTCGTAGTATGAACTTAAATCATGCCAAGTTTCACTTGAATTCATTCAGTAGTTTCGGCGTGATGCGCGTCCGAGATACAGACAGACAGAAAATATTAAATAACTAGTTTAAAAGCTAAAAAAACACGCCTGCCCTGCCAAAAAAAGAGCTTTTTCAAAATGTTATATATTTTTGGAATGCGCTTATATCTACGTTCTAATTTCAATTGTTTACATTTTTTTCTTTTCCTGTGGTCTTTAACCGCGAAGACATAATAAAAATTTGAAATTAGAACATAATGTTGTGAATATGACCGCGCTGCGGGTCTGTGTTGAGAAAAATATTGAGCATCATTTCGGACAAGGAACAGGTACCTAATGCAGGTATGAATTAAAACAGTACTTTATAATATGAATCAGTTTATTAAAATACAACATTTTCCTTAAGTTTGCCATATGTCATTTCTTCCCAGAATTCAATCCTTATTAGTGACACTATCGAATGGTCTGTAATGGTGGGCATTTTTTCCAAAATCAACGTGTTCGATTCCTGCCTAGGAATATTGTTTTTTTCAAAAATCCAAAGATGCAGTTTTAGTTTTCATCAAAATCGGGCCCGAGACTCCTTTGAGTACTTTTCGCCATTCATCATAGTTTCTGATTTAGCCAACCACGCCCACTTGAAAAATTCATCCTGTATATATGAAAATATAATGTGTGTCCTTATGGATATCAACATATGCATACCAATATATAAAAGTGAAACGTTGTCTGTTTGTTTGTTTGTTTGGGGAGCTTTCACGCGATAACGGCTGGACGGATTTTGATGAAATTTCAGTACAAAGTACTTAACTAATAAGGAGTAATTATTGAATATGAACGCCAAGCAGTAGTGTGTAAACATTTTTGTGTTTCGGTTGGAAGGGCGATGTTTCCCGAGAAATTACTGGGCAATGAGAATTAAAAACCAATGTATCAGGGTGACACACGAGGTATTACACGCGTTTTGTTCCTGGCGTAGACGTTTCTCGACAAACAACCGGCCGTGCGCCCTGACACAGCCCTACCCGCATTTTTTTCATTTACTTGCTATTCCTATTTTTATGTTAAAGAGAACGTTCAACAAACTTTATTTCTAGTCATTGAATTACAATTTCTAGTAATGTTTCCCTATATAGAGGCACGAAAGAGACGAAACGCTAATCTAATAATATTCCTTTATCAGTAACGGGAATCCAGTTGAGTATATTATTGTTTATGAACCGCTAGTCGCGCGCAGGATAATGAATGAGTTGGGTTTGCCAGCTAGCACGTCGGCACGCTTCAATAGGTAAATACTATTGCATACCTATCGAATCGAGTGTAGTGTTCCCAATGATCGCCTTCAAATTAACACACAATGCAATTACGTAAATGGTTCCCTAACGGGTAATTACTTTGAAGTAATGGAGAATATCAACATTATATCGTGTTTTTATTAATTGATAACGATTGTTGGAGTAGGTACTTACTTGCAATGTTGTGAATTAGATAGGTACACAACTTCGAGAAATAGATCTACCGAAGAATCCAAGTTAGCTTTCGGGAAGCTGCGAAACATTTTCTCGGCCAAAATTCCACAGAGAATGAAGATGATTTTCGTGTGTGTTTTTAATGATTATATAAGTATATTATGGCATTGAAACGTACTTTACATGCTCAGAAAAGTTGCTAATCCAGCTGCACTACAGAGTGCATATCACGCTTATGTAGGTAGGTTCTAAATCAAATTTTGAGTTCTTTATTGGGGTAACTCTGCAAATAAGGAAGCTGCTTTCAAAGCGCAGAAAAAGTGCATCAAATCAATGTGTGGATTATGTCGAACCATTTCATGTGAACTAAATCAATTTAAATGAAACTTGGTATGATTTGAGTTCATACTACGAGGTAGGACATTGGAATTTCTTTCATTCCGAAAACTTAAAGGTTCCGTAATATATGGGTTGAAAGTTATTAAAAAGAACATGTATCACGCTGAAACTACTAGACGGATTTTCTGATGCTAATTGACACAGTCATATATTTATCATCAACATCATGTCAGCCCTTAGAAGTCCACTGCTGAACATAGGCCGCCCCCAGAGAGCGCCATAACGAGCGATCTTCTGCCACCTCCATCCACCGACTTCCTGCGATGACTACAATGTCGTCGGTTCATCGTGTGGGGGGGGGGGTCTCCCCACACTTCGCTTGCTTGTTCGTGGCCGCCATTCGAGAACCTTTATTCACCAGCGGTTGTCGGTTCTGTTCTGCGAACTATATGGCCTGCCCATTGATACTTCAACTTATATATCATGCTTCATATATCTATACTTATAATAAAGCAATAGGTACGAAAAAGGCTGTAAAAAGAAGATAAATAAAAAAATGTTCTTGGGTGCTTAAAAATGGTAGGTACCTATTGAACACGAATATATATAAAATTGATAGATTCAGGCGTTACTTTGCGGAAATCTGCCAAAACTGTAAGTCAGACAAATGATAAATGGTAAAATTAACACAAGTAAAACCCCACGCTAAACAAAACCCTACCCAAAATTGAACTAATGAAAAATATAAATGAAATGAAAGCTAAGGCCTGGAGGCCAGAAAAAACACATAAATACAAATAATATATTATATATAAATATATATACACAATAAAAAACCCCCAAGCTAAACAAACCCTACCTTTTACCCTTTTTTAACGTTTAGATTTTGGCTCGCAAAATGTACGCATTTTTGTGTTTTATTGCATACTAGCTGTACCCGCGGCTTCGCACGCGTGTTCTTTTATTTAGGTTCAAAGTACCATAATGTGCTATTCCAGGACCAATATACCAACATTTGAACAAAATTTATTATGCCGTCAAAATACTTTATCAATTGCTCGGCTTCTAACTCACCGGATTGAGAAACCAATTACACCAGATTTAAATCAAATCCTAAGCTATCTAACAATGAAAACCGCATCGCAATAGGTTCAGTAGATTTTAAGTGATGCGTGAACAAACAAACATACAGACAAACAGAAAGAAAGAAAAGATTAACAAAAAAATATTGTTCAATACCTTTTTTAAGCACCCAACAGCATTTTTTTTCATTTGAATTCATTTATTAGTTTGGGTGCGATGCCCGGTCAAGATACGGACAAACAGACAGACAAAATTAATAAAGTAAAACAGTTTGGCTTCAGTATCGAATATAGAGAACCATCCAAAAGATATTTTTATTACATAATTATTAACATAACTTTGGACCCATATCCCGCAGAAACCCTTTACTTTTTCGGGATAAAACGTGTCCTTAATTTTAACCCATCATATAACTTAAGACAGTGCCAAGTTGCATCAAAACCTGTCCATTACTTTCAGCGTGGTACGTGTTCTTTTAGATAAGTTTCAACCCCTAATAACCCATAAATTTTTCGATATGTAAAGTATCGTATGAAAATGATTTGAGTTCGTACTACGAGGTAGGACCTCGTAGTACGAACTCAACCCATACCAAGTTGTATTTTGAATACATCCAGTAGTTCCGGCGGCGGGATGCGCGGCTAAGATACAGACTGACAGACATACAGACAAAAATGAAAAAACATACAGTTTAGGCTACATAATCGAATATAGAGTAATTTCCAACAAAAAAAACCACTATATCTTTAATGTACAGAATTTGGACCCATATCCCACAGGAACCCTTTATTTTTGGGGACAAAATGTATAATTTTCACCTATCTTATAAACTATGTCTGTGTCAAGTTGCATCAACATCCGTCCAATAGTTTCAGCGTGCTAACTGTTCTTTTAAATAATTTTCCACCCATATCCTGCATGAACACTTAATTTTTTCGGGATGAAAAGTATCCAATGTCCTACCTCAAAGAGTGAACTCAAATCATACCAAATTTCATTTGAATTCATTAAGTATTTTCGGCGTGGTGCGCTGCCAAGGTACAGACAGACAGACGGACAGACAGACAGACAGACAAAATCTAAAAAAATACAATGTTAGCTTTAGTATTGAATATAGAACAGCCTCCAAAAAAATTACATAATATCTTCAATTTACAGAATTTTGGACATTATCCTGAAGGAGCACATTATTTTTCGGGATAAAAAGTATCCTCAATTTTTACCCATTATATAAACTATGATTGTGCCAAGTTTCAACAAAATCCGTCAAGTAGTTTCAGCGTGATACGTGTTCTTTTAAATAACTTTCAACGCCTATCCTGCAGGAACCCTTTAATTTTTCGGGATGGTAAGTATCCTATGTCCTTCCTGAAAGTATGAACTCAAATCATACCAAATTTCATTTGAATTCATTGAGTATTTTCGGCGTAATGCACTTCCAAGGCACAAACAGATAGACGGACAGACATAAATGAAGACAAAAATTAAAAAATTAAAGTTTTGGCTTTAGTATTGAATATAGAACGGCGTCAAAAAAATTACAAAATATATTTAATTTACAGAATTTGGGAAATTATCCCGCAGGAACTCTTTATTTTTTCGGGATAAAAAGTATCCTCAATTTTAACCCATCATATAAACTATGACTGTGCCAAGTTGCAACAAAAACCGTCCAGTAGTTTCTGAGTGGTAAGTGTTTTTGAAATAACTTTCAACCCCAATCCTGCGGGAACCCTTTCATTTTTCGGGATGAAATGTAGCCTATATCCTACCTCGTAGTATGAACTCAAATCATACCAAGTTTCATTTAAATTCATTCAGTAGTTTCGGCGTGATGCCTAGCCAAGATATAGACAGACAGACAGACAGACAGACAAAAATGAAAAAAAAAATAGTTTTGGCTTCAGTAACGAATTTAGAGAGAGGTCCAAAAAAAAATTTCTAAATATCATCAATGTACAGAATTGGACCCGTTACAGTTTTATTATAAGTATATATAGATTTCGCTGTTTTTAGTTAGGTACCTACTGTTCCGCAAATTCAAAAGTAACGTCGAAATAAGCTTCTGTTCCTCGTCGTCGTCATCAGTCACTTTTAGAGACATGGCTCACAGGTCTTGCCGTGAGGATTTAATTGAAAATGCCTATTACCGTGTGTTGTGTAGCCTCTTGTCTAGCTCTTAGGTTTTATAAGGAGATAAAACATACAAAACCTCTGGCTCTTGCCTCGTAGTCAAGTCAAGTCAAGTCTTGTCAAGTCTTGCCTCAAGTCGCTCCTCATAGTCCAGAGCTTCTTCAGTTGTCAGGAGACCATTTTCAACATAAAAACATTACTAAAGGAGGAATTTACTTCTGATGAAAAACCAATCTCTGATAATGATAGTTTGAGCATTGATTGTTCATCTGAATTAAACTTATCAGCAAATATATTCTCCTTCATCCTCTGTAATTGAAGAAAAAATTAGCATCAATGCTAGAAGCTATATAGTCTAAATAAATGTAAAAATTGTAAAAAAACAGTTTTACATATCTCAGTGTCCATGACCTCATAAGACACAGAGAGCGAAAACACCTCAAAGGCAAAAAAATTATATACCCTAGATACAAGATTTATTGTATCTTTTTCTGAGATTGTTGACCTAACGAACGTAATTTTAAATAAAGATGCCCACAAAGGCAATATTATTAAAAAAAATACAGAATTTTTATAAATAAACAAAGTTTGGACTGGTTAGGTTGCGAAGTACATCACGATGAAATAACAAGTAGATTTATATTTCTTGGGGCTAAAATCCAAGTGTTTCATTGGTGCCGCACTATAAATCGAATATTCGATGGGCAGCAGCGTCCTCCGAGCACATATATTTGCTACACTGCGGTCACCAATCCACCTGCCAAGCGTGGTGACTATGGCAAGACTATGGCTAAGAGTGGGGCAGTTTGGATTTGGACAGCGGAACCAAAGGGGTCAGCGATTGGCCGAATTCATGGAGAAGGAGGAACTCTTTATGATAAACTTCTTTTTCAAGAAGCGCCCGTCCAGGAAATGGACGTGGCTGCACCCCGGCGGTCATAAGCACGAGATAGATTTCATTTTGATGAACAATAAGCATATATTCAATGATGTCTCTGTGATCAACAGGGTTAAGACCGGCAATGATCACCGCATGGTACGAGGTTCATTGAATATCAATGTAAAGCTGGAGACGTCTCCTTTGATGAGATCTACTCTTCGCCCAAGTCCTGCCCAAATCCAAAACCCCGAGAGCTTTCAGTTGTAGCTCCAAAATCGCTTCCAAATCCTTACCTAATGCAATACAGTGGATGAACTAAACAACGGGCTGGTGGAAATTGTCCACGCGGTCGGGTCGGAGTAATTTAAGACCCCCGCAAAAAACGAACACAGAAACTGTCTGAGCATACGCTCAAACTTATGGCAGAACGAGGCGAGATGAGGCTGCAGTCTTCAGTGGATATGTCGAGTTACAGCTTGCTTAATAAACAGATCTCCAAGTCAATGCGACACGATTTGCGTTCCTATAATTCTACGAGTACTTGTATTAAGAACGCAATAGAGCGAAACAAGGGCTCCAAAGTGTTCGCAAGAGATCTGTCTATTGGGCAAAGCCTGTTGACGAAGCTGAAAACCGACAATGGCAGCATCTTTTCGTCGAAGCCAGAGATTTTGAGTGAACTCGAGAAGTTCTATGGACAATTATACACCTCATCGCGTAGTCCTCTTACCACGACTAGCTATGCAAGAGCCCGTTTGACCCAACATTATACCGAAGATATCCCGGACATCAGCCTATACGAGATCAGAATGGCTCTCAAACAGCTTAAGAGCAACAAGGTACCAAGGGAGGACGGAATAACGACCGAGCTACTGAAAGTGGATGGAACACCGGTATTTAAAGTCCTTCAGAAGTTGTTTAACTCCACCATCCTCGAGCGTACTACGCCAGAGGCGTGGCACAAGAGCGTAGTGGTTTTGTTCTTTAAGAAAGGTGATAAAACCCTCTTGAAGGATTATAGGCCCATTTAGCTGCTGAGCCACGTCTATAAGCTGTTTTCGAGAGTAGTCACAAACCGTCTCGCTCGGAGGTTTGACGACTTTCAGCCTCCCAAACAAGCTGGATTCCGGAATAGCACCGTAGACCACATCCATACGCTCCGGCAGATTATACAGAAGACTGAAGAGTATAATCGGCCACTATATCTAGCGTTTCTGTACTATGAGAAAGCCTTTGATTCAGTCGAGACCTGGGCAGTGCTACAATCATTACAGCGGTGGCAGATTGATTACCGGTACATCGAAGTGTTGAAGTGTTTGTACGAGTACAGCAAGGCCACCATGACAGTTCATCTTCAGGATCAGAGCACGAATTCTATCCAGCTGCAAAAAGGGGTGAGACAGGCAGACGTTATTTCTCCGAAATTATTCACCTCTGCACTGGAAGATATATTCAAGCTTCTGAACTGGAACGGATTTGGTGTTAACATCAATGGCGAATACATCACCTTCGATTTGCTGATGATATAGTCAGCATGGCAGAAACCCTGGAATACCTAAGCACAATGCTCAGTAACCTCAATATTGTTTCCCAACAGGTGGGACTTGAACATGGGCAAGACGAACATCATGTCAAATGCCCATGTCGTACCCATGCCGGTTTATGTTGGGAACGATATTATCGAAACTGCGTTTATCACTATGTCTACTTAGGTCAGACGATCCAACTGAGTAGATGCAACTTCGACAAAGAGGCCAACCGACGAATCCAACTCGGATGGGCAGCGTTCGGGATTACGCCATATCTTTTCGTTGCAGATACCGCAGAGCCTCAAGACGAAAGTGTATAATCAGTGCGTGTTGCCAGTGATGACATACGGCACTGAGACGTGATCGCTAACTATTGGTCTCATACACAAGCTCAGAGTTGCGCAGCGTGCAATGGAGAGAGCTATGCTCGGTGTTTCACTACGTGATAGAATCGAACGAAGGTTACCGACATAGCTCTCAGAGTTTGCAAGTCGAAGTGGCAATGGGCAGTTATATAGTTCGCAGAACCGACAACCGCTGGGGAATAAAGGTTCTCGAATGGCGACTACGAACAAGCAAGCGAAGTGTGGGGAGACCCCCCACACGATGGACCGACGACATTGTAGCCATTGCAGGAAGTCGGTGAATGGAGGTGGCACAAGATCGCTCGTCATGGCGCTCTTTGGGGGAGGCCTATGTTCAGCAGTGGACTTCTAAAGGCTGACATGATGATGATGATGATGATGATGATCAATAACTTATTTGAATAATAAGTAAAAAGAAAATCGATACATTGGATGCACATCGATAAGCGAAACGTGTTATTGGGCGCCACTTAACAGAAAATAGCTCGCCTTTCAAACTCACTACGGTGACGTTCTGTCCTATCTGTACTTGTACATACTTTATAATTTGTGATCATTGGCAGCAGTACTTTTGACCATAGACAACTGCATTATTACTCACGTACTTTACAGACTTGTTATTATTTCGTGTATTATTAGCATAGAGCATTTCCTACGTCAATGATTATTAGATGTTCTGTGATTTCGTTTCCATGTCAACGTTCCATATACAAAGACCCGTATCTCCTTCTTAGTTTGTGATAAAAAGTAATCTAGTTTTTATTCAAAATTTGATACCTCAGGTTACACTATTGCAATTTTCGAAGGGAACTCTAATTTTTTGAAAAATAAAATATTGCTAGTGTTACTCGCTGATAATTTAGCTTTCTTTATGTGAAAGTATTTTTAAAATCGGGTCTTTATTTTTTGATTTTATCCATTACAAACAAACACACAATCAAATGTTTCCTCTTTATAATATTAGTGTAGACTATTTATATGACAAACTTTTAGAAATGAAAAATTAAATGTTTGTGCGTGTGTTTGACTTGTAATGTATCCATATAATGTAATTGATTCCAATGTAGTATGTAGGCAATAATTGTACTGTTAATTTAATGCATATTTGATTTTAATTTATAATTTATGTAATTTACTTATTTTTTGCACACCCCGTCGGGGTAGAATGTAGCGAACTTTTAATATTTAATTGTTACATCACTTTATACCTACCTACCTGAGCTCGATCTTCGGCTCTCCTCATTCAATTCCTGCCAGCCGTTTTCTGCAAGTCGTCACTCCATGTGGCCGGCGGGCCCTATACTACGTTTGCCTAAGCACGGTTTCCACTCTAGAATTGGTTTATCCCAACGGTTGTCGGTTCTTCGAGAGATGTGACTAGCCCATTGCCACTTCAGCTTGCTAATTCTTTGAGCTATGTCGGTAACTTTGGTACTCTGTCTGATTACTTTGTTACGAATCTTGTCCTTAAAAAAACACCGAGCATAGCTCTTTCCATTGCTCACTGAGCGACCTTGAACTTATGTACCAATCTCACCATGAGTGTCCACGTTTCGGCTCCGTAGGTCATAAATTGTAAGATGCACGAATTAAAGACTTTCGTCATTAGGCACTGTGGCATGGACGAAGTTTACCAAATGCTGCCCATCCTATCTGAGCTGAATCCTCTTATCGGCTTCCCTCTCGAAATTGTTCCTATCCAGTCTGCCCAAGGTAGACATATTCCTGCACAACATCAAAAGGTACACCGTTAATGACAGCAGGTCTCGGGGTAATAAGGTCGTTAAACATTACCTTAGTTTTGTCTATATGCATGCCAAGACCGACACGTCGAGAGGCGTCAGCTAGATTGGTCAGCATTCGCTCAAGTTCCAGCAGCGATTCAGCCATAAGGACGATATCATCAGTGAATCGAAGATGTGAGATGTACTCGCCATTTATGTTTATGCCCGTACTATTCCAATCCAGCGTCTTAAACATATCTTCAAGGGCGTTAGTGAACAGTTTCGGAGATATGTTAGGGGCTCTTGTGCCACGCCTCTGGCGTAGTACCCTCGAGGATGACGGAGTTAAAGAGCTTCTGAAGGACTTTAAGTACCGGTGTTCCACATACTTTCAGTAGCTCTGTCGTTATTCCGTCTTTCCCTGGTACCTTGTTGCTCTTAAGCTGTTTTACATATATCTTCAAGGGCGTTAGGGAACAGTTTCGGAGATATAACATCCCCCTGTCTCACAGGGGGCTGTTATGAAGTGCTGAAGAAACGTCTTCATACGTTTCTTCTACTGTGTCATCCGAGTGTTTCGACGTCAGTGCGTATACGTGTATGGCCTTCAGGCTATACCTCTTGGTCAGCTTAATGATGAGTTACGCTACCTTAGTCGACACGCTGGATATCTCTACAACGTTGTCAGCGAGGAATTTATGGACGAGGAACCCTAACCTACCTTGGGATTGCTGGTCATCCTTCCGGTAGTACATAAGGTGGCCTGACTCCAGATTTATAGTATCCTCCCCTCTATTCGAACTTCACACAACCAGAGAATGTGCCACCTTATCTTTTCCAGTTCCGTTTCGAGTTGTGCCATGTTCTCGACAAGCCTGAGCGTTCGTCCTTTGTACGTTGCCAATGTCAGTTGCGCGTGGTGGCCTACCGTAGCCCGGGGATTCTTCGCACCGTGCCCTGCCGTTACCATGACCGCCACCTTGGTCAGGAATAGCAAGGCCGCCGGGAACTGGGGGCCGTTTTTTTTATTGTGTCTATCATTTTGGGTGATTTTGCCCATAGTCTGAGCCTATTAGTCTGAGTCTTTAATAATTTAATTAAAAAATATTATGAAAAATATTAAGTAGTTTAGGCTTGTGCGTGAATAGAATAACATACAAATATAACTCTCCTTTTTCGTAGATAGGAAAAATAAATGCAAAGATTGAGGACCGCTTACGTACATAGACAGTCACAATATCCGGTTACAACCGGATCTGGAGTAAACAGGACAAAGCAGGTCTAAGAGGAACGGCCTGAGCGCGTACGCATGCGACCGCAGTGATTCATATCGCGGTCATACCCAGTATCAAATCATTTTCCCTTCAGGATAAAACACTTGCTATGACCTGAACAAGGAGTTACCCCGATAAAAGGTTTGGAGCTATTGGGAATGATACTTATATCTCATCTTACTTTCTTTTTTTTTGGCACAAGTAATGCAGAGCTGCTTATACAAAAAAGTAACCCTGATAATATACAAAATTTACTATCGGCATCATCGAGCGGGCTGTTAATTGAGTGGAAATCCAGTGCCACCATTGAGGTACCTACATAACGCTTGCAACGTTATGTTATCGACTCGGATCTAGCATCTATCATCTTCTTCTATCTTTTATTTCATTAGGTATACCTATAAAATAAAAGAGGGTGCACTAGGGAGGTATTTTGTGAGATTCCGTCCATGAGTGGGAGAACGGGGGTGGCGATGTTTTCACGCTGGCAAAGTCACGAGGTGCAGCTAGTTAATTATATAGGTCTTTAAAATGTAATAACGTTAATTTTGTAAGACTACAAAAACTCCTGAACTCCTACTTTTCCGAAAGCTCCCCATTGGCGTTTTAGCTATTGCAAACACTTCAACTTTGGCGAACCACCTTTCCGGTGTTAAAAAATGAGCGTACAAGCTGTCGATGATGGAGTCGCACGAGCGCGTGAGTCAGCGCAGATAAGCCGCGGCTGAGCTGCGCCCGCGCCGACCGCCGCGCGCGGCTCGGCCGAGCTGCGCCCTCACCGCGCGCGGCTCGGCAGTGCGCGCCCTGACCTCTGACCGACGGGTCGCACAAAGCATACTTAGGTATCTACTGCTTGTGTAACTGTGGCTACTGCAACTCTAGTGATGGATACGCTATCAAACTGGCTGCAGGTGCAGAGCATGGCGCTACTAGCAGGTTAGTCCATAATACTACAAATAAGTAAACAATTTTGATCTATATTCACAATGTTTTTCTACGTAACCGATTACTTATGATATCGAAATCCGCCGCGGGCAAACCATACTAGGTGATTACCGTTGTCGACTGACCAAGTCCTGTAGACATCGAGGTAAGTATCCGACTATTATTTAAGTACCTGATCGCAATCAAACTTACAAATTAATTCTAATAAAGTTGTAGGTAAGTATATATGGTAGCGTAACCTTTGCGATGCGAAATTTCAGATACCTACGTAACTACATAGATCTTACAAAAGTAGTTTTTTATGTTTTTTTAATACTTCATCATCATGTATTAGTCAAGAATCCAATCTATCTTGTCTGGCTGACATTAACATGCTTATTCAAAAAACGATTGAAAGTTGTTAATATAAACCTTCAATAAATACCTATTGAAATTGAAATTGCAAAGGGCTGACTGTGTATTTCTAAAATAGATAGGTTGTTATGAACTAATTCGTAACAATGGGCACTTTATTATTATTATTACCTATTAACTTAATAATTAAGCTTTACCTTCAAAAGCATCTGAGTGCAATAATTATCATTAATATTCTTATCCAATAAAGTATTAATAGACAAACACTGACTTGTATGCTAATAATAAGTGAGTACCTAGGTACGTAATTATGTTTTACTCCCATACTTATTTAGGTATTTATTTATTTATTTTATGGAAAACAAACACCTTTTGTTTTAAATTAATCTGAAAGCACTGTGAGAATAAACAAGCCTTAAAGTTTTCACTAGTACATTTTTTTACTTTTGTAAATAATATACCAACGTTTCAATTGCAATTAAAAGAAAAGAAAAACTACAAAAAAAATATACGAGTACACGAGATATACGAATAGACGACTTACATATTTTGGAGAGCCATATCAATACGTGTAGTTAGGTGTCAAATAAAAATAGTACTTATAAGAGATATGCTTATCTTATAGTCGTATATTTGAACTGACGCTGATGGTATGTGTTGACTGTAATGCCAAGTTACTGGTCGGCATCACGCACTACCGTTTCATATTGTTGTAAGTGTGTGTCGTTGTGTGACAGGTGGCGGCGGCGTGGGCGGCGTGAGCGGCGTGGGCGGCGTGCCGGGCGGCCTCTACGGACAGAACGTGGTCATGGGCTCGTGGTGTGCGCCCTACGACCCGCTGCAGCGCCCGCCCGCCTACGGTGAGAACGCCTTACTTACTTTATACTATAGATGGGGCGTTTTAGTCTTTGAGCCTTTGGCTACGCGAGTTGAATTTAATGATTTCTTAAACAGTTTAAAAATCAACGAGTTGATTTGTCACGACTTAGAAATGTTGACTTAGAAATGTTGACTTAGAAATGATAACATGAGAACATTTTTAAGATTGTCACGCCCCCATAAACCTCCCCCCCCCCCCCCCCCCCCCCCCACCAGTAGGGATAAACTGGTAGATACAATTAAATACTCTCACACTCTCCCATTCATGCCACGATGATGATAATATTGGAATCATTAGTGAATAATTCCTACCATTCATTACGGATATATTTTTCTCTAGGTATATAGGTATAGGTACATATATTTACCAAGGTAAACTTTTCCTCTTAGTGCTTCAATTATTTTTAATCTTATCACATCCTTAAAACTTGTCGATAACCTATAAATTACTTATTAACACATACATACCTACGAGCAAATCATTCTATTTGTTTGTTTTCCTTGTAGATTTCATTTAAATTTAAATGGTCTTAAAATTATATGAATCAATATTTATCTGAAAAACGACTTACGTCAGGAATTACAAATAAGTACAAATGATTAATCATGCGCATCAGGGATGTTACAGTACCTACTGAGGTTTTTACAATTAATAGGTTGGTACCAACTATATCATCCTCCGTTGTCCTTTTACAGGCTCCTAACTAGTTGGTTTAATAAAAGAAATTATTAGAGATTTTAACTTATTGTGATAGGTATCATATTTTTAATAATTAGAATCCTAACAAGGGCCTGCCCATTCTTCATGGTAACACTTTGTGGTTTCGTAGAGGAAAAAGACGAGAAAATAATATTTCTGAAATTTTATGTAAGTACCTGAATTCTCGCGTGAGGTTGGGTTATTCATTTGTTACACGATTTGATATGCTTTACGGCGGGATCTCTTCTTAACTGAATACAGTATAGTTAGGAAACGAATCATGGTAATTTTGAGAAATATTGTTTTACTCATACCTTGTCGAATTTTGGTTACATTAGGTATGTATTGAACTAAATACGTAAATGGATGAGGTTAGCGCGCCAGATGGCAAACGCCGCGGGCGGCAGAGAGCGGCGCTAGCTGCTCTGTCGTCAGTAGGTACAGTCACAGTAAAGTTTATTGTAGCCGTAGAGCGAGCTACTCGCCACTTGGTACAAGCTAGTCACTGTGTCGCCGTTCATGGAAACTCAGTCTTTAATGTTAGTGCTTCAGCGAGCACAGATCAGCTCTCGCATAATATCAGTGGCATAAGTAAGCCCACCGATAACATGAGAAGACTCAAACTATAATATAAGAGCGATGGTAGCCTAACGGTTCTATGGTACAACATAGAATCCAACGATACCGGGTTCGATCCTAGGCTCCGCACCAATGACTTTTCTGAGGTAAGTGCGGTTTTCCATGGCTCCGTGCTTCGGAGGGCACGTTAAGCTGTCGGTCCCGGCTGTTATTGATTAATAGCAGTCGTTAAGCCATTTCAGAGGCCCTCGGCCGGCTTGACAAACCTAACACCAAAGGCCTCATACGAAAAACAAACAAAAAAATAAGAAGTTATTTGATGGCAGGTTTTAATATAGTTGATAGATTCAGGCGTTAAAAAAAATATATGTATATATATATATATTATATCTATATAAATATATATATAATACTAGGTGCACCCCGCAGCTTCGCCCTCGGTCAAACTTTGCCACTTCCGTAGCCACTT
Organism: Alsophila aescularia; assembly: GCA_946251855.1. Classification (NCBI taxonomy): domain Eukaryota; kingdom Metazoa; phylum Arthropoda; class Insecta; order Lepidoptera; family Geometridae; genus Alsophila; species Alsophila aescularia. The sequence continues at coordinate 23,873,049 of OX276379.1, forward strand.
TATTTTATTAAGCTATCTTACACAACAAAATATGAAAACATAATAGAAAACGGCTACATGTACCATTGGAGGAGTGACGGACCCACAAGAGTTTAACAAGACCGTGTGTAGGTGTAGTGTACTTAGGGCGCGTTGTCGGGCGGCATGTGACCGGTGTTTGCGAACAGATGGTGCACTGGACGTGTTCGAGGAGGGGCGCGAGTGTGTCAACTGCGGCGCCAACAACACGCCGCTGTGGCGGCGCGACTCCACCGGCCATTACCTGTGCAACGCGTGCGGCCTCTACCACAAGATCAACGGCGTGAACCGGCCACTCGTGAAGCCGAGCAAACGGCTGGTGAGTGCCCCCCACGCCCAATGTAACGCGCTCTGTTCTGACCAGGTGCCGACGCGGACCTCCTCACGCGCTTCTATAAGGACGGCTCCGTGCAGAGATGGATGAGTGTGGAAGGCATGGCCCGGGGCATGAAGAAGGTGAGTCGGTGGCGTGTAGACTATAGTGCATGCATCCCTCCCCCTCCCGATTCTTCTCTATCGCACGCGTTTCTCTTCTCTTTGGCTTGGCGGGTGATGAGACTACACGCTACCGCTCCCCACTTCGTACTTCAGCACCTCGCTCGCACCCTAGAGTACCTAGCTTAAGCTTCCGGTTTGAGGTCCCATTAACATATATAGGTATAGGATAAGGCTCGTCTCGGGCAGATAACAAATCGTTCTGTAATAGCATGGCCGTCGGTGCTGTGACGCAGCAGGCGGCGTAGATAGTGGCGGTGTTGGTATGCACGGTAGATACTCGGTGCACGGGGCAGTAGATAGTGGCGGTGTTGGTATGCACGGTAGATACTCGGTGCACGGGGCAGTAGTCATTACTCATAATACTCTGCTCATCGCGATGGCACCGCGGGAGCCGGTTACAAGCGCGCGGCGGGCGGCGCCAGCGCGGGCGCGGGTGGCCAATGGCGCCCGGCCCCGCCCGTGGCTCCTCCGCCCGTTATTGGACAATGCGGACTTGTACCGCGCATGCGCGCAATGCCAATCTGTTGTCCATTGATACAAGATGGCGGATAGATAACTATTAAGTAGGTATAGCCACCGCCGCCCGGTAGTCAGGTGATGGTTTATGGATGAGACTTCTTCGCATGATAATAATAATTAAGTTTAGATAGTTTCCTACTTCATTTGCTACTAAATCTCTTTTTATAAGTATTTGCGTGTTAATGAGTAAATATTTGCGATTAGGTAGATCTACTAAGTTTGATTAATGTCATCACACAATATCTCGTGGATAAGGTTCATACATGAATGTGAATGCGAAACTAAACGTACCTAGGTAATGTGTTGTTTGTTTGCACGTTTCTTGTAAGTTTTATACAGATGTGTAGTGTAGTACCTACGTTGACTAACGGTGTGTTGTGGGCGGCAGTCCGCGGCGCGGCGGCACGGGCAGTGCTGTACGAACTGCGGCTCGCGCAACACGACGCTGTGGCGGCGCAACAACGATGGCGAGCCCGTCTGCAACGCGTGCGGCCTCTACTACAAGCTGCACGGCATCAACCGGTACGAACACCACTATTGTTGAACTGATAAGATTTCCGTCACGTCTGTGAAGGCCCTGCCGATAATCAACTGAACGTTGATCGAACTGACATTGGCAGCAATTTGGTAATTTTACTCGTTAAACTAAACTAGACTAAATTTATTCAAATGTAATTTAAACCTTGTCAACTTTGTAACAAGGTCTTTTTGCCCCTGGCATCTATTCTAAACTTACATCAATTTAAGCTGCACCGCTTTAAATAACGCAATTAAAACAGGTTTTTAACACGCTGTCTAACAGCGCTTGGATAAATTCAGACACGTTCTGTGACAGCGTTTGGACAAATCGGGACTCTCGCCGCGTGGAAATAAAGTTGATTTTACGCTGACAGGCTTTAGTGATAGTTTAGTGAGTGAGATTTAGATGCCAGGGGAAAAAATACCTTGTTACGAAGCCAACAAGGTTTAAATTACATTTGAAGAAATTAAGTTTAGTTCAGTATGTCCGAATTGCTACCAATGACATCGTCTATATCCGATATCGTTAAGATCCTTTGGCTGACATATGTGACCTATATGTTTGTTTGACCTTTGTGTCTTCCTCGACTAGATGGTCGGCCTAAGTCACATCTTAAATCCACCGTTGCTTGTCAGCTCTTGCAATGAAAATAAACCCTTGGATTAGGTAGGTACCTACTTGTATATGAAAAGCAATAAATTTCTTGTATTATGGATGATTGATGTATCTCTCCTTTACCTATCTAGGTATCTAATTTTATGAACTTGAACCAATCAAACTTATTTACACAGATCGTTTAAGCAAAATTATAGGACCTCGTTTTAACGTATAGTTTTTGTAATTTTTCAGACCTCTGGCAATGAGAAAGGATGGCATCCAGACGCGAAAACGCAAGCCTAAAAAGGCCAGCAACGGGACCAAACCACCTCAAGACGCCCATAAGAAGGACGGACACAGTTCTCCAGGAATCGATGGTAAGGTTTGAAATCTCTAACAGCTACTTACTTGCCGTTCGTAGGTGTGTTTCTACCATCGATGTAGGAAACAAATAAAGATCAAAAACTTAATACTTATAGATACTATTATTCAAAATGTGACCACGCGACTATTTGTGGTGTGCGTGTCGCGTGGTAAGTGTGTGTAGTCGATTAGTTATTTGTGCTGCCCCGGCTCGAAACTATGCATAGCGGCTTTTTACTTTATATGATGATTAAGTTGCCGTTTTCCACTATAAGCGAGCCATGCGCGGAGTTTTGGTGGAACACGAATCGGGCGAACTTAGTGAATCCTTATTTGTTTCCTACATTGATGGTATCTACTAATTACATTATAAGGACAAGGAGGTTCGTATGTGTGTACTTAGCATGGAGTGCAGTGCATTATGTATAACCGATTTCTACTCAACATTCCAAGTAGCAATCACCTCCTCCTACAGTAATTATTGTTCTTTACTTTTGCTGTCTTTAGTCTACTATTGATACTTATGTCATTGTTCTCAGGTAGGAAGGTGACGTCAGTGACCTTAGTGCGATTTTTCTTGTTTAATTGACGTAACAGACGTAACAGACCAATATGACACGTCTAAATGACGACATGTTTCTGACGAATAAAAAACGTCTCAAAATACCCTAAAAAGACGTCAAATGGTCATGACCTTTTGACGTAGGTGTGTACTTAGGCATATTGGTTGACATTACAGACCAATATGACTTGTTTAAATAACGTCATGTTTCTGACGAATAAAAGACGTCTCAAAATACCCTAACAAGACATCACTTGGTCACATCCTTTTGACGTAACAGATGTTACAGACCAATATGATACGTCTGAATAACGTCATGTTTCTGACGAATGAAGAACGTCTCAAAATAGCTTAAAAATACGTCACATGGTCACGTTTTTTTGACGTAATAGACGTTACAGACCAATATGACACGTCTAAATAACGTCATGTTTGTGATAAATGAAAAATCTCTCAAAATACCCTAAACAGACGTCACATGGTCACGTCCTTTTGACGTAACAGACTTTACAAACCAATATGACACGTCTAAATAACGTAATTTTTCTAAAGAATGGAAAACGTCTCAAATTTTTTTAAAAAGGTTTCTCCTGATCACGACCTTTTGACGTAACTGACGTTACAGAACAATATGACACGTCTAAATGACGTCATTTTAAAGTCATAGAGGCAAGAGGTCCAATATGACGTGAAAAATACACGTCTTTGAGAAAGATAAATTAATACATTCATAAATATACGTTTTGTATAACATCTTATTTACGTCACCAACTATATGTATGGACCATGTTATCATTGTACTCATGTAAAACTACTCTTTACTGAAACAATTTTAATTTATTTTCTTTACATACTATTTGTTCGTCTCAAACTGAATCCTTAATCTACAAATAGTAAGCTTCAACATGCACACAAACAGTAAATAAAAGCCAGTTTACGCAGTAGTAATAGGTATTGTTTAGTCGGAGGAAATAATGTGCAAAATTCGACCAGCCAACTTAAATCAACGTGGTTTAGTTGATAGTGTAACGGATTTAAATACCAAAGCAAACCACGGCACCGGGTTCGATCCGCGTCACCGGCTACTTTATACAATCTAAATAATTTAATTTAAAATAAAACTGGGAGAGCCTTTGAACATCTAGATAGTACACGTCCACTCCACGAGCATACAAATAAAAAAACAAAAAAAAACAATTAAATAAACATAAATAGACATTTAATTTTGTAGTATTAAATACGTCGCCTGGACGTCGCATGTTGGCCATTTTTTGTTTTTCTTTGTTACCAGGTTCATAGGTCCCACTTAAATCACCATATGACGTCATGTGCCCGTGACATTTTGACGTCTCAACGAACGTTACATAGACGTCACGTCAGGACATCTGTTACGTCTGTGATCAACCTTAATGCAACGTCATAATGACGGAAAATTTGACGTCATATGATGAACCCGCAGACGTAACTAGGATAAACATACGTCATATAAAATAGGTCCCACTAACGTCCCAATAAGACGTCTTGTGACCGTGACATTTTGACGTCTCAACGAACGTCACACAGACGTCACGGCAGGACGTCTGTTACGTCTTTGACCGACCTTAATACGACGTCATAATGACATAAAATTCCTACCTGGGTTTCTGAAGGTTCTACACCGACGTAGCTAATTATGGTCTTACATAACGGACGTGACATTATCCCAAGCACCATATTGAATTAACATTTGTATATCCGCAGCGGACAGCAAGTCGAGTCTGTCCGGCGCGGAGCTGGCGATGCCGCTGACGCCATCGCTGCCGGCGCATTCCCACACGCACGGCGCGCGGCGCGAGGCGCTCGCGTCACCGGAGCCGTCGGCGCAGTACGGGGGCGGCGGCGCGCTGCTGCCGGGCGCGCCCTTCCTGCACAGCCCGTCGCTGTTCAACATCAAGAGCGAGCCGGCCGCCGCCGCCGCCGGGTACGAGTCCTACGCGCACGCGCACGCGTCGCACGCCGCGCCGCCCGCCTCGCACTACCACTCGCAGCAGCACTACCTACACGCTTTACAGGTGAGGCTTCACATTTTTCTTAGTGGCGCTGGTATTTAGGCTAGTGTCTTTTTTTACGGATTTGGCAATCATTTGACCAATATCTAATGTGATGGAAAGCGATGAATATGGTCGAAGGTGCAGATGATGTGGTCGAAGTTGCAGCACGCTTGCCTAGTAGATACCTACCTATTCATTCTATATTTGACTACCCTGGCCTTGCGTGTAATCAGATCTTAACTGATAGAAGCAATAAGTGGATGAAGGTATGTAGCCTGGTTGCCATTACATCCATTGGAACCAAGAAGGTTAAAAAAAAAGTTCAATAGGTCTATTTTTTAAAGCTTCTTTATTGGAATTCTAGAATTCACTGTTCACTGTCCGAGTGTATATCACCGGAAGCAACGACGAGGGTAAAGAGTCCGTTCCTTTTGAGTTCCCATGATAAATAAAGAACCGTAACGCTGCGTTTCATCTTTAATTTCTATCCGGCCATCTGGTTATTCGGTAGTGCGATGCAGGAATACATACACTCCATAGTGCATTATATTCCCGCATACTTTACGACTTGTAAATTGATAGAATGAACTTTATCTACTGCAGTGACTCTACCATCAAATTATTGGTTGGCTATGTTTGCAAGTTTGTACGATGTCATTATGATGCTTCGGAAGAGGCCGGACGGGGCGAGTTCGAGTCCAGCCCGTGATCCAACATGTTTCCATTACGAAATTATTAAACGAGTTACTAGAATGTTAACAATAAATGTTTCGCTACCGAAGTATTAGCTTCAAGCAAGCAAACAACCAACTCCGTCTATAAATGGCATCAGTTGTTGCAAGATATTCATAGTGTATAGGTTCATCAGATGTTGGTCTTAATAATTCAGAAAGTAGAGCTAAGGTAAACAATTCAAATTATAGGCATCTACACCAAAGCATCACTTTATACGATTCCAGTACGGGCTCGGCAGCGGCGAGGAAGAGGAGAGCAGCGGGTTCCTGCACCAGCGCAACGTGACCGCGCACGCCAAGCTCATGGCCTCCACGTAGCGCCGCCGCGCCTGCGCACGCGCACCGCACCCTGCACACCGCCGGGAGCCCTCCCAGATGCACAGGAGACACTGAGATAACTACCTCACCGAGATACCTTTGGAAAAACGTGGAGGAAAAATTCAGTATCTGAATGAATCATATCGTGACTCTACATAAGTCATAAATGTCGATGGATGGATATCCTAAGTGTCCTAATCCTAAGTATAATCCTAGTGAAAAAAATGAGCGAGCTTTACAGTAGTCGCATATAATGTGTAAAATCTGACATCTCACCTTGGTAATAAGCAAAATTCACATACTCTAGCACCGCGCGCACTCATTGGTCAACTGTGAATCAGCAGTTACTTCATCTGACCTACCTTCATCTGATCTTACTTTTCGTCAGAAAATCGTATGTCTTGATAGCTCAGCCGGGAACCGTTTGGCTGATAGTTTGAAGTACCTGACTTCTATTTCCGACTGTAGTGTTTATTTTAACCAATAAAAAATATATGTGATGTCTTCTAGCTTGATAGCACCGGGCGCGCTCATTGGTCAAATCAAATAGCGCGCGCTTCCCAGGCTTCCTACGTACACTTCCAGTTATACATTGTCTGACACTTTTCACGAAATCACTCATCATTCAGGAAAGCGAGTGGAAAGATACACACATCAAAAATCAAATCTTTTTGTTAGTTTTCTTATCAGGTGTACAAAGATCGGCGTTATTATCGTTAACGGCGCTGGTTGTCCTAAAAAAATATTAAGTTTAGTGAGACTATTAAAATTTGTTTTATATATAAACATAAAAACACAACACATACAGACAGTGCATTTCCGTTACTTACCCGCGGCACAACTCCACGCGGCAAGTCTTCGACTTCGAGTTACCTTGTTGTGCGGTTAGTTGCGTGTGTGAATATCAATGATGCCCGTTTCGTCGGTAGGTAGGTAGATAGTAAAATAATTTGCATTGCATAATTTAAGGTAATTAAGTGTTCGATTTTTGTGAATATTTATGTTAGTATATGAAGCGACGTAGTTTATATTTCGAGTCGTTTGTGAAGTAGGTCATTATTTTATAGAAATAAATAACTTTGACCGTCTTCGTGCTTCAAAACTGAGTTTTTTGTTTTCAAAACCGAGTGATATTTATTAGAGGAACGTAACCAAATATGGAATACCATTTTGATTATTACGCATAAAAACAAATAAAAAAATCGGAAACTTTTAATCGTAATTATCAACGGATATACATTTGCACTTTAGATAGTAACAGTCTTGTATTATGTTTATTAACTAGCTTTCCCGCCCGCGACTTCGTCCGCGCGAACTACTGCTTATCGCGAAAAAAGCATCCTATGTTTTTTAGGATATTAAAAACCAATACAAAAGTAGGCATAGCACCAATGTTCTTGAAGTTTTTTGACAGCCTTGTTATTTCGTTTCCATGGCAACCGTTCCTTACAACGAGTAATCAACATTTTCCAGTTTGCCCGTGGAAACTTAAAAAAACCGGGATAAAAGTATTCTATGTTTTATTCTAGGGTATAAGCTATCTCCATTCCAAATTTCATCCAAATCCGTCCAGCCGTTATCGCGTGAAAACTCCCTAAACAAACGAACAAACAGACAGCGTTTCACTTTTATATATTGGTATGGATTATAAATACTATAAATTAACTTAAACAAAATCAACACAAAGGTATCTAATTATGGAATAGGTACCGCAAAAATGGAACACTACAAAAACTATCAAAATTTGTAGAAGATACTTAAATGTAACTTAAACTGTGTCAGGAGCTTCATTTCCTATCAAGGCAATCCGGCTCACTGTCTGTTTCAGTACTATCTCATCAACATCAGAATCCGCTTGATTATTCTTAGACTTGGTTTTCTGTTTCAGTTGTTTACGTTTCGTTTTATTTTCGTTGTTTTCTTATTGTTAGCCTCAACCTACTTTCTTTTTCTTATTTTTTCTAGTTTTTCGACGAGGTCGTATTTGTACTGTCCATATTTGACATTTCTGACTATTTTTAAACTAAACAATACAATAAGAAACTGCTCATATATTAAAACAAACATTTAAATAATGCGTAGATGCAATAAATACAATACTATTTCCAATTACATTACGAAAAATACTTAATTTTTACATACCTACCATAAAAAGTTTTGCGACGAAACAAAACAGTTTCACCGCGGCTATAGCACTCGCTCGACTGACGAGTTGAAGCTTGTAAGCGCGTATAGTGTTAGAAAGAGGTAGATAATCACAGCTTATTTCGTCTAGCGGTATTTGTTTCTGAGAAATGCCGGTATTCCATATTAGGATACTATTCCATATTTGGTTACTTTCCTCTAACCTAAACCGACTGAAGTATAATAGGCATATATTTATATATAAACTTGTACAATTACCTATACTTGTACAATTTGTAACTCACGTAATTATATTAGTCAAGTACGCATCCTATTATACCTGCCTACAATCTAGACCATATCGAAGTGGCGCAGTGAGCCCTAATAAGAACAGCTTTATACAATTTAGCACATTGAAAAATTCGATATTATTGAGGTGTTTCCAAATAGTAACAGAGGCAGTCTGTGTTGATTGTCGCCAGGTAGTGTGTGTTCCTGTAGGTAAGACGAGGCTCGAACTTATCTCAATACTGCTAGTCTACGAACATTATGTAAATAGTACCCACACTCTAGAAAGAGGACTAGAGAGGTAACCGACGAGTACTGGTGTGCTGTTGTAAATAGAGCTAATAGTGTTAAGTACATAGTCGATAAGTGAATTTTAAACAGTATTTACGTTATGCCACCAACTTGTGCTGTAATACGTCGATGGGAATAGTCGAGTCAATTATTGTAGTTATTGAACTACAACTATTATTGAATAGAAGGTTTTACGCATAGCTTGAAGTAAAATACGCCATCACTATTATAATTGTACCTAAGTAGGTAATGGTTAATATCTTAATGAAAGAATGATATTTTTATTTCATGATGCTCAAGTCTTTAATGCCTGCAGTCGCAGTGGTATTGTACCTAGAGCAAGTCGCAGTAGAACCTTCTAAGCTAGAGTCAGCAGTCGCATCGTTAAAGTAAAATGTGCGAGGTGTCCTCTTGTTCATAAATTTGTTTGTTGTAGACCGGTTGGGAATTAAACGGTCGTGGGTTCGAATCCCGCATGGTGCAATCATTTGTGAGTTAATCAGAAATGTTTGTTTCCAAGTGATGGATGTAATATTGATATCTATGTATGTCCTAGTATGGGACTAGGTAATGGTGTGAATTGTCCCGAATATATTTATACTGTGCGCCGCGACACTTATACACAACTACTGCGCGAGTAGTATTGATAGCTGAATGCATTTTAAAACGATAATTGTGTTCAATTACTTTCATTGTAATATTCATACATGTATAAGTACACATTAGACTTCGGCGAAGTTCGGACCAACACTTAACCGCTTGCCAGTTTGCCGCACGCACGGAGTTGGTGCGCTCGGCGACTAGTTTACAATATTATAAATATACAAATGTGAACTTCATAGTCCAGTTGTTGTTGAACTATTTTTCGCATTTTCTCTTCACCTTTCAGTTATCAATATAGACGCGTGTGTCGAAGTGTACCTTGTAAGCACTTATCAAAGGAACTACTGACAATGTGAACTTTGAAAATTAGTCGTAAGTCAACTGGCATTTACCTATCGTAGCTGTAAATATGGATAGCGCTAAAACATAGATCTAGTTAAACCTTTATGGAGTGAAACACTACACGGTGTTATCATTGTATCAGGATTAGTATCTCCTAAAAATATATATTATAATACTCGTATTAGAGGATACAAATAAAGAAATTATACATCCAGTAATTAAAGTTTTTTTTGACAGATTTCAGTTTAAAACTTTAATTAACATCACACAAGCAATTAATTAATCATTACTGAATCGTGAATCTGTCTTAGAATTGGTACGTAAATGAAGAGACATAATTATAACTATAGTATCGAGCACACCCAGACTGGACTGGATGTGTTGTAATTAGTAACAAACTAAAGAAATACTATCAAATCATACATTAAAGTAAAAACAAGGTACTTAAGTATATGCGGGAAAGGAGGAACAAGTATCAGTAGAAATGTACAAAATGAACTAAAAATCATGTATCAATTATAAAAATATACATTCTGAGCACAACACGTGTATTTTTAACCGACTCCGCTTCCTCTTCACTCGCTTCATCTGAAACACTAACGCAGACAGATATCACTATTTAAATTTCAATCAACGAGTTTGTGCTCAAGCTGTGACTCATTTTAATTCCGAGTAGCTGATGCCATTTCTCTAAGTTAAAAGTACTCTAACCTAAAATACCAATTTACCAACATTTGATTAAAATTTCTTCAGCCGTCTAAAAGATTTTAATCGATGGCTCGGCTTTTGCTCATTGGATTGAGATATTGATTACATCAGTTTTTAAGTTAAGCCCTGACCTATCCAACAATGAAAACGGCTTTGCAATCGGCCCGGTAGTTTTTACGTGATGCGCGAACAAACAATCATACATACAGAAAGACAGGACTTAAAAAAAATTGTAGCTTATTTTAAGTACCCCAGACCATATCTTTTTAAAGACTTTTTCGTACCCATTGCTAGATTGGATTGGATTTGGACCCCTATCCTCCAGGAACACTTTATTTTTTTAGGGATGAAAGTAACCAATGTCCTACTTCGTAATATGAACTCAAATCATACCAAGTTTTGTTGAATTCATTGAGTAGTTTCGGCGTGAAGCGCGGTCAAGATACAAACAGCCAGAAATAATACTATTTTGGCATCAGTGCTTGTCGGTCAGTGGATATGTCACTGTTCAATTGTAAGAACCGTCAGATTGTAATAAATTCGACGAAAATGTAAACAAACGAAAAGTTGTGGACGGAGCATACAATCTTATCTATACATAAAATAAAACAGTAACAGGTCCAATTCTGTACATTGAAGATATTTTGGATGTTGTTTTTGGAGGGTACTCTATATTCGATACTGAAGGCAAAACTGTATTATTTAAAAAAAAAAGTGTGTATATTGACCGCGCTTCACGCCGAAACTACTGAATGAATTTAACTGAAACTTGGTATGATTTGAGTTCATACTACGAAGTAGGACATTGGTTACTTTTCATCCCGAAAAATTTAAAGTTCCCGCAGGATATTGGTTGAAAGTTATTTAAAAGAACACGTATCGCGCTGAAACTACTGGACAAATTTTGATGCAACTTGACACAGTCAAAGTTTATATGATGTGTTAAAATGGAGGATACTTTTTATCTCGAAAAAATAATGGGTTCCTGCGGTATGGGGGTCCAAAGTTATGTTAATTTCTGTGACCTGTAGACCTCGCGCGTACAAACTTTTTGCAAACAATCTAGCAATCTAGTTACCTTCTCGTAAAACTAACATTAATAGCCAAGATGCTCCATCAATCCCTACCTAGTGGGTAAAGGGATGATTCCACTGGTGAGAAATTTACTGCATTTTGAGGAGTTAGTAATTTGAGCTTCTTTTTATCACGCTGAAGATCCAAATCTTCACCAAATTATTGTGAGATCAATTTCAAGTTACTACCTTGCAAATAGAAAAAGGACCATAAAAATCGGATTTAAAAAGGCGGAGATATTCAGTAGCTCCCTTTTTGCCCCTTTTTGGGGGAAGTTTTTCATTTTTGTCTGACTGTCTGTCTGTATCTTGGCCGCGCATCACGCAGAACCTACTGAATTAATTCCAATGAAACATGACATGATTTGAGTTCATATTACGATGTAGGACAGAAGATAATTTTTATCCCGAAATTCAGCTCGGTGACCTTGGGAGAGCGGATGAAAATCAAAATGTGTACTTAGTTGTAATTCGTTAAAGCGTAATCCGATTTCATTTATTATTATTTTGTTAGAAAGAAAGTTTTGATATTTCAAGGTCATTGATTTTGTAGTTCTTAAATTACAGACATAATAACCCTCTGTATTAGGTCCAAATAACTTGAAACTCAGAGTGTACAGGAACCTTTGAACATATCGCTCATCTTTAACAGGCGCGCGCATTTTATCGTATAGGCTTAATGGATAGGCCAATTGTCAAATTCTGACACCAAAGGAGTATGTATGTTTGTCTCTTAGAACACGCATCATGCTGAAACTAACAGACGGATTTTGATGCAACTTGGCACAATCATACCTGATGTAATGTATTAATCTTTAGAATACTATTATCCCAAAAAACTAAAGGGTTCCTGTGGGATAGGGATTAAAAGTTATGAAAAATATTATTTTACTAATGATTTTGATTCAATGTTGGTACGAGTATATTAGTATTGTAAGCCCTGAAATAGCACATAGAGTACTTTTAACCTCGAGAAATGAATACGCGTGCGAAGCCGCGGGCACAGCTAGTGCATAATATAAACACATAAAAGAGGACACAGTCCGTAAACAAAATCTATCGTGGAGAAGACGTACTTAATTATTGTATTAAAGTAGTCCGACGATTTAGTGCGAAATCCACCCAGTGAGTCCATAAAAATGATAGTTACACTACCACATTCATTCAAAACCTTACCAAGTCTTGAAACCACTGAGCTTTTACCCAGGGCAGATCTCCGAAATGGCGTTACAAATAAATTAATAGTATTGCGGGGGGTATCTCCGAGAAATTTTAAAATGAAATCGATTCAGCAAATCATGGCAGTCTAATTATATGCTATGTTTGTTTGTTTGTTATATCATTAGCCTACTGACACTGTGAATTAGTTCGATACGTGGTATACTTAAAAACTCAAGAAAAAAATAACCACGCGAGCGAAGCCACGAGCAAAAGCAATCACATCACTTATAAAGTTTGTATAAGTGTGTGTGTGTGTGTGTGTGTGTGTGTGTGTGTGTGTGTATTTGTGCGCGCGCGCGCGCGCGCGTGTGTGTGTGTGTGTGGGTGAGTGTGTGTGTGTGTGTGTATGTATGTGTGGGTGGGTGTGTGTGACGGTGTGTATGTATGTATGTCTGCAAGTTTGTTGCTCCTTCACGCTCAAAGTGACGAACCGATTTGGATGAAAGGTACCAGGATAGCTTATATCCTGGATTAATAAAATAGTGTATGTCAAAGTGACAGGTGTCAAAGTGGCATAATGTCAAAGTGAAAGGTGTTAAAGTGACATAATGTCAAAGTGACAGGTGTCAAAGTAAAAGCTTCAAAATCTTAGATACTTCGTAAGATTTAGAAAAAACAAAAAAAAATGCGTTTGAAGCCTTTGAATCAAATTTGCCCAAAAATCTCTATTTGTATGGAGAAATCAAAAGTGATACTTTCATTAGTTTCAACGCACGCGGATGAAACCACAGGGCGCAGCTAGTATTGTTGACCGAGCGAGCGCAAAGCGCGAGCGAAGCGTCTCCGTTTCAGCTTGGGCAAAATTTCTATCGTATGTTGGTTCGGATGTCTGTCGGCTGTTCTCCTCTACATGTCGCATTTCTCAACCGATCTAGACGAAAATTGGTATAAGTAAAGGATAAACAAACTTTAGTTTTTTTTTTTAGTCTTTTTTTTAGTCTAAAGGGATTTTTGAATGGAAGGGGGGGTACTTCATCCAAAAAGGGGCAAAAATGGGGCTACTGAATATCTCCGCGTTATTAGATCCGATTTCAATGGTTCTTTTTTTTAATTTGGCTGTGAATCGCGCTGGTACAATAAGATTCGCAATTATAAGAGTAGTTTTACGGGTTTTTCGAGTTTTTCTTTATTTGGAACTTGAAAGAACTATTATTAGTGTGTGTAAATAAAGAAAAGGCTGAAATGTAATTAAAATATGTTTTACTTTCGTGTTCTTAGTTTTAGCTTTGCCAAGACATCATTCAAGTAACATTTGCTATATGTACTACGAGTATTAATAGTCAAAGTAACATTTGGTACTAGTAATCATAAAAAACTGACTGTCTGTCTCCAAAATAGGAGCACGAATTCTATCAAATTGCAAAAAGGGGTGAGACAGGGAGAGTTATTTCTCCGAACTGTTCACCTCTGCACTGGAAGATATATTCAAGCTTCTGAACTGGAACAGATATGGTGTTAATTTTAATGGAGAATGCATCACTCACCTTCGATTTGCTGATGATATAGTCATCATGGCAGAAACCCTAGAAGACCTAAGCACAATGCTCAGTGACCTCAATATTGTTTCCCAACAGGTGGGTCTTACGAGTAAAATGAACAAGGGTAAGTTGATGGAATAACAACAGAGCTATTGAAAGCGGGTGGAACACCGGTACTTAAAATCCTTCAGAAGCTGTTTAACTCCGTCATCCTCAAGGGTACTACGCCAGAGGCGTGGCACAGGAGCGTAGTGGTGTTGTTCTTTAAGAAAGGTGATAAGACCCTCTTGTAGAAATATAGACCCATTTCGCTGCTGAGCCACGTCTATATGCTGTTTTCGAAAGTAGTTACAAACCGTCTCGCTCGTAGGTTTGACGACTTTCAGCCTCCCGGACAAGCTGGATTCCGGAAAGGCTTTAGCACCGTAGACCACATTCATACGCTCCAGCAGATTATACAGAAGACCGAAGAGTATAATCGGCCACTATGTCTAGCTTTTGTGGACTACGAGAAAGGTTTTAATTCAGTCGAGACCTGGGCAGTAGTACAGATATTACAGCGGTGCCAAATTGAATACCGATAAATCGAAGTGTTGAAGTGTTTGTACAGCAAGGCCAATATGACTGCCCGTCTCCAAGATCAGAGCAGAAATCCTATCGAATTGCAAAAAGGGGTGAGACAGGGAGAAGTTATTTCTTCGAAACTGTTCACCTCTGCACTGGAAGATATATTCAAGCTTCCGGACTGGAACGGATATGGTATTAACATCAATGGCGAATGCATCACTCACCTTCAATTTGCCGATGAACCCTGGAAGGCCTAAGCACAATGCTCAGTGAACTCAATATTGTTTCCCAACAGGTGGGTCTTAAAATGAACATGGGTAAGACCATCATCATGTCAAATGCCTATGTCGCACCTTTGCCGGTTTATGTTGGGAATTATATTATCGAAGCTGTTGATCACTATGTCTACTTGGGTCAGACGATCCAACTGGGAAGATCCAACTTCGATAAAGAGGTCAACCGACGAATCTAACTCGGATGAGCAGCGTTTGGGAAATTGCGCCATATCTTCTCGTCGCAGATACCGCAGAGCTTCAAGACGAAAGTTTATAATCAGTGCGTGTTGCCAGTGATGACATACGGTACTGAGACGTGGTCGCTAACTATTGCTCCCATACATAAGCTCAAAGTCGCGCAGCGTGCAATGAAGAGAGCTATGCTTGATGTTTCACTACGTGACAGAATCCGAAATGAGGAAATCCGTAGAAGAACCAAGGTTATCGACATACAATATAATACAATACAATACAATAACACTTTATTGACACACAGTTAAACAAATTACAAAATAGAAATAACATAAACAATAGGTACAATGGGCTGTCTTATCGCTCATAGCGATCTCTTCCAGACAACCTTAGGATGCAAAGAAGTTAATTGCTAATAAGGGTCGGTAGTGTGGCAATATTAAATTTATATACAAATTTAATGTAAATAATAAGAAATAAATATAATATAAAATAAACTACATAGTAATAGTTACTTAAATACTATGTTAAAATATATAGCTATAAGTAATTATAAACTTACATACATATAAGTGTATAATTATACATACATAAATACATCAAGTCAGTGCTAGTCAGTCAAGTTAAAGCCTGTGAGGAGCTGGAGAGGTAAAAAAAAAACACTAGGGTCTTAAAGCTATCAATAGATTGTGCACGTTTGATGGCGACTGGAACGGCATTCCAGAGGCGCACAGCTTGGACAGTAAACGAGGACTCATCCAAAAAGGGGCAAAAATGGGGCTACTGAATATCTCCGCGTTATTAGATCCGATTTCAATGGTTCTTTTTTTTAATTTGGCTGTGAATCGCGCTGGTACAATAAGATTCGCAATTATAAGAGTAGTTTTACGGGTTTTTCGAGTTTTTCTTTATTTGGAACTTGAAAGAACTATTATTAGTGTGTGTAAATAAAGAAAAGGCTGAAATGTAATTAAAATATGTTTTACTTTCGTGTTCTTAGTTTTAGCTTTGCCAAGACATCATTCAAGTAACATTTGCTATATGTACTACGAGTATTAATAGTCAAAGTAACATTTGGTACTAGTAATCATAAAAAACTGACTGTCTGTCTCCAAAATAGGAGCACGAATTCTATCAAATTGCAAAAAGGGGTGAGACAGGGAGAGTTATTTCTCCGAACTGTTCACCTCTGCACTGGAAGATATATTCAAGCTTCTGAACTGGAACAGATATGGTGTTAATTTTAATGGAGAATGCATCACTCACCTTCGATTTGCTGATGATATAGTCATCATGGCAGAAACCCTAGAAGACCTAAGCACAATGCTCAGTGACCTCAATATTGTTTCCCAACAGGTGGGTCTTACGAGTAAAATGAACAAGGGTAAGTTGATGGAATAACAACAGAGCTATTGAAAGCGGGTGGAACACCGGTACTTAAAATCCTTCAGAAGCTGTTTAACTCCGTCATCCTCAAGGGTACTACGCCAGAGGCGTGGCACAGGAGCGTAGTGGTGTTGTTCTTTAAGAAAGGTGATAAGACCCTCTTGTAGAAATATAGACCCATTTCGCTGCTGAGCCACGTCTATATGCTGTTTTCGAAAGTAGTTACAAACCGTCTCGCTCGTAGGTTTGACGACTTTCAGCCTCCCGGACAAGCTGGATTCCGGAAAGGCTTTAGCACCGTAGACCACATTCATACGCTCCAGCAGATTATACAGAAGACCGAAGAGTATAATCGGCCACTATGTCTAGCTTTTGTGGACTACGAGAAAGGTTTTAATTCAGTCGAGACCTGGGCAGTAGTACAGATATTACAGCGGTGCCAAATTGAATACCGATAAATCGAAGTGTTGAAGTGTTTGTACAGCAAGGCCAATATGACTGCCCGTCTCCAAGATCAGAGCAGAAATCCTATCGAATTGCAAAAAGGGGTGAGACAGGGAGAAGTTATTTCTTCGAAACTGTTCACCTCTGCACTGGAAGATATATTCAAGCTTCCGGACTGGAACGGATATGGTATTAACATCAATGGCGAATGCATCACTCACCTTCAATTTGCCGATGAACCCTGGAAGGCCTAAGCACAATGCTCAGTGAACTCAATATTGTTTCCCAACAGGTGGGTCTTAAAATGAACATGGGTAAGACCATCATCATGTCAAATGCCTATGTCGCACCTTTGCCGGTTTATGTTGGGAATTATATTATCGAAGCTGTTGATCACTATGTCTACTTGGGTCAGACGATCCAACTGGGAAGATCCAACTTCGATAAAGAGGTCAACCGACGAATCTAACTCGGATGAGCAGCGTTTGGGAAATTGCGCCATATCTTCTCGTCGCAGATACCGCAGAGCTTCAAGACGAAAGTTTATAATCAGTGCGTGTTGCCAGTGATGACATACGGTACTGAGACGTGGTCGCTAACTATTGCTCCCATACATAAGCTCAAAGTCGCGCAGCGTGCAATGAAGAGAGCTATGCTTGATGTTTCACTACGTGACAGAATCCGAAATGAGGAAATCCGTAGAAGAACCAAGGTTATCGACATACAATATAATACAATACAATACAATAACACTTTATTGACACACAGTTAAACAAATTACAAAATAGAAATAACATAAACAATAGGTACAATGGGCTGTCTTATCGCTCATAGCGATCTCTTCCAGACAACCTTAGGATGCAAAGAAGTTAATTGCTAATAAGGGTCGGTAGTGTGGCAATATTAAATTTATATACAAATTTAATGTAAATAATAAGAAATAAATATAATATAAAATAAACTACATAGTAATAGTTACTTAAATACTATGTTAAAATATATAGCTATAAGTAATTATAAACTTACATACATATAAGTGTATAATTATACATACATAAATACATCAAGTCAGTGCTAGTCAGTCAAGTTAAAGCCTGTGAGGAGCTGGAGAGGTAAAAAAAAAACACTAGGGTCTTAAAGCTATCAATAGATTGTGCACGTTTGATGGCGACTGGAACGGCATTCCAGAGGCGCACAGCTTGGACAGTAAACGAGGACTCCTAGAAAGAAGTAGTGTGTACTGGGGTAAGGAGGACTAAGTTTTCTGATGATCTTAGAGAAAGGGAGTGAGAGGAATGAAGAAACTGGAATCGTTCCTTGAGATAGAGGGGAGTAGAGGGGTTGAAGAGTATGTTGTAGAGAAGAAAGAGAATGTGAGTATTCCGGCGAAGGCGAATAGGGAGCCACTTGAGCTTTGTACGAAATTCCGAGACATGGTCGTATTTCCGGAGGCCGAAAATAAACCTTACAGATAAGTTTTGAAGACGCTCAAGCTTGTTCAGCTGCTCCTCTGTAAGCTCACATACACACATACATAACGACATAGCTCTCAGAGTTTGCAAGTTGAAGTGGCAATGGACAGGCCATATAGTTCGCAGAACCGACAACCGGTGGGGAATAAAGGTTCTCGAATGGCGACCACGAACAAGCAAGCGAAATGTAGGGAGACCCCCACATATAATGGACCAACAACATTGTACCCATCGCAGGAAGTTGTTGATGAAGGTGGCACAAGATTGCTCGTCATGGCGCTCTTTGGGGGAGGCCTATGTTCAGCAGTGGACTTCTAAAGGCCAACATGATGAAGACGATGATAAAAATACAAATTTCTTGCCCTTTCTTAGATAACACATTTAGATAAAGAGAAGGTACATTAACGACAACACAATGAAATGTCATACACATAAAAACACATACACACACACTCACGCAAACACACACACACACACACACGCACACATACACACGAGATAATCTAAGCAACACCTTATCTTTAATTGACTATTAAGTAGCATTTAAAAACAAAATGAACGAAATAAAATGCTTAAATAATTATGTGTGTTTTCTAACTGGTAGTTACAATAAAGTGTTTCGTATCGTAAATCCCATAAAATAAGTCTTATTTATTGTTTATACATTCATTTAAACTAAAAATTAATTCGTTATCAAGGACAATCTATAAAAAAATAATTAGACTTAAGACGATTCCTAATCAAATCAAAGTAGATATGGTGCAAATTTATTATTAAGGACCTCTGACAAGTTGTAAAGGGACCGTTTATTTAACATTTTGTGACCCTAGTCAAATTTTTACTTTGACATTAAAAACTAACTAGGGTTACAAAATCTATACTATAATAAAACTGTAACTGGGCTAAATCTGTACATAAAATATTTTTTGAAAATTTTAATTGAGATGAACTTCAAAATCGATATGGAGTGCAAAAAGGTTTTTTTTTTTTTTTTTGTCTGTCTGTCTGTCTGTCTGTCTGTCTCTTTGAACATGCATCTCGCAGAAACTACCCGACGGATTTTGATGCAATTTGGCACAATCATAGCTTATGTTATGGATTAACATTTAGAATACTTTTTATCCCGAAAATAACAATGGTTCCCGCAGTATAGGGAATGAAAGTTATTTAAAAAAAACACATATCACGCTGAAACTACCGTACGGATTTTCAAGTAACTTGGCACAGTCAAAGTTTATAGTATGTGTTAAAATGAATGATACTTTTAATCACGAATAAATACGAGATTCCTGCGGGATATGAGTCTAAAGTTATGTCAATTTGAAAGGAATAATAATTGCAAATCCGTTTATAAAACGGTACCGTGAATTCGGCTCCTATGCCACAAGTCAGAGTGGCACAGTAGAAGCGGTGTCCGCCTTGCAACCCAGAGCCACATGGATCGAATCCACGCGCTGCTATGAATGTTTTGCCTCAATATTTATAAGCATTTACATATTTTGTGCCTTTTTTTACATTTTCTTTGATTTTTTTAAGGCTTATGTAATTTCCTGAAGTAAACCGTCAAGTTTTGTTTAAAAACAATATATATAATGGGATCTATCCAAACGAATGGTCCGACTTAGGTGCGGTTTTTTTATGTTTGCAAGCTGAGGTAATCGAGATGGTATAGTACGAGTTTGGTACGAGTAAAGATAGCACAATGGCATCAACAACTCAAGCGAATAAACCAAAGGCATCAAAGTTCTCCCTCCGATTTAACTAGATGGCGCTGATTGACCTTAAAACACGCAATCAGTTCATTCCTGCAACCAAGGGTGCCGGTAAATTCAAATTTACCAGGCTTTTGAGATTCGGCTCACACTAGCACTAGCACGACCTCCAGGGGCCTAATTCTCTAATTTTAAGACGCCAATTCCTCGCTGCCTGCGGGGAAATTGGAATCAATCACGAACAAATTCCACGTAGGCATGGGTCATTTTCGCAATATCCAGCACCAGGGCTTTTAAGTACGTCTATCTTCAAACACCAGGGCGAAAAACCAGGGTTCAAAATACTTTCAAGTGCTTTCTGTAGAAACAGATTAAAGCCTTGAAAGTAGAAAATACTTGCATAGGAAATTGATTTTTGCCGTCATATAAATAAGGAGAACAATCGTGTTTGCAAAATAAAAGTACTTGGAAGCCTTGAAAGTAGAAAATACTTGCATAGCAAATTGATCTTTGTCTCTATATATAAAAGGAGCACTATCGCTAAAGGTTGTCTGGAAGAGATCGCTTTTTAGCGATAAGACCGCCCATTGTCCCATTTATTTTGTATAAATGTTTTAGTTATTATTGTATTTTTTGTTCTATGTGGTGTACAATAAAGAGTTATCTATCTATCTATCTATCGCGTGTGTGAAAAAGTACTCTAAAGCCTTGAAATTGTTTGTTTGTTTGTCGTATGAGATAGTGCTGGCTTCTGATGTCAGAGTTTGTCAGGCCGCCCGAGGGCCTCTGAAATGGCTTAACGACTGCTATTAACCAATAACAGCAGGGACCGACAGCTTAACGTGCCCTCCGAAGCACGGAGCGATGGATAACCGCACGTAACTTCGAAAAGTCATTGGTGCGGGAGCCTAGGTTTTGAACCCGGTATCGTTGGATTCTAAATTGTACTATAGAACCATTAGGCCACCATCGCTCTTTTGAAATGAAAGTAAAAAAATACTTGCATAGGAAATTGATCCGTGGGTTTGCATAAATAAAGACCACAATTGCTTTTGCGTAAAAAATACTTCGAAGCGTTGCAAGTTTTCTGAGTATGTATATACATTATATGTACTACGTTTTTTTTATTATGTTTCTTCCATTGAGATATTATAATGTACTACCTACGTAGCTACATAATTATATAATCATATCGGAGGTTTCTTCATAATGTCTTACTGGCAAAATGGTTAGTTGTTGGTATTGAAATGTGTACATACAGAGGTAGGTACACAGGTACACTTCACAGAGAAAGTATAGAAAACTTTTATTTTTTCTAATCAATCCTCATATCGTGTTGAAAAACTCAAAAAGTAGGTAGGTAGGTTAGGTAATTATTAAGACCCAGTTAAAGTGCCAGTAAGTAGGTACGTCGTTATGTGAAACATCATAAAAAATAATTTGTACTAAGAACACAATGTTTCGTTGCATTAAAATTTGTCCGTATGGACCTCATAATAATGACCTACCCATGATGCCCCATACAATTTACCTCACCACCTTAATTACTCTCTAATCTGTGCCACCTTACCTTCGGAGATAATTTTCTCTACTCAATAACAAGACGGTCATGATAACAAGTTACTTCATTTAAACTAGATGGCGTTGTCTACCCTTAAAACACGCAAGCGGTTTGTTACGAAGTGGTTTGAACGTTGAATGAACTCGAGCAACACGATTTCTTCTGTTTTTACTTTATGGTCCTTAGAGGCTCTTAAAACGTATTGAGATGTTTTTTGTGTTTTTTGATAGAATAATTCGACTTCAGTTGTAAAACGCGCAGCGAAATTAAGCTAATTATTCATAGTAAAATAATAATTTATTAATAAAAAAAAAAATTTTAACTGTTATAACGCATATTCTGTGAAGTACGGAGTGCCGTACTTCACAGAATATGCGTTATAAAAAGGCAAGGCAGTGCCTTAATCCGATGATTAGATGCCGAGCAATCGATAAAAAACTATTTGACGGCTGAACGAATTTTGAAGAAATGTAGTATAATATTGTACTTTGTAGGTTTGGTCCTGGTCCTCCTGGTCCTCTGGACCTGCACCAAACCTACAACTGGTCTGGTGGTGGTTTGGCTTTTGGTCCTGGAATAAAACGTGTGGGCTACTTTTAAATGAAATGACCACGCGGGCAAAGCCGCGGGCACAGCTAGTGTACATTAAAATCCGCCGTTACCAGATGACTCCCGTAGTCTCGTAGCGCTGGCTCGCAGCGCCTCACTCATTCAACGTCAGATCAAAACCTAACAAGTAACAATATATTACTCCCTAATATCTAATAATGGTTATAGATTGTGGTGAGCCTGTCTTATTTATTCGGTCAATAGAGTAGAAATAGGGAAACAGTAAGTTTTAGACAAGTTTGAATCTTTATTAATGTTCTGGTGGTAGTATTTTACATAAACCATCAAGAATGAAAAAACTCGAATGACCCGAAAAACCCGGGTTTTCAATCTTAAAAATCCGAGTTTCAAATCAGTCGGTTATTCGGGTTTTTTTAATCGGGTATCCGGTTTGCATGCCCTACTATGTATACTTGACACTACTGAATTAACCCCAATATTGGCCTCAAAGTGTAGATATAATATTTGTACTTGCTGCGGAGTGCGACCGGCCTGCCTTTACCTACTAGGTAGGGATTGATGCAGCACCTTGGTTATCAATTTTAGTTTTAGAATACTTAAGGTAACTATGCACCGCTAGATTGTTTGCAAATAAGTTTGTGCTCGCGACTACAGCTCTCAGAGCCATTATTAGAGTTTTAAATGAAATAGATAAGTAGTCAAGTCAAGATAATTTTTCAAGCATTGCACAGAAAATCCAATATACTTACATAGGCGCGGGTGGTTCAGGGGCTAGCCTTTGGTGGTGCCCCCGCGAGCTTCCTGAGAGCATCCCCTGCGAGTCGGTAGTAGCACCACTGCTCGGCCTCCGTTAGGTCGGTGGCGCCCCGCGCGGCGTAGAAGGTGCGCGCCGGATTCCACGCCAGCACGTGGAAGTCAAGCCGAGACCCGTGCGCTGCCGCCTCCTGCACACGTGCCACCATCTCTATACGCGTCAATGTAACCTTTTCTGGCTATGAATAGGACTGATAGCCAGAAACAAAACAGATCGGAATCGAACAGTCACTCGCCGTGCCTCACTTACTGCGGTCATCCAGCACCATGACACGGTCCTCCCTCGTGGAGTACTTACCGCATACCATACGCTTACGCTTACGGGTACCTTAGCCACGGCTTCGGACAGTAGCTCGCCGACGCCACGGCCTCTTTCACTCACATTCCTTTTGTAATTATACAGGGTGTCCCAGGAAGTATTGATAAGCGGAGGTCACGAGGTAGAGCACTCTCGGGCTCACCCGAATAACCCCATGTATGTTCCACGATTTAAAATATTTTTGAGTTATTCCATTTTAGTTTAACATAAATAGTGTACCTAACTAACACGATTTTCTGACTTTCTTTTATAAATATATATATATATATATAACATGTCACAGGCAGATACCTTAATCGACCGTTTAATTAACTGCCTAGGCTTTTAATTGAATGGTGCCATTCAACTTACTCCTGAATGATATTCAGCCATATAAAATTTAATGAACTGGCTGGCTGATTACTTAGGCCATTCATAAATTATGATCATGTGTCAAAAATATACGCAATTGTATCAATAGTTTTCATATCCTACCTACCTAGTTTTTAAGCGCAATTCTATTAAACATAGATAGATAAATTCTTTATTGCACACACCACAAAATAAAGGAACAATAGCAGAAGAAGTGTCACAATGGGCGGCCTTATCGCTAAAAGCGATCTCTTCCAGGCAACCTTTGGATGGAGAGGATTTGTTATAGTTGTGAGGGACGGGGTGCATTATGATATAAAAATACTACTTAGTGGGAAATAGTAAATCAAATTACAAAACATAGTAGATTGCAAACAGACAAGTCACGAAAAATTCACATTATTTTAATCACAACACTCTTCCCTTGATTGTTTTGCGTAAACGCAATCAAACTGTGAGAAAAACCAACAATATTATTGCTTGCCAACGCCATATTGACCACAGACTAGGTAGCGATACTACGTACATTGACAGTGTATGGACTTCAGTAGGCCACCCCCTACAAAAACAAATGATTCTAGCTACGTACAACGGACGAACGATTAGGCTTGACGAGCACATGGCGCAACTCGAGACGGAACTTACAAAGATAAGGTGGCACATTCTAGGGTTAAGTGAATTCCGAAGAGAGGGGAGGACACAATAACCCTGGAATCGGGCCAAATTTTCTTCTCCGAGAGGGCGATCAGCACTCTCAGGGTGGCGTGGGGTTCCTCGTCAAAGTCCTCATTGGTAAAGTTGTAGAAATATCCAGTGTGTCGACTACGGTAGCGTACCTGATTCTTAAGCTGATCGAAAGGTATAGTCTTAAGTTCGTACAGGTTTACGCACCGATCTCGGTACACTCGGATGAGATAATATAATGTTTGATGACATTTCTTCGGCCCTACATAACACCACAAGGGCCCATTACAACGTAATCATGTGAGACTTAAACGCCAAAGTTACTGACTGACTACTACTGACTTGCAGTGAATTGAAAATATGTCCACACTGTTATGGAGACAGGAATCACAGGAGGCAAATGTAAGTTAACTTTTTGGAAAAAAAAATAAGGGTTCTGATGAATTCATTCTTCAAAAATGCAGGAAGTGGACATGGAAAAGTCTCGAAACTATGACTTTAAATGATAAAATTTACTTCATCATGACGGACAATAAGCACATATTCAGAGATGTCTCAGTGAACAGCCAGGATAAATACCGGTAGTAATCACCGACTTTTCCGAGGCTCCTTGAATATCGACCACAAGCTTGAAAGATGCCGTCTGGTGAATCTGGTATTCTGTGGATCAGAACAGTTCCAATTCAAGTTGGACAATCGATTCGCTGCCCTGGAAACCACAAATTACGTGTGAAAGGAGATAAAACTCCTTTAAAGAACTATCGACAAATTCATTCTTGAGTCACGTCTATAAGTTGTTTTTGAAGGTCATCTCAAATACTTGACGAATTCCAACCTCCTGAGCAGGTCGGGTTTCGCGGAGGATTTAGCACCATAGATCACTTACATACAGTGGAGCAGGTTATACAGAAGTCTGAGGAGTATAACCAGCCCCTGTGTCTTGTTTTTCTCTCTCTCGGTTCTCTGTTCTCGGTTTTTGTATGACGCCGCGACTATGAGTGTCCAAGTACAGAACCAGCAGTCTAAACATATCCAACTGCGCAAGGGAGTGAGACAGGGGGATGTTATATCCCCGAAACTGTTCACTAATGCCTTTAAAGATATGTTTAAGACGCTGGATTGGAAAGGTATGGGCATTAATATCAATAGCGATAACATCTCACTCTTACGATTTGCCGATGATATAGTCCTAATGGCGGAGTCGCTGCAAGACTTACAAATTATGGTGACCAACCTAGATGATGCTTCACGACGCATCAGTCTCGGAATTAACATAGATAAGGCCAAGATAATGTTAACGATCTTGTTGAACCGGAACCGATTGCAGTCAATGGTGTACACCTCTTGAAATTGTTCGAAAATATGTTTAACTTGGGCAAATATTGCAATTAGGTAAGAACAACTTTGAGAAGGAAGCCAACAGAAGAATTCAGCTGAGTTGGGCAGCTTTCGGCAAGGTTCAAGTCTTCTCGTCGTCCAAACCACAGTGCCTGAAGACAAAACTCTTCAATCAGTGCCTCCTACCAGTCCTACCTCCTACGGAGCTGAAACGTGGACTATCAAGGTCAGACTAGACCACAATTATGACGCCCTGTGGCCAGGTGGAGTGACGACCTACGAAAAGCGGCTGGAAGAAAATGGGTGAGGAGAGCTGAAGACCGAGCTCAGTGGCGTGCATTAGGAGGCCTATGTCCAGCAGTGGACATATATAGGCTAAAGGTGATGGACTTCAGCGCCAGGTGGCAGAAACTGCAACTAAATTTAAATGTGGAACTAAGTTTAAATTAATAGCCTAGCCAAGTAGTTAAACGTGATCGATCCAAATCATTTGCCTAGCTGTTTGATTGAATGTCTGAATATCATTCAGGCCGTTAGTTGAATGCCACCATTCAATCAAAAGGCTAGGCAGTTAATTAAACGGCGGATTAAGCTATCTGGCGGTAACATATACATACATTCATACTGTTAAAACTCATTACCCTTCCCTTGCTTCGCCGTAGTCGGGTAAAAACAACTGGCATCGCCGAGTGGCCGTGGCTATATCTACTATAATTTATTCTGTGTCGCGGCCGCGGTGTCGGAGTTATATTATTATTTGTGCTGTGCCACGCGACCGACCGACTTTAGAGAGGAGCGCAGCCGCGTGCGAGCCTCCGCAAGTCGAGACAAGCAACCCTAGCAATAGCGAAGCGCAGCCATGCGGTTCAGTGTAAGTAATATCGCCGTTCTCCAATACGCGTAGGGTACAAAGTGCCTTGTACTAAATCGTTTTTTAAGTATATTTCAGTAGGTATTTAAGCGTTTTCTAAGGGAGTGATTCTTCTGTAGATAGTAGGTAATTTCAAAATATTATTTGATTAGTTGTTACGATGCTTAAATTTTGATCATTTTTTTGATAATCTCTGTAAGTTTAATACTAACACAGGTTACTTTATGTGTTGAAATATTAATATTCTAACTCTTGCGATAAACTATATAAATAAAAATAATAATTTTAAATAAAAATTAAATAGGCAAAACAATAGCACTTTTACATGTCAAAATTAACATCTCATCAACAAGGAAAATTACAAAACAAAAGAAAAAAGATCATCTCAATAAAAATTTGGTAAACTAAGTAGGTATTCTTCTGGTGCTGTGGCGGTCTCGGCTTAGAATAAGACCCCTCCCAATCCTCCCGTGGATGTCGTAAGAGGCTACTAAGGGAATACACACCGGGAGATGGGCAGCAGCGTCCTCCGAGCACATATTTGTAATACTGCGGTCACCAATCCGCCTACCAAGCGTGGCGACTATGCTAAACCCCCCCAATATGATAGACACACCGCATAGACGGCACCAGTCCCCGGCGGCTCCGTTATTCCTGGAACCGGTAGCAGCCACGGTAATGGCGGAGCAGGGGGTGCTAAGAATCCCCGGCAGAGACCCAGCTACCAACCGCACGATCTGGACCTGGCATCTTATAACGCACGTATTACACGGTATTTATAAAAATGATAAAATAAAAGATTAGAGAATAGAGCACCAAGAAAGTTTACGGCGATGTTATTTAATCCATATTTGTTATTTCTTTATATAATTACAAATAAAAAAGACAAAAGTAACAATGAGATGTCCCACAATCATCAAACAATCAAACTGGGAAAAATAAACTAAAAATTCTAACTAGATACGAGTATGTTGTAAAAAACAAGGTAAAATCATGCATGATCTAATGGCATGTTGTGAGACATCTTACAAAGTAGTTTGAATATTTTATTCACTTAACATTGGAGACATCAGGCCATGCATTTCTGTCAATAAAGTAATCATTTAAATTGTAATAAGTACGCTTTCATTATGAGATATACTTGAATAAATGTTTTAAACCTATGCATTGTTAATTGATCAATGTCTTCAGGTAACTTATTAATAAAGCGTATACAGTTCCCCATATATGAACCATTAACTTTCTTTAACCGGACTCCAGACACTTTCAGTTTATTTTTATTTCTAGTATTAGGGTAAACCCCAAACAGATGCCCCACCTTCCTTTTTGAAAGGGCCTCCTGTACTTAAAACTATTAATTTATGAATGTAGCTAGTTTGTTCTCTTACCTTAAATTACTACATGTTTTTGTTGACCTAACAATTACAGATTCTGATGAAATTGAGTTTTTGCAGACCTTTTTTTAGGATAGATGCCCCACCATGAAAATGCTAAGAAGGATAGATGCCTGTGGTGTAGGATGCTCTATGGTATAAAATAAGTAAAATACATATTTAATTTCTAGTCTTTAGAAGATAATTTTAATAGACAGCATAAGCATAATTAAACTTTATCATTTGTTAAATAAAAAACTAACAGCATTGAAGTGTTAACGTGCACAATCATAACTAATTTAACATGACGTAGTAATAGTATAAACTTGTCAAAAAATCTGAAAAAAAAGCTGGAAAATGCTTTTTATTGGTCTTCATTTGCGCTTTTCGAAATGTTTGTTTTTTCGTGTTCCTCAACCTTCTAATACTTTTAAACATTATTTTTATTTTTCTTTGTTTGTTTTCTCAAGTCCAAGAAAGTATTTCAGTTCGTACTCCTTCCTTTCTTTTATATTTTCGTGGCATGGTTCACTCAAAACAGTAGCATTCATAAAAAATACACATACTTATAGCACATACAGCTAGCACTATCGGGGTATAAACGCATCAACTTATAGCACATACAGCTAGCACTATCGGGGTATAAACGCATCAACTTATAGCACATACAGCTAGCACTATCGGGGTATAAACGCATCAACTTATAGCACATACAGCTAGCACTATCGGGGTATAAAAGCATCAACTTATAGCACATACAGCTAGCACTATCGGGGTATAAACGCGTCAACTTATAGCACATACAGCTAGCACTATCGGGGTATAAACGCATCAACTTATAGCACATACAGCTAGCACTATCGGGGTATAAACGCATCAACTTATAGCACATACAGCTAGCACTATCGGGGTATAAACGCATCAACTTTTTTTTTAAATATCTCTTGGAATTTATTGAAAAAGCAACAAAAACTATTACAAAAACATTTAAAAAATACTCTGGCATACGTTAAGGGGTATAGGGGATAGATGCCCCTAAGGGCACCTATACCCCGAAAAATTAGGGCGACTATCCTTTTTGATATGGATAGATGCCCGTTCATTTATTTAACTTAGCTTTATACAAAAGAGCGATTATTGACACTTAAGTGTGTACTTAATAAACCAGTGTATTGATATAATAAAAATGTAACGGAATTTATTCCTACTTGTAAAGTTATGAAACAGTAAATACTTACGTCTGAAACTTTGAAGGGTTCGTTGCGTTCGTTGCGGAGATAATCACACGCACAAGCGAAACGCGTCTTTTTCGCACGACGGCTTGCGCGGGACCGAGATGTGTGGCGCCCGCGCACCCTAATTAAACTATTAATTCTTTGCTGCGATTATGGAAAGTCAGGTTTTTAAAAACGGGCGCCTATCCCACTGCGCCATCATATCTGGGTTTTACCCTAATATTATGAACATCCCTGTTTTTAACAAAGGTACCTATTGATATTCTTCCGAACATACATTGTATTTTCATATAGGTACAATGTATGTTTTTTTCTCTTTAAAACGTTCCCTGAGAGAATCGCGGGATTTCATATTGAAGAAATAAGATGGCGTCTAGTTTTATGTTGCCAGCATCATGGCACGCCTGCATCACGGCACGGCCCTTCCACGTGGAGTACTACATAGCTAGACAGTACTTTAGCGACGGCGCGGCATCGAATAGTCGCTCGCCGTGCCTCACGCACAGGTCCACCAGCATCATGGCGCAGCCCTCACTCGTACTACATAGTTAGATAGACGCTCCTTAGCGACGGCTTCGAATAGTCGCTCACCGACGCCACGGCGCCGCCGCTCGCCGTGTCTCACACACAGGTCCCTAGAATCATGGCACGACCCTCCCATGTGTTATCATCCATGTACATACTACATAGTTAGATAGATGTACTTTAGGATGGCGTCGAACAGTCGCACGCTGACGCTGCAGCGCGCGGCGCTCGCTGTGCCTCACGCACAGTTCCCCAGCAGAATGGCAAGGCCCTCCCACGTGGAGTACTACATAGTTAGATAGACGTACTTTAGCGACGGCATCGAACAGTCGCTCGACGACGCCGCAGTCCCAAGCATAATGGCAAGGCCCTTCCACGTGGAGTACTAATAGTAGACTTACTTTAGCGACGGCGTCGAATAGTCGCTCGCCGACTCCGCGGCGCCGCTCGCCGTGTCTCACGCACAGGTCCTCCAGCATCATGGCACGGCCCTCCCACGTAGAGTACGTGGGGAAGTAGATAGCGTACCCGAGCAGCCGCGACGAGGACTCACACGCCTCGCACACCTTGCACTGGAACGCCGGCGGTTGCATCTCGAAGCAGTCGCGCTCCAGGTCTACGCAGATATTAGTTTTTTAAGCGACCTCACAAAAAGAGACGGTTATAATGTTCGATTGTATGAATGTCTTTTTTATTGTATTTCGGTCGATTTTAGCAGTTTTTCGAGAACACATAGTTTTTTGAGTAAATCTATTCAATTTTGGGTTTATATCGCCTTGATTTTTTGTTTATCTCTAAGATTTGTAAACCAATTTAGGTGGTTGGTTTTATTCAAAAGGGTAAACTTTCTGCGTAGTCCCATATAAACTTCATCAAAATTGATTCAGTAGTTTTATTAGAAAATCTATTTGTTTTATAGTTTATGTTCACTAATGTCTTGGGATATCTGAACCGAATTAGATGATTGTTTTAACTTAAGTAAGAAGACATTTGTGGTACTGTATAAATTTCATCAATATTGGTTTAGTAGCTTTAAACAAGCTTTAATTTAATTCACTGTTTTGTTATGTTTGGGACTGGATTGCAAGTCAATTTTGAACAATTTAAGGACGTTCAAAGATGCTGAAGTTTTTTTACATAATCGGATGATGGAATCTCTTCGAGTTTGGGCTCATTTGGTTTGTCTTGATTTGATCTCTGGTTTTATGTGGTATCCAGAGTCTGACGATGGAGCCACAGGATGGTAGTCACAGGAACTCAACAGCAAAATGATGGAACCCTTTCGAGTTTCTTTCTTTCTTTTCCGGGATAATTCCACACCAATTACCTAGCCCCAAACTAGGATACCCTGTAATTTGGGCACTAGATAACGGATAAACATACATAAATACGAATATCAACATCCATGACTCGGAAACAAACATTTCTGCTCATCACACAAATGATTGCACCTTTGCAGGACTTGAACCCGCGACCGTTTGATTTCGTTCCTAGGATCTCTAGCCACTAGACCAACCGGCCGTCAAAAAAAGTTAAGCCGTCTTTAAGTATGGGCTCATTTGGTTTGTCTTGATGAGTTTTCTTATGTTAGGTGGTATCCAGGGTCTGATGATGGAGCCGGAAGGTAGTCACAGGAACTCAACAACAAAATGATGGAACCCTTTCGAGTTTGTGCTCATTTGGTTTGTCGTGGTGAGTTGTCTAGTTTTATGTGGTATCCAGGGATGATGGAGTTGGAAGATAGTCACAGGAACTCAACAACAAAATGATGGAACCTCATTGTGTCTGGGCTCATTTGGTTTGTCTTGATGAATTCTCTGGTGTTGTATGGTATCCAGTGTCTGATGATGGAGCCAGAATTAAGGTAGTCACAGGAACTCTATAAAAAAACGATGGAACCCTTTCGAGTTTGGGCTCATTTGGTTTGTCTTGATGAGTTCTCTAGTTTTATGTGGTATCCAGGGCCTGATGATGGAGCCGGAAGGTAGTCACAGTAACGCAACAATCAAACTAATTTATGAGGACCAATCCAAGCTGAAATTTTGCACACGGGTATAGTTCTGATGATATTACTATATAATGGTAGTATGCTGGTCCGATGGAATCAATTCCATCATTTGATTTTTTAATTAATTTAAATGACGGAAATTATGAAACGAACCCCTTCGAGCTTGGGCTTATTTGGTTTGTCTTGATAGAGGGTAGACTTAACATATATTATTGTGTTGTCATCAGAAGGATCTTCACAACAATATAACTATCACTTTTGTAACTATCAAACTTTAGGAGATTAAAGCACTCAAATGTACACTTTTTCTTTCTTTTTTTTTTAAACTGAAATTCCCACTCTGGTTACGCCTCATACAAAACATGTAATGCAGAAAGGACAAAACAAGAGACTGCAGTCAAACGAACGGATTTTACTTTCACACTTCAACAAGCCAATTGACACAAATACAGCAATCTAGCAAATTATATTTTATTACTAACAAAGCAATCGTTTGAGATACTCTGGAGGCACTGAAAAGCTTTATCGGCTGAAAATCTAGACGTATGTATTCTAAACGCAATAAATAATACTATGCATGTACGAGAATATAATATAACATGTAAACATAATGCGTGTTTGCCGTATGAATTGGTAAAAAAACATTCGTTGAAAGTACAATATAATAAGGAGAGATCACGGAATCAATAATAAATAAGTTTATATATCGCTATACGATCACGAAAACTAATACAGTCCATAATGGTAGTTTTGATTAGCGATCCTATGGAAAATAAAACGTTTATTACAAAAACTCGGGCTGGGCTTAAAATATTTGATGTTGATTAGTTTTAAGGACTTGCTAAGTTGGTTGTAGTTATATGGAGCTCAATCATTATTTCGTGAAGTTTGTAAAAAGACGATTATTAAAAAAATAGTGTAGGGGACGTAAAATGAGCTAAATTATCCTGAAATAACACATATTTTAACCCATTAAAGTAATAACGCGGGCAAAGCCGCGGCCAAAACGGCTAGTCTTAAAATAAACCTACATGTTAGATAGTCAGTCACAGGATAGATTAAAAATGTTCCTTCTAAGGTATAAATAAGTAATAACATATGAACTAACTGCACTTCTCAAACTGAGACCTTGCATTGTGTCGTTTTTTTTCAAATTGTAGCTTATAAGTAACTCAACACATCAACTGAAAAACTTAATAACCAACGAAAATTAAAAGTTGTAGTGTTTCCTTTACCTAATAAATTATAATTAATTATTAAAAAGTGTACTAAATATGATACTTCATACATACATTCATACATTCTTTTCTAGCTTCCTTACAGCCCGGCACTCACGCAATATGAATTGTTCTGAAATAAATTGTTCTAAACAATGAAAGTCGTAAACACCGGTCCGGAAGGATTAAGTCTGTATGCATATTGTTATATAAATAAATAAACAATAAAATGTGTTGAAATGTACAAATACAGCCGTGGCATAAATTATTATACCTAATATAATACCAAATTTCGTCTTTAACCCCTCTTTGGGCTCATGGATCCTGATATCCGACAACCCCGCACCGATTCAGATAATGCATATCACAAATTAGAAAAGATTTATTATTATCACTTATTACCTACACAACAAATTTCAAATAGCTATCTATCAGTTTCTCAAAGTTACTGTAGGACAAACATCCCTCACTCCGCCACGGATTGCACTTTTAAAACATTTCGTCATATTACGAACTATAAATTTAATGATGAAGAGGCCCCGTCCGCGTTTATACGTATTTTTTTCTAAATATTCGTGTATCGAGACAACTGTTACGCGATAAAACGATTTTTTACGTTACCCCCAACCACTCCTTTTCTTTTGTTGGAAAAACAGGGTTTCGCGATCGTGCGGTGACCGTGCAATCGTTTATATTTAAAAATATATATACATAGATACATAAAAAAGAAGTGTCCCTTAAAAAAATTTAATAAAGTAGAGTAACTTTCATTGCTTTAGGGTACAGCTTATAGATACTATTAGTTATTCTGTGGTAGGGAGCACAAAAAGTCAAAGAACAATGGCGAACTCCCAGACATATTTTTGTGTCAAAATATCGCTTGTAATTCATCATTATTTCCTGAGATTGTTTGTATAAGATTTTTTATAGGAGAGGCCAGGAATAATTGTTATTAGGCTTCAAAGTTTTGTAGGTTAGGTTACTATTAACGACTTTTGAAACAAGTCATGTAGTATCTTAGAATAGGGCAGCGTAAATATTTTAAGTGTAGTATTTACATTATCTTTGCAAGTCATAGAGATTTTAATTATTTTATCTGCGTAATGAGGTAGGTAATTAAGTACTTATCCGTGATATATATATAATGTTTAAAGATATTGTATCTATTCCATTACCTACCTAGTGTAACAGACTAGGCTTTTGAATAATTATTATTTTCAATCTCTTCCTTCCTAGCGAGGTTACAAAACAATATGTTCAGATATGTTGCTGCTGTTTTTAAATAAACATAACCTAAAAGCAATTCCTTAAGCTGGGTCTACTGTGACATGTTACTAACAAAATGCTGTTAGCTTACCGTGTTATATAACATGTTAGTAACCACAGCTCGTCCACTGTGACTTCACAGTGAATTATGTTTTTATTAGCAAATTATGATTCTCTCAAATGAGCTCCGACGAGGAAGACGTGTTAGCTTAAGTTTTCTTGATTCCAATTCAATCAATTCCGACTCAAGAAAAGCGACACAGTCTCTGTATAATATACAATTACAAGTATTGTACACTACAAAAGGAGATTATGATTTTCAAATATCCAGCAGATATGTTGACGGCACGAGTACTAACACAAAATGAATTACAAACCCCCCGCAGGCGAATGCGGGTGATGTTTTCCATCCACGACAGATAACGTGTTAGCTTGCTATTCTGTCAGCTAACACGAAAACATGCCGCAGCGGACCTGGCTTTACACTTCCTCCATAAACTATAATGCATTGTATTCTCTTTGCAATAATGTTTTGTTAATAGGTTTTATATTGACGTACCATTTTGTCAATAGCACAGTCTATAGTATCATTCTGTTTATGGCAAAGAAGGTTGAATTACGCTTCCTGTTAAAAGGTTTAACGCCAGTAATCGTAATTCAAACTCCTTTGGTTTTAAAAAAACGGATGGGAAGTATTCTGTGTTGACGATTTTGACGTCGAACCGGAAACGTCATTGTATTATAAATATATTTTTTCACTCGTTGGGCAGGCAACAAGGCCGGTAAAATATTGTAGGAAGGAAATTAAGTTTCAATTTAATGATTTTTAAAATTAATTTGTTGAACAGACTTACATGTTTTGTAGAAGAACGTAGAAAAATAATTACTTAAGTTCTGTAGAAATGATATTTCAAGACGCTGCAAGATTTAGACGGTGTAAGATTTTTATGCCTTAAGATCTTGTCTGTGCTGTGACGCCGACCAAGTGACTACCACCCTACAAAGAGTATATAAATACTACGTAAGAAGAGACGGGACTGACGTATATTGGAACGGATGTTGTGAATTTTTAAAACAAGCGCTGAGAATAAGTGCAACATAACAAAACGAATGACCATAGATAATAACACTCTATATAGAGCATGTTAGCCAACATGACAAACAGAAAAGGATGTCTGCAGACATAGCACATTTTTATCGATATCGATATTTTGAGAAAAAAAAACGTATTAGGACTACATTAATTTATATGGGGTTTATAATAATAATAATATGTTTTTTCTAAGCATGTGGTTTTTATTATTTACAAAAATAATACATAATATAGTACACAACACAATTTGTGTCTTTTTCCCTTAAAATAATGTCTAGTCTTCCTTACTCCTTACTTAATATTACAAACTAGCAGTGGTCCGTGATTAATAGCAGTTCAGCAGTAGCATTTTTTTTTAAATTGGTTTGTTTATTTTTGTTGTCGGTGTTTCGAAAATGTTTGCCACAGAAATATTTAATTCATGTAGCTTTTCGATCGCTATGTATGTCAAGTCCTCTTTATCGGTCACATGTTTCCAGTTTTTGCACCTGAAAATTAGTTTTTTAATTAAAATTAGATGATTATGTGGTTTTAGGCTACGCGACATTAGGTATTCTAAATTTATACTTTTACTACGTTTACTATTATATAGTGTGGAATGCAGAAGGACTTATAATAAGATTAGAACCAAATGTCGAATAACGGGTTAGAAAAAATATCGATAACATCGGCACCACACTAGTTCTAGCAAGGCTATGTTATATTGTTGAATAATAGGAAAGAAAAATCATTAATTTCTTGTACCTAATAGATTACCGAATAGATTTACCACTTACCAATCTTTATTCAGTGGAAATTTAGCCATAAATGTTCGTTTTTGTCCCATCGCTCTAACATATCGCAAACCACAAATTTCGCAAGTTTATAGCTCATTGCATAGAAAACTTTCAAACTCAATCACACTATTATTTATTTCATGTAGAAACAAACACCTTCAAAGCATTAAATACATCAACAGACGATAATTATCACAAAATCAACTTGCCTAATAATTTTGGAAACAAAGTTAAACCACAGAACACATATTCATAGCGAAGGCGTGCAAGAAGGTCATGCATATAGTGAAGTAGAAAAGATAGCCGCCATAGAAATTAGCTCACGCTTGATACAACAGTTACGAACATTTTTTTACTATGCTGTTTCGCCTGACTGCCACCCTAATAAATTCTTTGTTTACTTTTAATTTTTGTGACTTTTCAGCTTTTCCATTCGAAAAGAATTTGAGGTATATTGCGGTGTTTAGAATATATATTTAACAAAAATAATAAAGAAGAACATGGTTAAGTGCTCTACA
This sequence comes from Alsophila aescularia, assembly GCA_946251855.1. Classification (NCBI taxonomy): domain Eukaryota; kingdom Metazoa; phylum Arthropoda; class Insecta; order Lepidoptera; family Geometridae; genus Alsophila; species Alsophila aescularia. The sequence continues at coordinate 23,909,902 of OX276379.1, forward strand.
GCAGGCTACGCCTCAAGATATAGGAAGGAAAGCCACGAATTATCGTTTCACAGGCGAGTGACTATGTTTTCATGGTTTTGTGAAATATACCGTTTATTGATAAGTTATCTGGGATTAACGAGGAAAATTGTAATATTCTAACATTATTTGACTGAAATTAGCGGAAATTCAGTCAGTTAGGAAATGTATTTATCATAAATTCAAATAATTTCTCCGTTAGAAAAATTGGATTAAAATAGTGAAGTAAGGAATAAATCGATTTTGTTTGTTATTGATTTCAATAGCATTGTCGAGTTTAAACCTTATGATATACATACATGTCTCTGAACCATTATAGGTAAATTTTGTAGAGACAAGGACTCAAAATTGCGTTTTATCAATTGTTCGGCTTCTAATTCACCGGATTGAGATACCAATTACACCAGATTTAAATCAAACCCTAACCTATATAACAATGAACCGCATTGCAATTGGTCCAGTAGTTTTTACGTGATGCGTGAACAAACAAACATATAGACAAACAGAAAGAAAGACACGATTAACAAAAAAAATATTGTTCAATACCTTTTTTAAGCACCCAAGAGCAATTCATTTAGTAGATTGGGTGCAATGCGCGGTCAAGCTACGGAAAGACAGACAGAGAAAATTAAAAAGTAAAATAGTTTGGCTTCAGTATCGAATATAGAGAACCATTCAAAAAATATTTTATATTACTTAAATATTAACATAACTTTGGACCCATATCACGCAGAAACCCTTTACTTTTTTGGGATAAGACGTGTCCTAAATTGTAACCTATCATATAACTTAAGACAGTTAAATAAGTTTCAACCCCTATCCTGCATACATTTTTCGAGATGTAAAGTATCCTATGTCCTACCTCGTAGTATGAACTCAAATCATACCAAATTTCATTTGAATTCATCCAGTAGTTCCGACGGCGTGATGCGGGGCTAAGATACAGACTGACAGACATACAGACAAAAATGAAAAAAACATACAGTTTAGGCTTCATTATTGAAAATAGAGTAACTTAAAAACAACTATATCTTTAATGTACAGAATTTGGACCCATATCCCACAGGAACCCTTTATTTTTTCGGGACAAAATGTATCCATAATTTTCACCCATCTTATGAACTATGTCTGTGCCAAGTTGCATCAACATCCGTCCAATAGTTTCAGCATACTACGTGTTCTTTTAAATAATTTTCCACCCCTATCCTGCAGGAACACTTAATTTTTTCGGGATGAAAAGTATCCAATGTCCTACCTCAAAGTATGAACACAAATCATACCAAATTTCATTTGAATTCATTGAGTATTTTCGGCGTGGTGCGCTGCCAAGGTACAGACAGACAGACAGACGGACAGACAGACAGACAGATAACAAAAAATACAGTGTTGGCTTTAGTATTGAATATAGAACGCCATCCAAAAAAAATTACATAATATCTTCAATTTACAGAATTTTGGACATTATTAGGAACACTTTATTTTTCGGGATAAAAGTATCCTCAATTTTTGCCTATTATATAAACTATGAATGTGCTAAGTTTTAAAAAAAACCGTTTAGTAGTTTCAGCGTGATACGTGTCCTTTTATATAACTTTCAACGCCTATCCTGCAGGAACCCTTTCATTTTTCGGGATGAAATGTATCCAATGTCCTATTTCGAAGTATGAACTCATATTATACCAAATTTCAATTGAATTCATTGAGTAGGTATTTTCGGCGTGATGACACTTCCAAGGTACAGACAGACAGACGGACAGACAGACAGAAGACCAAAACTTAAAAAATACAGTTTTGGCTTTAGTATTGAAAATAGAACGGCACCAAAAAAAAAAGTTTAATTTTCAGAATTTGGGACATTATCCCACAGGAATTCTTTATTTTTTCGGGATATAACGTATTATGAATTTTAACCCATCATATAAACTATAACTATGCCAAATTGCATCAAAATCCGTCCAGTAGTTTCAGAGTGGTAAGTGTTTTTTGAAATAACTTTAAACCTCAATCCTGCGGGAACCCTTTCATTTTTCGGGATGAAAAGTAGCATATGTCCTACCTCGTAGTATGAACTCAAATCATACCAAGTTTCATATAAATTCATTCAGTAGTTTCGGCGTGATGCCTAGCCAAGATACAGGCAGACAGACAGACAGACAGACAAAAATGAAAAAAATACAGTTTTGGCTTCAGTATAGAATCAAGAGTACGTTCCAAAAAAAGAAAACAAAATATCTTCAATGTACAGAATTGGACCCGTTACAGTTTTATTATAAGTATATAGATACGTGCCAAAACCGGTGCTGGAAAGCCAGAGAGTTCGATAGAGCAATATTAACAGATAAAACAGTTCATAACAATAGACCAGACATCACCGTTATAGATAAAATAAATAAGCAGACATACCTAATAGATATTTCTGTTCCTAACACCCATAACCTACCAAAGACAATACCTAACCGAAAAGATATACAAATACACCGAACCTAAGGAAGAAATTATTAGAATCTGGAAAATGAATAAAGTGTATATCGTGCCGCTGGTGCTTTCCAGTCCTGGAGTACCCAAACATCTCGCTCACTACTTACAACAGATTGACTTGCCTAGTAATATGTCTAGTAGTTATGACTATGCAAAAAGCTGCCATCCTACACTTGCCGAATCGTACGGAAATTTTTGCAGGAAGATCTGCCAAATGAAACTAATTCCCAAAATGAACTCCACTTGGCTTAGGCCCGTGGTTTTAAAATTTATTAACCGAAATTCTTAAAATTTCGAGAGTAAAAAAATCTTTAAGAATAATAATAAAGGTATCACAGGTAGGTAGTACATAAAGTTTCTATAAAATCGATACAAAGTAATAGTCTTTCGATCTGATAAATTGTTGTTTGGGTCACATCACTACGAAGTCGGCCATTTTTAATTAATTGTTTGTTCGTTGCTATGTGTCATGGACGTTGTGACATGACATGTCCTGTCTCTTAGACATTTCCTTCGCCATTGTCCCCGACAAAGAGGTGTGACATGGACATTTGACATGATTTTTGTCTTGTGTTCATTTTGAGCCTTATTAAGCCTAGTTGCAATGCAAAGTTTTAATAATAATAGTAATTTAACGAAGGTTTGATCCCGAGGTGTGGTGGAGAAGATTGAGGTAGGGTGGAATTTTGGATCGCAGTAGTTGAAAGCAAGGTAGCACCTCGCAAATCGAGTTTCAAGCTTATGCTAGGTACCTACTTTTCAGCGTTCTGTTTCGAATAGAACGAAAGCTTTGTTTTTATTTTCTTTAATTTTATGCGATTGGTTGTCGTGCGTGATTAATTTAATGTGTATCTAAATACATAATTAGGATAACTATCGTTTCCCACCCAGTTTACTGTCTACACACATACGGCGATATCTGTGGACGATATTTGATATACAAATCCGGACTACGACTTTCGCTACATTTCGTTAAACATAGAACATACATTTCACTTTGCCGATAGCACTGAATAAATAATAGGATCGGTACTTATCCATAATATTTATAGCATAATATTTATTCTGTGCCGATAGTCCATAAATCAGCGACATCTGTTGAACTGGTGTTTGAAACCTAACCATAAATTTAAGTAATCGTGTAGGTTTGGTAGACGTGTTCTTGAGTGGAGACCGCGACTCGGTAAACGTAGTGTAGGGCGCCCTCTAGCTAGGTGGAGCGACGAAATACGTCGAAGTGTCTGGCAGCAGTTAGAAGAAAAGAGCCGAAGATCGGGCTCAGTGGCATGCTTTGGGAGAGGCCTATGTCCAGCAGTGGACTGACATTGGCTGATGATGATGATGATGATGTTGAGGTGTGGTGTAATTTTAAAATTAAATGTAGTGTATCATAGATTATACGTTTAAACCGGAGTGTATTCTGCGCGTTGATGGTGTAGCTGTGTTGCGGTACTTGTGGTGTGGTGTACTAAAAGAACAATCAAATAGCTGATATCATCGTAAATTTTGACAACAACACGCGTACATACACATTGTCTGTTACACAATTACAATTTGTTCGGTTAATTAAGAGCTAAACATGAGAGCAAAGTGAAACAATGCTCAATACATCACACGTCAGTGTTTTTGGTATGTACTTTTCCATTTGAATATTTTAGCTATTTAAATGTACCTTTTACTGTAAGTTTTGGTCCATCCGGCATCTTTTCAAAATCAGCAAGTTCCTGCAAAAAGGTAGGGCAAGTTTTAAATTATTGATCCAGTTCCTGCAAATGAGTAGGTCAAGTTTTAAATTATTGAACAAGTTCCTGGAAATGAGTAGGACAATTTTTTTTAAGTATTGAACAAGTTCCTGCAAATAAGTAGGACAAGTTTTAAGTTATTGAACAAGTTCCTGCAAATGAGTAGGTCAAGTTTTAAATTATTGAACAAGTTCGTGCAAGTGAGTAGGTCAAGTTTTAAATTATTGAACAAGTTCCTGCAAATGAGTAGGACAAAATTTTAATTACTGAACAAGTTCCTGCAAAAAAGTAGGGCGAGTTTTAAATTATTGAACAAGTTCCTGCAAATGAGCAGGACAAGTTTTAAATTATTGAACATGTTCCTGCAAATGAGTAGGACAAGTTTTAAATTATTGAACAAGTTCCTGCAAATAAGTAGGACAAGTTTTAAATTATTGAACAAGTTCCTGCAAATAAGAAAAGAAAAAAAAATGCAACTGGTCATGTTTTAAATTATTGAACAAGTTGCTGCTAATGAGTAGGTTAAGTTTTAAATTATTTAACAAGTTCGTGCATATGAGTAAAACAAGTTTGAAATTATAGAACAAGTTCCTGCAAATAAGTAGGACAAGTTTGAAATTATTGAACAAGTTCCTGAAAATGAGTAGGACAAGTTTTAAATTATTGAACAAGTTCCTGCAAATAGGTAGAACAAGTTAACTTATTATACAAGTTTTGACAACATAGCTTCCCCCCCTCCCCTTATCTCAGGAGATAAGGTCTTAACTTCTCCCCCCCCCCGATATAATGTCTTGATTTTGTCCTTTTTCCCCCCTAAACCCTTAAGTAATTAATGAATGGCACAGATACAAAATATTGTATACGTATTTAATTTTGATAGCCCTTTCTAAGTTTCACCATGACATGGCTACTGCTAAAAGGTATTTTTAAACGTTTATTAATTAACTTAACAAATGTTTTTTTTTAAATTAGCTTAGTGTAGGTACCTACTTTATAGGTACGTTTGGTCCAGGAATAACACAGTAACTTTAAACCCACATAAATTACAAATGCTCGATTCGTACAATTCGTGTTTATTTAGTAGGTACCTATACCTACCTAGTTTGTACAGAATTTTGTTTATCAAATTCGCTCAACTTATCGATTTGTACAAAATCGATGTAATTACCCTACCTACCTATGGACAGTTATATTATCACTAGGTACCTATTTTTTTACGTAACATAACCTATCTATAATAAGATGTAAGATATATTAATTTATATAATTAATTACCTGTATCATTTCGGCGACTGCAGCCATATCCTCCTTGTTCGCTTGCCTAATTATAACTTCATTGTCTTTATATTTCGCACTCATTGTCGAAAACAATTATATATTTAGATTTTACAAAAAATATTTTCCGAATAAATAGATTCCGTGTTGTTTACAATCAAGATATCAAGTGATTGGCTAAACTCTAAAGTATCGGAGACCGGCGCAAACGCAAATACACAGATTACATAAGCACATATAAGGCCAGACGCCGTGTCAGTGTGACAGTGACAACGATGACGTGCAGTATCGGGGCTGCCATCAGCTTCAGCACAAATACACAGATTAGATAAGCGCAAAATTTCATTCTGGTAATCTCCCTTATTTTTCGGAATAGGTACGGCTTTACGTGACATTGGCGGAATTGTGGAATTGCAACTCCACAAATGCCATAAAACAAGAAAGGAAACATAGTTTTTTATTTTTTATTACGGATTAGGCAATCGTTTGACCACGATCTCACCTGATGGAAAGCTATGATGTGGTCGAAGGTGTAGCACGCTTGCCTAGTAGATACCTATTCACTCTTGACTTGAACACACCGGGCCGAACACACTTGCGCAAATAGGGCCGGGCGCCGTATCAGTGTGACAGTTACAACGATGACTTGCAGTATCGGAGCTGCCATCAGCATCAGCACAAATATACAGATTAAATATGCGCAGATAGGTCCAGGTGCCGTGTCAATGTGACGTACAGTATCGGAATTGCACAGATAGGCACGTCTTCCTTGACACTGTCACAATGACACGGCGCCTGGACCTATCTGCCTATATTTAATCTGTATTTGTAATAATGCTGATGGCAGCCCCAATACTCTACGTCTTCCTGGACACTGTCACACTGACACGGCGCCCGGCCCTATCTGCGTATATGTAATCTGTGTATTTGTGCTGATGCTGATGGCAGCCCTGGTACTGCACGTCATCGTTGTCACTGTCACACTGACCCTGCGCCCAGCCCTATATGCGCATATCCGCTCGGTTGTCCACGCGCTGAAGACCGCAGGACCAAACTGATAACCCAAAAAAAATATGGCCGACGCGACACATCTAACCTCAAACTGGTAATTGATTGTATATGCGTTGAGACTACAGGTACTTGATGGTCAACCCACAAAAAAAAAGAAAGTCGACGCGACACATCTGGCCCCAAACTGGGGATTTATTGGGTACGTGCCGAGATCACAGGTATCTGATTGTCAACCCACAAAAAAAAGAAGGTCTACGCGACACATCTGGCCGCGCCGACTTTGCGTAAACAAACAGTTTTTATGACCACTTCATTGAGCGCTTAGATAAACAAACTGGTGATTTATGGAGCTAAATAGGTACGGCACATATTTCAAGTGTTTATGTTGTGGGTTTCGAAGCAAAATAATTATAAAAACACGCTTAGATTTGAATGATTATTGAGGTCAATAATGTTCACAATCGAGTGGCAAAATTTACGTCGCTATCGAGTGGTCCGATGATCGATGAAAACAAAAAATGTGACTGTAGCGTTAGTTGCGATGATCAATGAAAACAAAAAAAGTGACTGTAGCGCATAGAATCAATCGAGCGGTTATGTAATCTGTGTATTTGTAATGATGCTGATGGCAGCCCCGACACTGCACGTCATCGTTCTCACTGTCACACTGACACTGCACCCAGCCCTATATGCGCATATGTAATCTGTGTATTTGTAATGATGGTGATGACAGCCCCGACACTGCACGTCATCGTTCTCACTTTCACACTGACACGGCGCCCGGCCCTACCTGCGCATATGTTGTCTGTGTATTTGTGCTGATGCTGATGGCATGCCCGATACTGCACGTCATCGTTGTCATTGTCACACTGACACGACGCTCAGCCCTATCTGCGCATATGTGATCTGTGTATTTGTGCCGGGGGCAATTCTCACGAATTGATATAAATATTACAATAGATATATAATGGAAATGTATGGATTTTTCGACATTTATCTACTGTGATATTCATATCACTTCGTGAGAATCGCCCTCCACCTATTACAGAACTTGGTTACAATCGGATTGTCACTTTTTTCATAGCAATTTCGACTCTATCGCAAGGCATTAGTGTTAGCGATATTGAGAATCCGATTGAAGCCAAGTTCTGTGGTCGGGGCCCTGCAGTGCGATTACGAAATGTTGATCATGACGGTTTCAAGCCGTCAAATTCAATAATGCTTTACGATAGAGTCGATTTTGCTATGAGAAAAGTGACAATCTGATTGAAGCCAAGTTCTGCCTGCCATCAGCATCAGCAGGGGCCCGCCCTGCTGATGCTGATGGCAGGCCCGATACTGCATGTCATCTTTGTTACTGTCACACTGACACGGCGCCCGGCACTATCTGCGCATTTGTAATCTTTGTATTTGTGCTGATCGTAGACAGAGAAACCAATAGACAACTAGATAGCTTCCATCGCACCCATACAAGACAGAGAAGAACTTATGCAAAGGTCTTGTGCAGAAATGAGACAGAACGATATGATCTTTCGTTGCAGGTCGCCTGCCGGTTTTTTCAAGGTCAGCAACCCTCTGTGCTAAACACAAACCATAACCAAACCATAGCATGTGAGAAAATTATTCACCTTGGTGTGTTGCCTGCATTGGAGATGAATGTTCCACTCTTTTAGTATTCTGTGCCCAAACTACACATTTTTTAGAATAAAATGATTTCATTGCATTGGTTCTCATTTGTATCATTAGTAAATTCAATATAATGTAATATCGTACGATGTTGTTAATATGTGTGCAGAATAGAAAGTTTATTGAGAGAGCAAGGGCACCTACAACTACTTAAATGCCTTAACCATTAGAGCTACATACATAAAAACTGTGTGAGCCATGTCAGAGGTCTTTGGGCGGCCTGACAAACTTTTATACCAGAGGCCCAGCATTACATCATACGACAAACAAACAAACAAAATGTGTGAGAAGACCTTCCGTGGATTTTGGAGACAGTTTGATTAAAATTTAAAGATTTTGGAAAAAATGTAGTGTGCAAGAAAAATGATAATCCATACCAATACCAATATATAAAAGTGAAACATTGTCTGTTGTCTTTTTATCCCGGAAAATTTAAATTTTCCATGAGAAAACGGGAAAATGTTGATTACTCGCCGTAAGGAACGGTTGCCATGGAAACGAAATAACAAGTCTGTAAAAAAAAAACATCAAGAGTATTGTTGCTATACCACTTTTGCATTGGTTTTTAATATCCTAGAAGAACATAAGATGCTTTTTTTCGCGATAAACTGTAGTCCGCGCGGACGAAGTCGCGGTCGGGAAATCTAGTATTAACAAAAAATGAGCGTTCCTTTTAAGGACCAAAAGTCTCAAGATTAATATTGGATAATGTAGGTACTAAAAAATTTCAATAATATTGAAAATGTACCTTTCAATATTATTGAACTTTTTTAGTGAGTACAAAATGATTGCAGAAATTCAAAGTGTGACAAATAAACATAGTAGAAAGAAAAACTAATCACTATCAAGGAGACCAGCCAGCTATCTTCCTGTCTAACTTATTGCAGTTCGACAGGAAGAGAGCTGGAATTAATGGTTTTCATTACGGGCGTATTTTTGCAATGTGTTCGCCGCGACACCGCTTTCTTATGTTGACACGCACTATTTTATGCCATGGTCACCATGATGGATCATGTTGCACCAAAATAAATAATTGTATTGTTATGGATGACCATGGTATATAATAGTGCAGTCACCAGTATGTATGTACAATTTTTCATGCATGATACACCATATTTAATCTATTTATTTTACGCTGAGGATGGCCACCATGGATGACTATGGTATATTATTATACTGTAAGTTCAATACAAAATTTTGGTAGAATTGTAAAAAAAAGCTTTCTGAAGTTTCTATTACCCTTATCCACATTAGCCTCTAAAATATTCGATCTTTTTATGGTACGAGATCGTACACCACCTAGAATTATTCAAAATCTAAATTTTTCTTTCAAACTATTCATTTTTCTAAATCTGTAATGTCTCTATAACACATCAATAGCCTATAATATGATCATGAATCTGGGATTGCTTGAAATCAGGCTACAATTTTTAATATGGCAGCACACCCATCTCTCGTTCTATCTCACAAGTGGCACGACAACCAAGTGTCTATTGGATTATCTGTCTACGGTGCTGATGCTGATGACAGCTCCGATACTGCACGTCATCGTAGACCCTAAGCAGTCAACTATGTTTTTGGGTATTGCTGTAGTTCAAAATTATAGTCCTCACAATATCGTTGATAGCTGGTAGATTAAGCTCTGCAGCCTATGCAGTACGTAAAATTAGACAGTTTACCGATATAGCCACTGCAAGATTAGTAAATTTTAGTTGCTTTCACGGTATTATGTCATATGGCATTTTGCTGTGGGTTAAGGCCGCGGAAATTCAATCAATATTTGTGCTGCAGAAGAGAGCAGAGAGCAATTCGTTCCATATACAATATGAAATCGCGCGAATCTCTGAGGGAACGTTTTAAAGAGATCTTGCTTTCACGGTATTATGTCATATGGCATTTTGCTGTGGGTTAAGGCCGCGGAAATTCAATCAATATTTGTGCTGCAGAAGAAAGCAGAGAGCAATTCGTTCCATATACAATATGAAATCGCGCGAATCTCTGAGGGAACGTTTTAAAGAGATCAATATTCTTACAGTGGCTTGTCGATATATATATATATATATATATATATATATATATATATATATCATGTATGTTCGGAAGAATATCAATACCTTTGTTAAAAATAGGGATGTTCATAATTTTAACACTAGAAATAAAAATAAACTGAAAGTGTCTGGATTTCGGTATGAACCACTAACTTTTAGTGGTTCATATATGGGGAACTGTATACGCTTTTTTAATAAGTTACCTGACGGCATTGATCAATTAACAATGCATAGGTTTAAAAGTTTTGTTAAAGTAAATCTCATAAAGAAAGCATATTACAATGTAAATGATTATATCAATAACAGAAATGCTTGGCCTGATGCCTCCAAGCTCCATGACAATAATAACTGATCACTTCGATGTTTATGTTAAGTGAATAAAATGTTCAAGGTACTTTGTGAGATGTCTCATGATACAAAATGCCATGAGATCATGACATGATGTCACGTTGTTTTATACCATATACTTCATTACAATTTTTACTTTATTTTCCTATTTTGATTGATGATAGTGGGACATCTCATTGACACTTTTTATCTTTTATGCTTGAAATTTACATAATATGTTTCATTATTATTTATGACATTTCAAAAAATTATAATGCGTTAACAAATATGGAAAAATAATACTTCCCCGTAGAGTTTCTTGGTGCTCTCTACTCTAAAGGGAGTATTTCCGAAGCACCGGTAGTGTCAGAAGGGTATTTCCTTTTCCAGTGTGAGATTTAACTCTGTTGGCACATGAAAGGGAAATTTCCATTTTAAACTCAAAGCATACTTAGTTTATCTAATTTATATTGATTTGATCTTTTTACAATAATTTTCTATAATATTTTATGTATTTCTCCTTGTTCATGAGATGTTAATTTTGACTTGTAAAAGTGCCTTTTGCCTTTTTACAATAAATTCTTAGACTTTGACATTGAATTAAAAACTAAATTAATAAACTAAGTACTTCTATTAATTAATATTATTTTAATATTTAATTTTATAAAATTCTTGGAACGTTTGGAAGAGAAATAGACCCCCCGGGACAGGGAATTCTAGAGGGAAGCCTATTGCTCAAATGTATTTTTTTGTAAAAAAAAATATATCGTATTATTAATAAAGGTACATGAATCTTAAAAACTTTTTTTTTTGGATAGTCGTGTATAAAGAAATACAGCCACATCAGTTAGGTATACATAATAATATACTGTATTCATTTCATTAATCTATGTGTTTATAAAATAATAAAGAGAAGTCGCAGGACCACAAACATTAAATAATTCTAGCTAATAAAATCCTACGAATAACAATAATGGTGCCTCGTTAGTATAAAAATATCATTTTAATATAACAATAACGCTACGTATTACCTATTTCAGTGCTAGGTTTTAATAATAATTACAAATATGTCGTTACACTTGTTACAATAGCATTTAACTATCTCGACTTTCGTTTATTTATTTACACGACGAGGCGTCGGGCTCCGCGATGCTCACATAACTTGTAAACATATAGCCGTTATTTACAGCGGACTTCGTAGACGCAGTGACGCGCTGCTCTCCGGCGCCGGCGGCCCGCCGCGTCACTACATTAACAGTGGCGCAGCCGCGCGCTGCTCTCCGGCGCCGGCGGCCCGCCGCGTCACTACACCAACAGAAATGAACAGAATTAAAATCAAAACATTTGTTCTAACCTAAACAATATTGTTTACAGAGATGAATCTTCGACTGAACGTAAAGAAAAACTAAGAAACTCTAAAATTACGCCTAAACTACTACTACTACTTTATACTATTTGTATTTAAGATCTGTGGGTTTTGTGAAATAAATAAATAAATAAAATATGAAGATTTCAGTCTCCTGATCAATAAATGAAACACTACAGTATTGTATTTACGCCTGAATTACATTTCAAACTCTCTTCGAGGCTGCTTAAAAGACGTGGAAACATAGTTACAGACAACAATCATTTTCTATACAGCTCTTCAACTCATCTATCTACTTGGACAATAAGAAAAGTTCGTCATTAAAGATGTACGTGTAAATATGAAGAGTTCAACAAAGATAGACATGGAATGGGCTCAATTTTAAAGAAAATATGAGTTGTTACTCATATTTACATACATACATAGTGCATACATAGTGACCAACTACTGCTATCAGCGCCAAATGGGCGATAATCAAATGCTCTCATTGCGACGTCAGCCTGTCCAGAGTACGTGAGTGTAACGCCGGTCAGTGTCCCGGCGTTGTCTTGCAATGTACGCTCGGCCTTAATCCATACAAGGTACTCGTATATATGCTACATGAGGTGGTATGATCACGGTAATACGAGGGCTATTTGATAAGTAGTTTTAAAATGTAAAAAAAAATATATTTTTTTAAACAATTTACATTTATTTCTCAACATATCCTTTGAGGGCCAAACACTTGTGAATTTCCAGTGAGTTGTCCAATTTTTTTTATTCCCTCCAAAAAATACGTTTTGTCGAGGTCTTCAAAATAGCCGTTTACACCGGCGATGCAGTCCTCATTTGTCAAAAATGTTTGCCCTCCAAGCCATCTTTTCAGATTTGGGAATGGGTAATAATCGCACGGAGCTAGGTCCGGCGAATACGGAGCATGCGGAGCCAGCTCGAAGCCCAACTCGTGGATTTTGGCCATTGCAATAGCTGACGTGTGCACTGGGGCATTGTCTTGATTGTCAGCAAACGTGGCACCCATCGTGCAGACAGCTTTGTCGTACCCAAATCTTCATGCAGGATTTTATGTACTCGCTCAGTGGAGATGCCTGTGTTCTCAGCTATTTCACTCACCTTCACTCGGCGGTCGTCGAGTACAATATTATTGACTTGTTCAACAACATCCTCAGTAGTGACTTCGATTGGGCGACCAGAGCGTGGAGCACCAGATGTGCTTGACCGACCATGTTTAAAATCATTTATCCAGTTATAAACAGTCTGCAACGTTGGTGCGTTAGTGCCATGAACAGAATCAAGTTCAGTTTTTATTGTGGCAGCACTGCAACCATTCATAAAAAAATGTTTTATAACGGCACGAAATTCTGATTTTTCCATAGGTGTTGAAAATTTACGAGTGATCACAGTTAAACAATGGTTAAACTGACAATAACTTGTTTTTTTTTTTTGCTGAATTTTAGACAGTCTTCATTTGAAAGATTGTGCCTGCCAGTGTTAATGACATTTACTAGAAAAAGGTTTTATAAATAGGTTTTAAAAGGACTTATCAAACAGCCCTCGTAGTATAGTACAATACTGCAAAGTGGGCAGAGACCTAGAGGTACAGCAGGGATGTTGGCCGGGCGGTCGCGCGGCGTCAGTGCGGGAAGTCGGCACGCAGGCCGAACTCGGCGGCGTACGCGCCCGACCACGAGCCGCCGGCTATTATCGACGTCGTGGACGCTGCAACAAGAGCACTACATGCATCGACGCCACTGCACTCGACAACTGGACTGGCAAATCATTATTTCGATATACAAATCTATTTCCGGAATTATTTATTTTAAACCGAAATTTACTAAACCGATTTTATTATATTTATTTGGTCCTCTGGAGGTATACCAATTCAAATAAAAAACATCCAAATCTGCACAGAAATCCAGGAGGAATACAAAGAAAGTTACTAAAATATATTAATAAAAATAACAAAAAATATGAGACCACACTGAATCCTTTCAATTAAAGGAAAAGGTACATCCAAATCGGTTCATAAAACCTGGAGATGAAAGGTAACAAAAAATATATTAAACAAGTTGATTCAGTCACTACTACCTCTTGTGAAGTCGATTATTAGAATAGAGGTTGGCGAGGACGGAGTTTATGAAACGTGAGGGTACGTACTGAGCTGCGCGAGGAGCTTGGAGGGCGCCGCCGCCGGTGCCGGCGCCGCCGCTGTGGGCGTGCGCGGCTCGCTGCGGCGCTCCTTCGCGTCTGCCGACTCTGGAACAGGACCAAGGCACCACTTTATTGATTCATTTGCATAGGAAGTGGTGATCGTGACGCGCCGGACCGAATACATGACTATACGATTCCGTTGAATCGTATAGGGTTCGTTCCGCTCTCTTCACATTGATTCCCACTGAAGCGGACGGTGTCCCATGTGTGTGTTGTGTTCCTTTTATGTTCAGCGTTCTTGGTGCGTGCTGTGTACTTACCTTGCGCGTGCGGCGAGGGCGGCGGCGGGCGCTGCGCGCGCTGTTTGAGCAGCTTGCTCATGGTGTTGCGCGGCGTGGGCGGCGGCCGCTCCAGCGTGCGGCCGTGCACCACCGACATGTGCCGCTCCAGCATGTACCTGCGGGCGCGACACCAGTGTCACCAGAGTGCGTTTGGGTTGTCTATAGAGACCATAGTGTGTGCGCACCGACCTCCTCTCGAACCGATCCACGCAGAAGTGGCAGCGGAAGAGGCGGCGGCGCGGCTCGACGGGCGGTGCGGCGCCCTCGGCCGCGGGCGGGGCCTCGTGCGCCTTCTGGTGCGCCGCCAGATTGTATCTGCAGCCACATTTACAATTCTTAAAGATGGAACGGATATTCAAGTTATGTTCTATTACTAAAACAATACTAGTAATGTGGTCGTTATTTCGACAACCTTCTTTGGGCAAAGTCGAGCTTGCCGCGCTGCTTGAATAGGCGCCAGCAAAGTTGTACGGAATTTCATTATTGTCGTGTTTTGCGGCCAGCAATTTCCTTTCAAAATCCATTATTGTCGTCTTTTGTCGTAGCACTATTATTTATTCCGTGGATTCGTTAACCCCGAACGCGAAAAGAGAGGCGTTGTAGCTCCCAGACGAATGGACCGATTTTGATGGTTTTTTTCTGTTTGAAAGCTGATGTGATCGTGATTGTTGTTGTTGTTTCTGTTTCTGTTTGTGTTTCTTTTTCTGCTTCTGTTTCTGCATCTGCTTCTGCTTTTGCTTCTGTTTCTGTTACTGTTTCTGTTGTTGTGGTCGTTATTGTTGTCTTTGTCGTTGTCGTTGTTGTTTTCGTCGCATTGTTTGAGTAAAGCACTATACAAGCCTTGGTCCGCAATGACTGCCCTGCTGGCCACGCTATGGTGGCCTCGAGCTTTGCTTAGTTAAGTTCTCGGCCTTCAAGCTTGGCCATCATTGCTGCCCTTGCTGTCCGCGCTATAAAGGCGCTTGGCCATCAAGGGCTGCGATGCTGACCGCGCTGTGATGGCCTCGAACTTAACTTAGCTACGCTCTCGACCATCATCATCGCTGCCAGCAACGCAGTCATTACAGACCGCGGCAGTAATGTACTATTATTTATTTATTTAAATGGAAACCTAACAGCTGCTAAATGGTAACATAGATTCAAGACAATGGGCATTAGAGAGCCGCCGTATAGTTTTCACATATAGAATAAAAAAATAAAAACACTAAAGTGAACTGTGTTAACATACTCGTAACGATGCTATGTAACAAAATTATACAACAGAAACAAAAGCAAAAATAACGAAGCCTCAAAATCCTGCCGACAAAAATTATACAAAAGGAATCGATAGGGATGAAAAGAATTTCTTACTAATAATCGTCCGACCAGATTAGTTTGAAAGTGAGTAAAGTATATCATGTGTCTCAATATAGACTACGGTTGCCTGGAAGAGATCGCTGCTTAGCGATAAGGCCACCGATTGTACTATAGTTTTCAATTTATTTTTGTTTTTAAGTGTTTCATTTGGTGCAATAATGTGTTATCTATCTACCTATATCCGCACACGTCGCACGCGTGCGTTAGCTACTCACCGCTCAGAGAAGTGCTTGCCACAGATCTAGCACTCGTGTCGCTTCTGCCCGGAGTGGATGCGCTTGTGCCGCTTAAAGTGCGAGCGCGTCATGATCACTAGCCCGCACACGTCGCACGCGTGCGGCTTCACTCCCGCATGCGTCAGCTAACTCACCGCTCAGAGAAGCGCTTGCCGCAGATCTGGTACTCATGTCGCTTCTCCCCGGAGTGGATGCGCTTGTGCCGCTTGAGGTGCGAGCGCGTCATGAGCGCCAGCCCGCACACGTCGCACGCGTGCGGCTTCACGCCTGCATGCGTCAGCTAACTCACCGCTCAGAGAAGCGCTTGCCACAGATCTGGCACTCGTGTCGCTTCTCCCCGGAGTGGATGCGCTTGTGCCGCTTGAGGTGCGAACGCGTCATGAGCGCCAGCCCGCACACGTCACACGCGTGCGGTTTCACGCCCGAGTGAGTTAGCTTGTGCATTTTGAAAGATGACGTGTGGATGAATGACTTGCCGCACAGGTCGCACTGAAACACGTGCAGATTACTGGGTTACTTTGTGCCGATGGACTCGATTTTACAATTATAACATAAAACTATGAAAACTCTGAAAATGTTATACTGTCCTTACGTCCGTAGCCACTTGGAGTACGCAAGTTTGGAAATGTAATTATACCGTCCACGATCATAGGTCGGATCAGGTTGGAACAAATTCAGAAAAAACACTAGGTACAATAGGTGTTCAGTTATATGTTAATTCCTAAAGTAAAATACCACTCAACCCATCTACAAAAATTACGGAAATTGAAAGAACTAACTATTAAGATCTATAACGAAAGTTGACATCAAATTTAACTAGATGGCGCTGAGATGCCTTAAAACACGCAAGTGTTTCATTCGTGAAAGTTAGGTGTGCGATCGGCTGATTCGTTGGTTGTTCTCCTTTGAGAATAAAGTTATTGTTGTATACAAAGTGGTTTCTTTTTGATCGGTAACTGTGTTGAGTGACAGCGGGAACATTGGTGCCGAAACCCAGGGAGTGAATTGGAATTGGAATTGCAAATCAGTGTAAAAGAACAGTGCTACTGTAAGGTAAAACAGTGAAATTAATTGGATTGTCCAAACAAACTGTGAGTAAGAAATTGACTATTTAAGTGAAAAGACTTAGAAAATTTGAGATCAATAATTGCAGTGCTAAAACTTAAAAAAAATTGAACTTTTGCAAAAATCTTAAGTTTTCAAGTGAGAATTTATAACATTGTTGTTGAGTGTCAAAATAGTTCGGTTTTGTGATTTCCATTGACTTTGCCATTTATGTGCAATACCGGACTTCTGTTATTTTCCATTTCATACTATACAGGACTTGTAAAATTTTTCGTTTTATACTACACCGGACTTCTGTTATTTTTCGTTTCATACTATAATGGACTTGTAAAATTTTTCAATTTATACTATACGGAACATTGACAAATTTGAAGTGGTGTACTAAAATATTTACTTTTTCGTTTCTACATTATACGAAGCTAACTTTATCATGGAGTCTATTGCCGAGTTAGCAGCGGCTCAAGCAGATTTACTGGAAAAATTGATAAAAGCAGAGCGAAATTTTAGAAAAACGCCAAAAGATAGAATAAAGAAACAGCTGTTAGAAACTAGAATAGAAATAATAGAAGACTTGTGGAAAGAATTTAAAGAAGGAAACAAAGAAATAACATCAAAAGCTACGAAACAACAAAAAGAGAAAGAAGATTATTTTTCCAAAGATGTCTATGATCAGTTTCAAGAAATGTACGTGGTATATAAAAGTGCAATGAAAGAAGCTTGTCAACAATGTATTAGTAGTCCTGAGGAACAGACGAGGACAGTTGCTGCAAAGTCAGAGAGCTGTGAAATCATGTTACCGCGAATCCAACTGCCATCATTTAGCGGAAAATACTGCGAATGGCAGACCTTTTATGATATGTTTGTTTCTTTGGTGCACAAAAACGTGAATCTAGCACCAGTACAGAAATTACACTATCTGAAAAGCAGTTTAACAGGAGAACCGGAAGTATTAATTAGAAATTTCTCTACAACAGAAGCCAATTATACTGAAGCATGGGCACAACTTGTAAAGCGTTACAATAACAAAAAATACAACTGCCATAGCATAATGCAGATTTTGTTTTCGCAAAAAACGCTACAAATTGAGTCAGCTATAGCGTTGAAATTGCTATTGGACACCACCTCCTCGTGTTTAAAATCACTTAACAATATAGGAGTATGCACGAAATCATGGGATGCAATTATCGTGTACCTGGTGGTCTCAAAACTCGATCAAGAGTCGCACAAACAGTGGGAGTACAAAATAAGCTTAATGGGAGATGAGATACCCACATGGGCACAACTAATGGACTTCTTAGAATCCAGATTTAGAGGCCTAGAGATGATTGAAGGCAGTAGAACAGTATATAAGGCTTCTAGTCAGACTACGAAGCAGGCAGTAAAAACGAAGTCTTTTCATTCCTCAGTGCAAGAAGAGAAGAAACCCAATAATATGGTCTGTCCATGCTGCAATGGCCCACATCACATATGTCATTGCAAACAATTTGGCAACAAATCGGTTCAGGAGAGATACGACCTAGTACAGGACAAACGACTATGCTTCAATTGTCTAGGATCAGCACATTCAATTAAGAATTGCAGACAATCTATGAACTGCCGAAAGTGTGGCAGACGCCACCATTCATTGTTACATTTTACTAGAGAAGAAAAGGGACCCGCTACCACTAATACAACAACAACCACTAGTGATACAGATCGAAATCACCAAGGACCACCGAAGAATGCTGCACCAACCTCTTCAGATACACACATTGTGGCGAATTTTTCAAAGAACGAGCACATTCAAAGCTACAATGTTTTACTGGCAACAGCAGTTATCAAGGCGCAATCGA
This sequence comes from Alsophila aescularia, assembly GCA_946251855.1. NCBI lineage: Eukaryota > Metazoa > Arthropoda > Insecta > Lepidoptera > Geometridae > Alsophila > Alsophila aescularia. The sequence continues at coordinate 23,928,831 of OX276379.1, forward strand.
GGAACGGCAGCAAATACATCATCAGAGCTTTGTTGGATCAAGGCTCCCAAGCTTCATTTGTGACAGAAGCTACAGTGCAATTGCTAGGGCTTAAGCGTGAACCTATAAATGGCTGGGTGTCAGGTTTAGGTAATGGTCAAACAAAAATCAAACACATGGTTACACTTCGTGTCGAATCCAGCCACGACCCTAACAATTATATTCAAGTCAATGCGTATGTTTTGAGCACACTCACGTCATTACTTCCAACAAATACCATAACGTCACCGAAGTGGATGGCATTGAACGATATCCCATTAGCGGATCCGACATTTACTTCACCAGGCAAGATAGACATCCTGCTTGGAGCAGAAGTATACACCGACATTCTACTCAATGGAGTAATGAAGCATCCTCAAGGAAAACTACTAGCACAAAACACAATCCTTGGTTGGATCATATCAGGTAGAGTGTCGCAAGAGACTTCTTCGGCGAACGTGATCACTTTGCATGTACAAGCAAGAATCGATAATTTGTTGCAGCAATTTTGGGAAATCGAAAATGAACCTCCCTCAATCAAACGGAAAATTACTAACGATGAGCAGAAGTGTGAAGATTTATATGAATCAACCACTGTGAGAAGCACAGATGGCAGATATGTTGTTAAACTGCCATTCAGCACGGAGGATCCTGAATGTCAGTATGGTAAACATAGAGAAATAGCGATTAAAAGGCTCAACTATTTAGAAACAAAACTAGTAAAGAAACCAGAGCTATATGCTGAGTATAGGACGGTACTAGAAGAGTATAAAACATTGGATCACATGCAACCTGTAGTCCAGAACGATATTGACAACACTAATGCGGTGTACCTTCCCCACCACGCTGTCATTCGCAATGACAAATTAACCACAAAGGTTCGTGTAGTTTTTGACGGATCGTGCAAGGGAGTCAACAATGTTTCTCTGAATGATAACCTCTTAGTGGGTCCTAAACTACAGCAAGATCTTCGACATTTGCTTATGAGATGGCGAAATCATAAGATATGTATTATAGCTGACTTGGTAAAGATGTATCGCCAGGTCCGGGTAGCCAAGGAAGACATAAATTACCAGAGGATCCTCTGGCGGTCATTCCCCGATCAACCACTGGAACATTATAACCTGTTGACGCTAACCTTTGGGACGGCTTGTGCGCCTTACTTAGCAGTCAAGACTATACAACGGTTGGCCGATGACGAGCAAGGTAAATATCCAGTGGCGGCAGAAATCACCAAAAGGGATTACTACATTGATGATCTCATGACAGGATGCCATACAGAGAGTGAAGCTGTTCAAATTTACGAAGAGATGAATAATCTCATGAATTCTGGAGGTTTCGAGCTTCAAAAATGGAGCAGCAATAATGAGAAGTTGATGCAGTACGTGGGAAAAGACAAGCATCAACCTAGCGAATCAATGCCTATAGAACCAGATAGGATGGTAAAGGTTTTGGGTATATCCTGGAACAAAACCACGGACAATTTTGAATATTCAATAAATTTGCCTGAAGTTACAAGGAAATTTACGAAACGACAAGTGTTATCCGACATAGCAAGACTTTATGACCCTTTGGGGTGGATCGCACCTGTGGTCGTGGTAGCAAAATTGTTCATCCAAACACTATGGAAATCAGGATTGGAATGGGATGAAGAGTTGACTGCAGAATTGTCAAATGAATGGATGAAATACAGAGATGAATTGAATCAAATCAAGAAGATTAGTATTCCGAGATGGCTGTATGTTGCACCAGGCTGTAAGATAGAGCTGCATGCGTTTTCAGATGCCTCAAGATCCGCTTTTGCAGCTAATGTATATCTCCGGGTTATCGATGAAAACAACTGCGTAACTGTCAACTTAGTTACAGCAAAAACGAAAGTTGCTCCCATCGCAAAAGAAATGTCAATTCCTCGATTGGAACTATCTGGAGCAGCTTTGGCAGCTAAGTTACTGTCTGAAGTCTCAGAAGTATTGGGCATACCAAGAGAGAATACATATGGCTGGACAGACTCTACAGTAGTTCTAGCATGGCTGAAAGGTCCAGCTTGTCGATGGACTACGTTTGTCAGTAACCGAGTGTCAGAGATTCTGACAATAATAGACTATGAGCAATGGGGACATGTCACTACACAAACGAATCCGGCAGACTGTGCTTCTCGTGGCTTAAAGCCAGTTGATCTTGCAGAGCACTCACTGTGGTGGCACGGACCTGCATGGCTAAAAGAACTCTCTATAAAAAAGGAGCTGACCGAATTAACAGACACACACGAAGAAGAAAAAGTGAAGTCTTTATGTAGTTTACATCATCTCAACGAAGAACCTCTATGGAATAAATTTTCTTCACTTGTCCGAATGTTGAAGGTTTTGTCGTACTGCAGAAGAATTTTGAATTTAAAAGTGCCGAGATCGGATCGAAAAAATTTAGAAACTTTTATCACAACTGAAGAAATGAAACAGATGTTACAGAAGTGCATCGGAGAAGTTCAAAAATATGAGTTTGAAGATGATGTAAAGAGCGTAAGGACTCGAGGTTGTGTGCCCAAAAAGAGTGTGCTTCATGCTTTATGTCCCATCTTGGACCAAGATGGAATATTAAGAGTGGGAGGACGAATCGATTTATGTGAAGCGAGTTATGACAAGCGACATCCTATAATTGTGCCTAGTAAGAATCATCTTACTAAGTTATTAATTGCGGATGCTCACATCAAAACTATGCACGGGGGCCCACAACTTATGTTAAATCATCTGAGAAGCCAATATTGGATCTTACGAGCCCGAGAATTGGTCAAAAAGCATTACCGAGAATGTGTTACTTGCATAAGGCAAGCTAAGGCTAACAAAACACCATTCATGGGACAAATTCCAGCGGCCAGATTGAAACCCAGCAAACCGTTTAAATCAAGTGGGGTTGATTACGCGGGACCCATTAACATTCGGTTTTTGCCAGGTCGTGGAGCAAAAGCCTATAAGGGCTACATATGTTTATTTGTATGCATGGTTACCCATGCAATACATTTAGAAGCTGTGTCAGACTTAACTGCTAAAGGTTTCGTCGCGGCATTTAAGCGTATGACGTCTAGACGCGGCCATTGTCAAGATCTGTACAGTGACAATGGTACAAACTTTACGGGTGGAGACAAATTGTTGCGTGACATGTTCAATAATGCCTTATCAGGAATCCCTAACGAAATCGCGCAACTACTAACTTTAGAATCAACAACTTGGCATTTTATACCTCCGCAAGCACCAAATTTTGGTGGTTTATGGGAGGCCGGGGTGCGTTCAGTTAAAACCCATTTGAGAAAAGTAATTGGCGAAAGTACGCTCACATACGAGGAATTGTCTACAGTATTGGCACAGGTGGAAGCATGTGTCAACTCAAGACCGTTGACAAATTTTAGTGACAATATTAATGACCCCCTTCCTTTGACCCCCGGCCATTTTCTTGTAGGAGAACCATTGTTAAATGTCGCGGATGAACAATGTTCTAATACAGTTAATTTGTTAGATAGATGGAGATTAACGACTAAGATGGTAAATGATTTTTGGAATCGATGGAGTTCTGAGTATCTGGTTACGTTAAATAACAGATACAAATGGACGACTCAACAGACAGAACCTAAAATTGACGATATTGTTATCATAAAGGAACAAAACCTACCCCCAGCAAAGTGGTTGCTAGGTAAAATTGTTGAAACACATCCAGGCAAAGATAAAATTGTACGTGTAGTCACAATTCAAACGAAAAACGGCTTATGTAAACGCCCATGTAGTAAACTGTGTTTCTTACCTCGAAAAAGTTGTGATGAATGTCAAGTATCGGCACAACCACTAGCTACATAGTATTATATTCTTACCTTTCATATTTAATTGCTACATTTGAAAATGTACCTATGTAATTTTGACTATTGCAGACTGTTAAGACTATTGCAGTTCTACATTAGTAGGTAGTACCTTGTTTTTAGGCCCAAGTTGTCACGGTGGGCGGTACGTTATATTTTTTGTGTTTACTAATGCTAGTATAAAGAGACTGAAATATTGTTTGTAACCTTATTTGCCGCTCATTTAAGTTTTTTTTTGTAAGTAAAATTTAAGAACATAGTTCTTGGTGGGCGGTATGTTCAGTTATATGTTAATTCCTAAAGTAAAATACCACTCAACCCATCTACAAAAATTACGGAAATTGAAAGAACTAACTATTAAGATCTATAACGAAAGTTGACATCAAATTTAACTAGATGGCGCTGAGATGCCTTAAAACACGCAAGTGTTTCATTCGTGAAAGTTAGGTGTGCGATCGGCTGATTCGTTGGTTGTTGTCCTTTGGGAATAAAGTTATTGTTGTATACAAAGTGGTTTCTTTTTGATCGGTAACTGTGTTGAGTGACAGCGGGAACAATAGGAACCAATCTTTACGGCGGCTGTGAAGCGCGCTGCGAGTGCAACTTCACGCTGGTATAGTAAGGTTCGCAATTATTAGAGTAAATTTTTACTACCTACTTATAGAACATGGTGTATGCAAATGATGTAATGGTTGCAAAATTTTATATTAGTGGTAGTTACATACAAATAATGGAATGTTATTTTTATACTGATTATTTTAAGCTCAACAGCACTGCGTCGCAGTTGGCGTGATGGTTCCGCATAAATGGTCTTTCGCTAAATCTGAATAAAACTCACTTCATACAGTTCAACTTTTCGGGTAGATCAGCGAGACAGTTTGTAGCATGTTAAATCATGGCTCGAAGGGACTTTTGTTATAATTGCCGAATAAAAAAAATTAAAAAAAAAATGGGGTACAACGCCATCTGGCAAGGAGAGGCGTCTTCTGTCCGAGATAGCTTATAATGCCGGCGTTAGCAAGACCTATTGGTAAAAGCGCCATGTAACAGTTTTCGAGGTGCGTTTTCTCCTCAAGTGGATAACCTGTCTCGAAGTTTAGTAAGCCACGCCGAACGACCGTCCGCTGCGTTTCTTAGTCGGCCAGTCGATAAAATGATCAAATGAAAGCGATGTTTGCTAAAGACAGAGTGATGATTTGGCCTTCCAAAAATTCATGGGAAATGATGAAAGCTGCCTCCGCAAGTAGAAAGGCAAAGTTTTCATCATATGGCTCAATATGGTTGAAATGGTAAATCCACGCAGCGACAGCTAGTGTCGAGAGACATGAACTAGAAGGAAGGTGTAGACGATGCGGAAACCTCTGTCGGTAAGTAGCGCAACTTTTGGTGATATCCTTATAATAAACGTTTTACGATTATTTTCAGGCCCTGGACAGCTTCACACAAAGGATAAAATATTTGGAAAATCCGGCATAAGCCGTATCTTTGAGTTGGCGAAGAAATCAGAAATTCAGAGGGCAGCGATTCATATGTCGAAAATAATTTACACATACAAATCGCTCGCGATGGTCACACTGTGGAATGTTTCGACAGGTCGAGTAGATCGAAAGATATTTCTAGTTGATTTTGTTTTTTTTATATGGAGTTGAGATAAAAAACAAGTTAATCACGGCGGAACTTGACTGGATTGCACCGGAGCTTGCTGAAGGACTCTGACCTGTATAGCTAGGCCGACAGGTCTGAATTGCGATGCAAACTGCAGTGTTGTTTCCAGAGGCTTCTGGAAGCCGGATGCAGTGATTCGGGCTGCAGTTTGCTACTCATCGTGAAAAGCAGAATATCCGTATAATGCGTATACAACATTTTTTGTCTGTGCTGCTAACCGCTGAGGAGTTCCCTAGTCAGGACCTAACCCTGAGTGCAGCAACCTTGTCATAGTAAAACTTAGAATCGGCTATCATAATAAAATGCGCACACAAAATTTCGTGTCTGTGCTGTTGACCGTTGAAGAGTTATTTTATCTGGAGAACATATCATGGTAAAACTTAAAACCAGCTATCATAAAAAAATGCGTACACAACATTTCGTGTCTGTGTTGATAACCGATGAAGATTTCCTTTATCTGGAGCTAATCCTGGATGTCAATTCAGATCATGTTTACTATAAAAATGCATTATCATCGGAACTGAAACAACATGTAAAAATTCAACTCCGTAGGATAAGAGGAATTGTTCTAATTCAGCTTGCAAGATTTGACCTAAACAAACATACATACAAACATACAAAGGTACAAACATTGCAAGTTAAATAAAAGCTTTTAAACAAGTAAAATTATTATAAAAATACAAAAACCCGACTGCAAACAAAATTATTGAATACGAGCAAAAATAATCACACTAATAGTATAAAGGCAAAAGTTTGTATGTATACTACGTGTGTTTGTGTGTGTGTGTGTGTGTGTGCGCGCGTGTGTGCGTGTGTGTTTGTGTGTGTGTGTGTGAGGGTGTGTGTGTTTGTGTGTTTGTGTGTTTGTGTATGTTTGTTACTTCTTCTCGCTTAAATAACTCAATGGATTTGGATGAAATATGGTATGGAGGTAGCTTATACCCTGGATTAACACATTAGCACTTTCTATCCCGGAAAAATGCACAGTTCCTGAGGGACGCGGCTGTAACCGCGGGGCGCAGCTAGTATTTATATAAATTTTAAGTTTCTTTTTTACTTATATATTTTACTTTACTTTAATAGTTGAAATTGCAACATTAGAATAGAGTATTTTTACATCGATGGTATTTATATTAACTTGAATAATCTAAAATTTAAAATTTCCTAAGAAGCTTAAAAGAAATTTGCTACTGTTTAGTTAAAAGAATTATATATTTTTGAAATGGTCTTTTAAGGTGAACGCGCATTGTCAGGAGGCGAACGCGCATTTTCCGGAGGCGAACGCGCCGAAGGAATCGCCGCGCGCACCTAACCGCAGGCAGAATGCGATCAGGGTTGCCAACTCGATACCACGGGTGGTTGCATGACATAAAAGAAGGTGCTATAATGTAATAGAATCGAAAATAATTAGTACTAATTTTATTGAACGAAAACGGAACCCATTGTACTTCATTAAGAGAAACAAAACATTGAATCAAAGGCCACGATATTTAGGGTATCTTATAAAATTGGGAACCCTTATAGCGGTTCTCAAACTTTTTTGAAAATAAAATATATAACGGAGCCCTAAAACAATCTAAAACTACTTTTATGTGTTTATTAATAATTATATTACTTGACATTAATATTTGCATCTAATGGGAGGTATGAAATTGTTTATTTTTTATTTTTAGTTAGATTTTTTAAACTTTATGTTGGAGTATTTAGATAGATTTTATTTTTCTCTGTAACTTTCTAGTGCCCCTTTAGTTTTTTTTTTATTGTGACTAGTATTTTTGTAGATCCACCACAGAGGCTTTGTGGAGTCCTAGGGCTCCGCGGAGCACACTTTGAGTATGGCTGCCTTATAGGTTCGTCTGTCTGTTTGTCTGCCCTTCCTTCTGACTCTTTATCCATTTGTATCTCCGTGGTGGTTTTCTAAACAAGTAGGCAATATTTTCATTATATAAATCACACAACAATAATCACTACAATGTCATCCATCCATCGTGTGCACGATGGATGGATGACATTGTAGTGGTGCAAAAAAAACTCTTATAAAATGGTCACAAAGCAACGGACCAAAGGACCTAATTAGTAAAGTGCACAACATGACACACTTACCTGATAATTAAGTTTGCCGGTGTGAATGTTGTTATGCCTCTGCAAGGCATTCTTTGAGGGAAACAGCTTATTACACTCTTCACACTTCCAGTCACTTATACCTGGAAATATTTTTTTAAAGAATTGTAAGTAACCAACCAAATTTATACCAAAAGTTCATCATCAGCCTATATTTGTAATAATTACCAATACCAAAACCAATTACAATACCATTAGATAACGTTACCGTCCCCATAAGACGGGTTCAAAGAAGCTAGTGGAAAGATTTGGATGACGACGCATAGGTCTCGGTAGCCGAATTGGTAAAGGCATGTGCCGCGCTGAGGCACAGTATGCGGGTTCGAATCTCGTCCGTGATCCAAATTTTTCCATTAGAAAATTATTATATATATTTAGGCTAAGCAGGCGTTAACTGCTATAAAAAAAACCATAAAATATAGCCTATATTTGTCCACTACTGGACGTAGGCCTCTCCTAATGCACGCCACTCAATTCAACACGCCACTGAGCACTGTCTTGAGCTCCCCTCATCCTTTCTCTTCCAGACACTTTTGCACGTCAATCACTCCTCCTGGCCACAAGGCATCCTACACTACGTTTGCCTAAACGTCGTCACCACTCAAGAACTCGTCTACCCCAACGGTTATCGGTTCTTCGGGAAATGTGACCCAGCCCACTGACACTTTAGCTTCCTTATCCTAAGGACCGTGTCGGTTACTTTGGTTCTCCATCGGATATCGTCATTACGAATCCTGTCCTTAAGAGAAACACCGAGCATAGCTCTTTCCATAGCTCGCTGAGCGACCTTAAACTTATGAACCAATCTCACCGCGAGTTTCCACGTGTCGGCTCCGTAGGTCATGACTGGTAGGACGCACTGATTAAAGACTTTTGTCTTCAGGCACTGTGGTATGGACGACAAGAAGACTTGACAAAGCTTACTAAATGCTACCCAGCCCAACTGAATTCTTCTGTTGGCTTCCTTCTCAAAGTTGTTATTACCTAATTGCAATATTTGACCAAGGTAAACATATTGTTGGACAACTTCAAGAGGTACACCATTGACTGCAATCGGTTCCACGTCAATAAGATCGTTAAACATGATCTTGGTCTTATCTATGTTTATTCCGAGACCGATGCGTCGAGAAGGTTAGTCATCATCTAGGTTGGTCAGCATACTTTGCAAGTCTTGCGGCGACTAAGCCATTAGGTCGATAATTATCATTGGCAAATCGTAAGTGTGAGATGTTCTCGCCATTAATATTAATGCCCATTCCTTTCCAACCCAGCGTCTTAAACATATCTTCCAAGGCATTAGTGAACAGTATCGGTGATATAACATCCCACAGTGCGCAGGGGCGCAATTGGATATGTTTAGTCTGTTAGTTTTATACTTGGACACTCAAAGTCGCGGCGTTATACAAAAATCTCAGCACTTCGATATATTGCCAGTGCACTTGAACCGCTGTAGACTCCAGAAACGCCCAGGTTTCACTAGAGTCAAAAGCCTTCTCATAGTGTACATACGCAAGACACAGGGGCTGGTTATACTCTTCAGAGTAATGTATAACCTGCCTCACTGTGCGCAAGACACAGGGGCTGGTTATACTCTTCAGAGTAATGTATAACCTGCCTCACTGTGCGCAAGACACAGGGGCTGGTTATACTCTTCAGAGTAATGTATAACCTGCCTCACTGTGCGCAAGACACAGGGGCTGGTTATACTCTTCAGAGTAATGTATAACCTGCCTCACTGTGCGCAAGACACAGGGGCTGGTTATACTCTTCAGAGTAATGTATAACCTGCCTCACTGTGCGCAAGACACAGGGGCTGGTTATACTCTTCAGACTGGCCTAACCTGATAACCTGGCTCACTGTGTAGTTGTGGTCTATGTTGCTAAATCCTCCGCGACACCCGACCTGTTCAGGAGGCTGGAATGAGTGTCTTCTTGCGAGACGATTTGAAATGACCCTCGAAAAAACTTATAGGCGTGGCTCAAGAGTGAAATGGGTCGGTAGTTCTTTAAAAGGGTTTTATCCCCTTATTTAAAGAATAGTACTACCAAACTCCTGCTCCATGCCTCTGGAATTCTCCCACTGTACTACTAACCCTCAAAGCCCTCGAAGTACGGGCATTCCCCCTGCTTTCAAAAGCTCCGTTTCCATTCTTAAGTTGTTTGAGCGCCATCTCAAATCTCTAGTCTGACGTCGGGCAGTTTGTCAGTGTAGTGGCGGGTCAGTATTGCGCGGGAATCCTTTGAGCAGGGTTCGAGTCTAGAAGCATGCGAGTCGTACAATCGGCCATAGAAGTCTTCGATCTCAGAAGGATCTCCGGCTTAGGGACGACGGTTGTGCCATTATTGGTCTTGAAATTTGTCAGATGGGATCTTCATAATTGCTGGGCGAAGATTTTTGACCCTCGATTTTGCTCAATTTCCTTTTCTATACGGCGAGTATTTGTTATGTGCATTGGAGGTCACGCACCTGCTTACTGTTTTTTTGATTGAGATTATTTTTTCTGGCGATTGCTCGCATTGTTTGTCCATAAGCCGAAAAGCCACATCCGAGATTTTGGACTTCGTGCCCGTACGCTGCAGCTGACAAAATTAAGTGCCTTCTTCCCTAAGGATTCCCACAACTTTTTGAACTTCCTCATCCACGTCATTTGTGGTTTCCAAGGCAGCGAATCAATTTTCCAACCTGAGTTGGAACTGTTCTGATTCAACAGTGGCTTGGAGCAGGTTGGGTCGGAGCGTAGACTTCACCAGACGGCTTCTTGGAAAACTGGAAATTGGGAAACTGTAATGCTCACAAGAAGGGATTAAAAGAAAATAAAAAAAAACTTTCTAGCTTGCGGTCGATATTCAAGGAACCTCGGACAAGTAGGTGATCGATACCGATATTTAACCTGCTGATCACTGAGACATCCCTGAATATGTGCTTATTGTCCGTCTTTATGAAGTCAATCTCATTTTTAGGCACAGTGCCGGGACTTGGCATGTCCATTTTTTCTGGGGCTGCTTTATGAAGAATGAATTAATCAAAAAGGACACATCTAATTTACAAAAAGTTAAGCATTTGTCCCCTGTGATTCCAGTTTTCATAGCCATGTGAACATATTCTCGATTCACTGCAAGTCAGCACTCCCACTTTGGCGTTAAAGTCTCTCATGGTAACGTTGTAGTGGGCCTGGCCCTTTTGGTGTTATGTAGGGCCAAAGGTATGTCATCAAACATATATTCTACCTCAACAGCAGAGTGTGCCGAGGTTGGTGCGTAAATCTGTACGATCTTGGCTATGGCTTTCGGTCAGCTTAACAACTAGGTACGCTAACCTGGTCGACACACTGGATACTTCTACAACATTATCAATGAGGACTTTTTTGATGAGGAACCCCACGCCACCCTGATCGCCCTCTCGGAAGTAGAATAGATGGCACCAATCCAGGGTTATATGGTCCTCCCCCTCTCTTCGGTCTTCACGTAACCCCAGAGAATGACACTTTATCTATTAAGCTCCGTCTCGTGTTGCGCCATGTGATCGTCAAGCCTAATCGTTTGTCTGTTGTACGTAGCCAGAGTCCGTTGTGTTTGTTTTGGGTGGCCTGCGGTAGTCCAGGGATATTTCGCACCTCCTGCCCTGCCATTTTCGTGATCGCTACCATGGTCAGGACTAGCAGGGCGACTGGGAACTGGGAGCAATTTTTTACTTGGGCCGTTCATAAGGTTTTACCCATAAACGCCACGCATGCTGGCGATCACAGGGCGTAGTTCTCACACCGGTGTCGCTGCTGCCCATCACCGATTTGTGTCATTTGGCTATGCTTGTTTTGAGATGTTTATACCGCTATCTGTCGGTCGCCAGGGCCTCGTTCGTTATCCAGCAGGATGACAGCAGATTGATAACAAAATAATAAAAAAATATCAGAAACAACTATTCCACTTATTTGGCTAAGCTTAAATCTGATGATTGATCTAACTTATTATTTGGCTTCCTCGGATGTCAGACAAGCCAAAGTACTAAGTAACTAGTAGGCCAACATGTATAGTCTTATCCCTACCGAAACACAATAACCTATATGTTTAATTCCGGACACACTCCATCAAAATATGTAATACATCTTCACATACTCCACATAAATAATACAAGAGTGACAGTTACCTTTGTGTAGAGCTACGTGTATGTCGCAGGCTCGCTTGTGCTTATAATGCGCGCCACAAACTTCACAGATGTAGGGTGGCTTGGAGCCATCGTGTTTCTGCTTGTGTGCTTCTAACCGTACTGCAAATAGGTACGGCAAACAGTTGAGGTAAAGTTTGTACGGCACAACTTCTAATAAGGCCCAGTCTCTGGCCTGGGCTAAAGACAAGATGGGAATCTTGTTGGTTTGGTCTTGTGATTCATCATCATGAATCACATGATGAACTAAATCATTTTACAAGACTGCCCAAAAAAAAGGAGTGTAATGTTTTTAGGATGCATGTATGTTTGTATGTGAGTTTATTTATTCCACCATAACTTTTAAACGCCTGAACAGATTTAGACGTATTGGATATTGTTAGAATCCTTACATCCCCACCAAGCAACATAGGTTTTTTTTTTATTTCTCTGTGTCTGCAGTATGTCACCATTTTCAAAACCGAAAAAGAAAACACTTTGATAATCAAATTCCAAATGTATATAATTTATTGGCATAAGTTCATTTTTTGCAGGGCAGGCTTTTTTTAGCATTTAAGCTAGCTTACCACAACACCATCTTTATTTCATGAAAAAGTGGTAGCACAGGTAATGTAAGTTTACTAAAAACTGCAGTTCCTTGCCTGATGGCTTAGTTTAGTGGTGGAGGGCAAGGTTCTCACCCCAACCTACATTCCTAAAGTAAAGTTGGGATGATAATTAAAATTGTTTTTTCTGGCATGCAAAGTATAATATTATGTTATAATATTAAATTCCTTTATGTGAACTATCAGTACCGACTGGCCAGTATGGGTTATCCATATTAAATTCACTTATGTGAACTATCAGTAGCGACTGGCCAGTATGGGTCATCCATATTAAATTCCCTTATGTGAACTATCAGTAGCGACTGGCCAGTATGGGTCATCCATATTAAATTTCTTTATGTGAACTATCAGTAGCGACTGGCCAGTATGGGTCATCCATATTAAATTCCTTTATGTGAACTATCAGTAGCGAATGGCCAGTATGGGTCATCAATATTAAATTCCTTTAGGTATGGGAACTATCAGTAGCAACTGGCTAGTATGGGTCATTCATATTAAATTCCTTTATGTGAACTATCACTAGCCACTGTCCAGTATGGGTCATCCATATTAAATTCCCTTATGTGAACTATCATAGCCACTGGCCAGTATGGGTCATCCATATTAAATTTCCTTATGTGAACTATCAGTAGCCACTGGCCAGTATGGGTCATCCATATTAAATTCCTTTTTGTGAACTATCAGTAGAGACTGGCCAGTATAGGTCATCCATATTAAATTCCCTTATGTGAACTATCAGTAGCCACTGGCCAGTATGGGTCATCCATATTCAATTCCTTTATGTGAACTATCAGTAGCAACTGGCCAGTATGGGTCATGCATATTAAATTCCTTTATGTGAACTATCAGTAGAGACTGGCCAGTATGGGTCATGCATATTAAATTCCCTTATGTGAACTATCACTAGCCACCGGCCAGTATGGGTCATCCATATTAAATTCCCTTATGTGAACTATCATTAGCCACTGGCCAGTATGGGTCATCCATATTAAATTCCTTTATGTGAACTATCAGTAGCCACTGGCCAGTATGGGTCATCCATATTAAATTCCTTTATGTGAACTATCAGTAGCCACTGGCCAGTATGGGTCATCCATATTAAATTCCTTTATTTTAACTATCAGTAGAGACTGGCTAGTATGGGTCATGCATATTAAATTCCCTTATGTGAACTATCAGTAGCCACCGGCCAGTATGGGTCATCCATATTAAATTCCTTTATTTTAACTATCAGTAGCCACTGGCCAGTATGGGTCATCCATATTAAATTCCTTTATGTGAACTATCAGTAGCCACTGGCCAGTATGGGTCATGCATATTAAATTCCCTTATATGAACTATTAGTAGCCACTGGCCAGTATGGGTCATCCATATTAAATTCCTTTATGTGAACTATCAGTAGCCACTGGCCGGTATGAATCATCCACATATTTAATCTCAAAAAAAAAAGAAGAAAACACTATAATTTGATAAATATTACTTTTCTGTGCTAAACTACAGTTCATTTGCCCTCTACAAATTATCCACACCGTTTATACAAAAGTGAAACATTGCCTGTTTGTTTGTTTGGGGAGCTTCCACTCCAAAACAGCTAATCCGATTTTGATGAAACTTTGTAAATTGTATTTTTTGGTAATACTGTACAATATAGTTGCCACGGGAAAACTGGAAAGTTACTCGCTGTAAGCTGATGCGTGTATATCATATCAGTGCACTTTTTGATTATGTTTTTCAAGACTGTTCTTATAAGAGTTCCCTGAGGGAGCACTTATCACATCCTCCGGTAGGAATGCGAGTGTGACATCCCCTTAGATCTCCTACAAACCTTTGAAAAAGTGACAGCCCCACAAGTGGACAATACACTCACCCAATGATGAGTATCGGGCATTGCACTGGTCACACGGATGCATCACTTTGGGTGGCTTCCTCACAGTTGATATTTTTCTCTTGACTTTTTTCTTCTCTTCACCATTGGTGAACTCATCTGGATTGAAATTACTGTCGTCATCATCATCATCAAAATCTCCAAATGTGATTTCCATTGTGTCATCGAGGCCATTGTTAAATGGACTTTGAGATCTAAAAATACAAAACAGGCAGCTATTGTAGATACCTACTCTCATTGAAACTGTAATAAGTTAATTAAAATTGTTTGAATAAAAAGCTTTTATGCAGTAGCCATGTTGTGGTGAAACTTAGAATGGGCTATCACAATTAAATACGTATACATGTTGTGTCTGTGCTGTTAACCGTTGAGGAGTTCCCAAGTCACAGGACAATATTCGCCAGGTCACACCAATTAATTCTAGCCCCAAACTAGGATACCCCACGTGTACTAGACAACAAATAAAATTCATGACTGGAAAACTCATCACACAAATGTTTGCACTTACTAAATCAGATTGTTTCTTTATTTGGATTTAAAATCAATGACTGTTTGATTTTGCAGTCAGAGGCTGTGTTCACTTACAACGCTTGAATCATGCGTGCGATTATCGCTCGATCATCCGGAGTTAGTGAACGACTTTGGACGTCCACATACAAGTGACAACTGTCAAGTGTCAGTTTCATACTATTCCTCCCCTCCTTTACTAGTTTTCGGATGTCCCAGGCGAACGCCCGACGACGTGATCGTGACGTGCGTCCTCAAACGTAGTAAGTGAACGCGCCCAAGGTCACTAGCCACCATCCAAGCAGTCGTCCAAATGTGAATGAGAATAATGACAGAATGTGATATTTGTTTTTGTGTAGTCATTTTAACACAAAATTTACATACCCTTCTTCTGTTTTGATAGGGGTAGCTTCTGCCAGAGTGTGCAATGTAATTTTGTGAGCTGCCAGAGCAATAGGGCCACCAGTGTCTCCACTGGCTCCACATTCATCACACTCCCAGCTGTAAACATAGATCAGTTAACACTATATATTTACTGTGAGTGAACTCCTATAAAAGGGGAAGGACTTTCCAATATTTGTAAGTTGTAGAAGGGTTAGGGAGGGTGGGAGGGGGAGGGGTCTCCCCTATGGAAGAGGGGATGGCGATAACAAATAAAAAATATAAAAAAACAAGGTTATGTTTCGAAAAAAATGTAAAGAATTGACACTGGGAGGGGTGGGAATAAAAGTTTGTCTTTGGTATGGGCTCTCGCCAGAACTCTTGCGAGGTTGCCCCTGAGCGTCGGTTCGCCCACTCAGGACCTACCACGCGAGCTTCTGGCTCCGCACTTTTTATATACACTCTAGGGGTAGGGACCACAAGACCAGGTGGCATCGGTGTACTCTGTGTCGGTTCTGTGACTCTTTTAGAACCTAACCTTTTGATGTCGGTTCTATGACTCATTTAGAACTGAACCTACTCATGTCGGAATGCCCAATGGTGGTGTTGTTCTGCCGAGTGGCGACCTCGCGTGAGTTCTGACGATACTGAAGTTTTTTTTTATTCTTTTTCCATATTGGAAAGTTGAGCCAATAGAGGTGTACCTACCAATTCATTTCGTTTATTTTAATTTTTTTATTTCTTTCTATTGTTACTTTCTTTTTTTTCTTGACGGTTTTACAGTTGCGGGGTTTTTTTTGTCGTGCCAGAGGCTCATCCTCAGAATCATTTTCGATTCTAGGCATGTTAATTTCATGCTTGACAGTATTAAGTCCAATCGGCTGCGGAAGTACGGCTAGCTCAAAGATAGGATTTTTACTGAGTATAGCTTCAAATGTCTCTTTCAATTTGATATACTCTGCTTCGGCCTGTTCCAGTATGTTAATTAGGTCGTAGCAGCTCTTGCATACGAATTTGGAGCAGGAGTCTCCGAAGGCGATGTCAACCTGTGTGTACTTGGCGATGAAGTGGTGCAGCGAGGCGCCGGACGCGGCCGTGTGGTGACTGTAGATGTCGAAACAGTCGCGGCTGCGCGACGCGCACACCAGGCACTCCAGCGCCTCCAACTTCACCGTCACCTCCACCTCTTTCTTCACGATATCGTCCTCATTCTTGGTTCCATCTTTTTGTGCCGTTGCACTTACGGAGTTCATTGCACTTGCTTGAGACATTTCTTTTATCACTTCTCGTTATAACGTGTGTGAAGTAGATCAGTTGTTGTATTATTATGTAATTTTCAGCGATAGTAAATAAAATACTTAATTCAATTCATAAAAACAACAAAATGTACGCAAACTACAGAAAAGACAGATGACATTTATTTTACTAGCAATTAGCAATTCAAGCCAGGGTCTCCAGATGAAGTTTTCGTAATTTCCCCATAATGAGAAAAAAAAAAACAAAATGATACTAATTCAACAATTTTTCCTAAATATTTTAACACCACCAACTACCAGGACGACATTGGCAATGTGCTGTGCTTGCATGTAGTTTAATCTAGTACATATTTTGTTTATGTGGTATTAAAGCTTGCCGTAAGCCCTTTAACTAGATCTATGTCATAGTGATTTTGTTCTAACGCAACAACAACAAAAAATACCTAAATGATTGTACAAGTTTTTTTCAGGTGGTACTCTAATTTTAGAAGGTTCGTACGTGAATACAATTCTACCCATCTGGCAACTCTGACCAGCAGACAGACCAAAAGATATCTCTACCTAGTTCATACCGATAGACAAGGTGGAGATATTTTTCGGTCTGTATTTTTTCAGGTCATATCTACAACGTTGCAACGGAACACACTAAGTTGCACAAAGCAGATGGAGACGAGCCGACGCATTATAAAATATAATGACCATACACCGTACTATGCGTGAATGATATATCAGTATGACCATTGAGCATGCTGTGCATCACTCTGTGGTTATCGACTTAACGGACGGCCTAAAATAATTATTATATACGATGGTGAACCAAAATATCAGAGATGGCCATAAAAAAAGTTCCCACATATTTTCGCAAAATGAAATTTTAATCCCCAAGCTTTTCGTTTCCCCATAGATTCCCCAATCATAAGTTTTTTCCACAAGTTCGGGAAAAAACCCCAAATCGGGAGACCCTGATTCAAGCAAGGTTAAGTTAAGTTCGGATTGGTAAAAGGGTGTATTTGGGCAGTTTCTTGAGCTTCAAATTATTCTGAAGCTTAGCTGTTTGTTGCCTGTGGTATTTTTGCAACTTTTGACACTACAGCAGCCCGATTCCATAACTTGGCTTCAATCGAATTCTCAGTATCGCAGCCACTAATGCCTTGCGATAGAGTCGAATTTGCTATGAAAAAAGTGATAATCCGATTGTAGCCAAGTTATGGAATAGGGCTACTGTTGGCAGAAGTATTGACATCGACGAGTAGGTAGGTACCAACCACAGAACTTGATTTCAATCGGATTGTCAATATCGCTATCTCTAATGCATTGCGATGGTGTCGAAATTGCTATGAAAAATGAGACAATATAATTGATACCAAGTTCTGTAATACGGACCCTGTGGCCCTGAGGCCCGATTACAGAACTTGGTTACAATCGGATTAACACTTTTTTCATAGCATTTTCGACTCTATCGCAAGGCATTAGTGATATCGATACTAACAATCCGATTGAAGCTAAGTTATGTGGCCGACCACATAACTTAGCTTCAATGATAATCCGATTGTAACCAAGTTCTGTAATTGGGCCACTGTTACACGACTTGGTTACAATCGGATTATCACATTCTTCGTAGCAATTTCGACTCTATCGCATGGCATTAGTGATATGAAATTTAAAATGCCGGACCTCATAGTGATGTGACGTATATTCAACGATTGATCTGATCGAAAGATTTTATCTTTGTATCGATTTCATAATTTTCACATTTGATGCTATTCTGCTTAACGTGCCTAAGATCCTCATCAGATCTTCACCAAATCTGTACGATATCAACTTGTAATTATTACCATTCAAACAAAAAATTACTTTGAAATCTGATATTATAAGGCGGAGATATTCAGTAGCCCCCTTTTGCCCTTTTTTGGAGGAAGTACCCCCCAATCAAAAATTCCACGACGACTAAAAAAAACGTTAAACCTATCTAATTACCAAGTTTCGTCTAAATCGGTTGAGAAATGCGACCTGTAGAGGAGAACAGCCGGACATTCGGACATACGAATGAACTTTTGCCCAAGCTGAAACGGAGACGCTTCGCTCGCGCTTCGCACTCGGTTGCTCAGCTAGCTAACTACTATGTCTACTTGCTGCGACCCATGGCTTCACACGCATCATCATCATCATCATCATATACTCGTAAATCCCCATAAACCATAAGCCCCCATTAACGCCATAACAAGCGGTTGCTCTCAAGAACTTCTGACTACCTTTCATTAGCGGGTCGGCATGCATCTTGGTGCCCGCAGTAGTTGGTGATATTATAAGATAATACACAACATAGTGCTGCTGCCCATTTTCCATTAGCTGGTTCTCGCATTAGACTCACGATGAGAAGTAGTGGTGGTGATATTCATGATAATAATTAGTTAATTCATTTTCTTGGATCTAAATCAAAACTATCTGCCTACCAAATTTCATGTAAACATGGATTGGTACATATATCTTACGAATAGGTAAAGATGTATCCACGTCAAAAATAATCAAACTGTACTTCATTTCTAGTGCAATATTATTTTGCCTATTTTATAATAATAATATAATACTACTAATTACATAATAACAGGAAAGGAATTACTGGTGATCCTCACACTAGGTCAAAGGCTGTCTCTTGAGAGCCTTTTACAATTTTTATATCTATGTTACTACGACAAGAGCAACATAAGAGGTTATGCAATAGAATAGCAGAAAAAACTAACTTCAAATAATATTTAAATGAGTGAAAAATAATATTTTCCAATGATTTAGTAAGCCATAGAGTTTAAAAAAATATAAATGACTATAATACCATATTTTACTGTGATTATACCTTCAAGCTTTAGTAGTTACCTATTCGTAAGACATAAGTAGGTACCTATCCATGTTTACATGAAATTTGGTTGGCAGATTGTTTTGATTTAGATCCAGGAAAACAAATTATCAAATTTTTATCATGAATATCACTACCACCACTTCTCATCGTGAGAGTGCTGCGAGAACCAGCTAATGGGAAATGGGCATCAGCACTTTGTTGTGTATTATCTTATCACCAACTACTGCGAGCACCAAGATGCAAGCCGACCCGATAATGAAAGGTAGTCATAGAAGTTCTTGAGAGCAACCGCTTGACATGGCGTTAATGGGGGCTTATGGTATATGGGGATTTATATGATGATGTTGATGCATGTGAAGCCGTGGGTCGCAGCAAGCAGACATAGTAGTTAGCTAACTGACCAAGCGAGTGCGAAGCACGAGCGAAGCGTCTCCGTTTCATCTTGGGCAAAAAATCTTTCGTATGTCTGAATGTCCGTCTGTTCTCCTCTACAGGTCGCATTTCTCAACCGATCGAGATGAAACTTGGTTAACGAATTGTTAGAGTTTATTAGTCGTGGGGAATTTTTGATTGGTGGGTACTTGCCCCACAATAGGGCAAAAGAGGGGCTACTGAATATCTCCGCCTTATTATATCCGATCTCAAAGTTTTTTTTATTTGAAAGGTTTAAGTTTAATTTTTAAGTTGGTCTTTGAAAAATTTGATGAAGATCTGATGAGGATCTTAGGCGCGATGAACAGAATAGCATCAAATGTGAAAATTATGGAATCGATACGAAGGGTGTATTCCCACTGTCCCCATTGTGCAAATCCCCATTAATGGGGACAGTGGGAATTTAATAAAATAATTAAAAATAGTTCCCGTTGTCCCCATTAACCTTCCCCATTAATGAAGAAAGAGAGAAGTCTGTAATTTTGTTCCCGGTGTCCCCATTGCCCGCAGGTCCTAACGACATCAGACCTTTTGGTGAGCAAATTAGCGCGGTAAGAGGAACGAAAAAATAAACAGTTTATTCATAATCATTTATTTCTATCTATTTCTACAATATGACACTGAAATTAAACATTTCAACTATGTTACATTAATTAAGGTACTCACAATTAACAAGGTAAAAAAATGTTTTCACAATTAAAAGTCATGCTATCAACAGAAGTTTTTTTTATAAAAAATCTAATGGTTCAGATCAGTACTAAAGTTGTTTAGGTCATGGTCTTTATTATTTCTCTTAGGTTTAGCGTTAAGTTTTTAAAAACTAGAAACTACTAGTATTGTAAAGTATCACAATTAGAATAACAAAATCAAAAATATAAAGTTCTTTATAAAATTTCACAAGTATCATCATCATGTCAGCCTCTAAAAGGCCACTGCTAAACATAGGCCGACATGACGAGCGATCTTGTGCCACCTCCATCCACCGACTTCCTGCGATGGCTACAATGTCGTCGGTCCATCGTGTGGGGGGTCTCCCCACACTTTGCTTACTTGTTCGTGGTCGAAATTCGCGAACGTTTATTCCCCAACGATATATGTCATATCACAAGTAAAATAACAGAATTAAAATATCACAATGATTTATATTATCACAGAATCAGATATTTTCATAATAAGAGAAAGTTGAACCAAAAAAATAACCTCAAAAATACTGTTATTTCAATGAATTGTTTTTTATTCTAATCAAATACTTACTGTACAATGGCTCAAATGTTAGTTGGACAAAATTCGTAAAAATATTATTGAAGGACGTAGAGTAAAAGTTGACAAGTTTCATGTATTATATTACAAATCCTAAATGAAGGGTTAATTTATAATGTAGATACTATTATTATTATTATTGGATAACTTACATAACATGACACAAATTAGCAAAATAAAAAATATTGAAATAATTTCAGCTTTTATAAAATACCGCAACTAAAATACCAGAATCAATAAATATCATCCTAAGCGAGAAAAAGTTGAAACTACAAAATAACCTACAAATGACAGTTCTTTACGCAAATGTCAAAAACAAGTTTAATTAAATACAATAGTTTCTATAAAGGCTCTACAATACTTTGTTCTAAAATATTCGTAATTATTATTTAAGGGCGTAGAACAAAAGTTGATAAGTTTAATGGCTAAATTACCAGTCTTAGATAATATTACTATTAGATAACTTATATAAAATATCACAATTAAAATAATAAAATTCAAAATATCACAATGATTAACCTGATCACAGAATCACTATAAAGTACACAAAGGAAGGCATGTCTTTGATTTAGTTACAGATACTACCCACGTCAGTTTTGAATCCAGAACACTAATCAGTGTTTATTTTTCTAGGAAATATACTTATATCGAAATGAGCAAAAATTAACCAAATTTAAAAATAGTATAAAAATATAATTTAAAAATATACATTGATTCATATGAAATAACACATACATTAATTTAAACTAAGCCATTAAATAAAACTTGCACGAATAAATAAAACTACTTAGTGCAGTTTTTCAAGAAAGTTGACAACTTTTACTATACGTCTTTCAATTATATTTTTACAAATTTTGTCCAACAAACATTTGAGCCATTATAGAGTAAGTATTTGATAAGGAAAAAAAACAGTTCGTTGAAGTAAAATAAAATTATCTGATTCTGTGATAATATAAAACATTGCGATATTTTAATTCTGTTATTTTACTTGTGATATTTCAAAAAGCAATTATAAAATATAAATTTTGTATATTAATTGTGATATTTTATAATACTAGTAGTTTAAGTTTTTAAAAACTTAACGCTAAACCTAAGAGAAATAATAAAGACCATGACCTAAACAACTTTATTATAAAAAAAAACTTCTATTGATAGCATGACTTTTAATTGTGAAAACATTTATTTACCTTGTTAATTTTGAGTGTAACCCACCTTAATTAATGTTACATAGTTGAAATGTTTAATTTCAGTGTTATATTGTAGAAATGTATAGAAATAAATGATTATGAATAAACTGTTTATTTTTCGTACCTCTTACCGCGCTAATTTGTTCACCAAAAGTGACGTCTGATGTCGTCCGGACCTCCGGGCAAATGGGACGACGGAAATAAAATTACAGACTTCTATGTTTCCCCATTAATGGGGACGGTTAATGGGGACAACGGGAACGATTTTAACTTGTTTTTTCAATTCCCACTGTCCCCATTGATGGGGAAAGGGTAATGGGGACAACGGGAACTATTTTTAATTATTTGATTAAATTTCCACTGTCCCCATTAAAAGGGAAGCGGGCAATGGGGACAGTGGGAATACACCAATACGAAAAGAAAGATAGGTAAGATAAAGTATTTCAATCAGAGTTGTTGTTTATACGTCACATCACTATGAGGTCCGGCATTTTAAATTTTATGCTATGCGTCATAGGATGGTTGACATCTGTACGCCTAGTACGAGTTTGCACATTAAGATAACGGAAAAAAGTTTCGTGAGCTCGCTAAACTAACAGTTTTGGGTGTAACTGATAGGATGAGTTCATGTTTTCAAATGAAGTTTACACGATATTTTTTTTCGAAGAGCTCGATTGAACGAACTTCTCACTACATATTTCTATGTCTGTTCCCCACCAGCAAAACAAAGGAGACAAAATGTAGTCCAACGTATTGGTGTTTGACGTTTTGTTTCTCGAATGTCGTTTTTATCTGTGGTTTTAAAGATTATTTTTTTATTGATTTACGTTGAATGAGCGGTTTTCCAAGTGTTATTTTAGCATTATTTATCTCTAGCTAGATGGCGTTGGCGACAGTTTTGGTAACAGTAATGTGGTTCGGTATTACCAAGGAAGTTCTATAAGTACATAGAACTTCTTTGGGTATGACCAAAGATTTAAAATTACGCTTACTGGCGGGTATGACATTCTGCGTTCCCTTGTTTATGGCAAGTTGTGCGTCAGTTTTGTAACAAATTCATTGCAGTATTTATTGGTAGTATTTTCTACCTTCTTAATATTCTATATTATATTTCCCTTTCTTCGCACTAGTGGGACAAAGCTGGTGTAAACATGGTAAACATGGTGAAAGAATTATTTCAATAACTTGAAAAATGTCAAAATGAATCAACTTTTACTGAATCCCAAACGAATTTTGAAATGCGCGCGGAGCATTTGCTCTGCAACGTCACAAGTCTCGCCGGGTCAACGGTACGGGTGGGGTGGAAACCATTTAGCGGCTGTTTCGAGTGTTTCGTCGTTTGTTGCTCACATTAAGTACATGGAACGCGGTGTGTGAGTGTCTTTGTGAAGTATTTAGTAACCGTATTAATATATTTTGTACATTAAATATATTTTAGATAAGTAAAAACTGGATTCAAGTAAGATTTAGACGATGGAGAGTGGATTTGTGCGTGGACAGTCTAATAATTTACCAAAAGTGAACATGGTTATGGTTTTGGATTTTCTGGCAAACAATCCACTGTACACAAGTGCAGAGGTCAGAGGAGTGAAACTTTCAACGTAAGTACCTACCTACTAAGTCCTACATTATGATTTTAATCAACCGTAACAATCATCACACGTAATAAATTCCCATCAGTTTGCTGCTGTTTTTATTCATTTTATGTAAATCGGTGTAGGTACTCAGATAGTTTTGTTCAGTTTAAATAAATATGCGCCAGTTTTATATATATTTTATGGCCCAGTGATTTCATGTCTCTGTAACCAGGTGGTAAAGAATGAATAAACAAAAATATCGATATCGATATTTCTATATTAACACATATATTTATACGTTTGATATAATAGAATAGACGAAGTGTTGACTCAAACCTTGTACATGATAATTAAAAATAAGTCAAATGTATGTTAATTTAAGATTAGTCAATAAAACATTTTATTTATTTTATTTTTTAAAGTAGAGATTGAATAAACAAGAATATCGATATCGATTTTTCTGAATATCTCATCTTATATCTTATATATATAAAAATCTCGTCTCACGATGTATGTTCGGGATGTTTCGGAACTCTGAAACTACTGAACCGATTTTGATCAAACTTCGTTCCACTGAAAGAGACCGATAAACTATTAGTACCTGAAGGTTCTATGATAGTGTCACTAATGTCGTCGCCTTTATTTAGTTTTGCTACAAATGTAACACTCTTCTTTTTGAAGGTAGTTTGACAGCTTTTACCTATACTTTTGTCTTTTATTTGTACTTGAACACTCTTATTTTTTGTTTGTATTTTAATATTGGCTTCCATATTCACATCGGTACAGTCTATAGGTACAGATATGGGATCATCGAGATCTTTTTCTTCATCAATACAAATGCATTCAATATACTCAGGTTCGTTTATGTCTGACTTCGCTCTTTGACAAGCGAATTTATGAGGTAGAACATTTTTTTTTTCAAAAACAGTCTGCCACCTACAAATCGATGTCTCATGAAATCATCGGATCGTGCGCGACCTGAAAATAATATTACAAATATTATCCATGCATGCTGAAATCAAGGTAGTTATAATTCTAACAGAAATGTCTACCCAAATTTAAGTTCAAAAGTTGATAAAAAACCTTCAGAGATTTGATTAAACATATTTTTTGCTTGTACACACTTTGTATGTCGTGTATTCACGTGCAGTGTATTTACCATAATGATACATAAAACGCTTAAAAATTATAAAAATCGCGTTTTTAAAATAGGCACATAAAAATAATACATTGAAATAAATAATATCGATAACATGCTTCTGACGTCTTCCCATCTCTATAAATGAGTAATTTAGTTAACGGTAGTGTCGATTGTTTTTTTTTGTGACAGACATGTATTGTGTAAACAAACATGTTAGGTAATTTCGTAGTCAAGCTTAAATAGTCCAAACAAAGAGCATTCAGTTCTGTCTAACTTATGTTTAAAAGCAAAAATCCAAAACGACTCGGCACAAACTCCCGAGTAACTTAGATATATATGGATAACTAATTACTTAAATTGAAATGGTCTTCGCAGCAATATCTAACAGATGTTTGTGAAAGAGATTCCTTTCTTTCATAACTTTGCACCACTTAGCTCTTATTTTTTTGTCTTTAGGCACCGTAAAATAATGTTTATCGGGTGTAGTTATGGTTGTATTTGTACACTTGGGCACGATACAATATTTAAAATGTACTTTAGCATCAGTTTGCACGGTTTCCATAATGATTCCACAATGATAATATCCGTTCCGTCTTGATCTAACCAAAAGTAAGAAATAACCGTCTGAATTGAACAATGTGACCGGCTGACCGCGCATCAACGACTACTCCTCGACTCGAGCGAGTCGCGTCAGTCGCGCGCAAAACTTGTGACGTCATGAGGTTGTTGACTGGCCGCGCGCCGAGAAGTTTGAAAGCGGACGGGAAAAGTATCATAACTTCGTCATTTATGGAGAGATAATTGAAAAAAAAATACAATGAGCTTTATTGCAAATTAAGTACAATTTTTAAAAATAAATTGAAAAAAATGGAAACTTCCTTATTGTTTTTCCGGTACCTTTGGTCTCTAAATTCGTTCAGTACTAACGAAGTTACGGACGAAAGTAATCCAACAAAACCTAGTTATTTTATATTGATTTTATGCCTCAAGTACGACATCAAGCTTCGATGTAATACTTGATTTTTGATAATGGCTAGTTGGGGATCCTGTGGCCGTATTACAGAACTTGGTTACAATCGGATTATCACTTTTTTCATAGCAATTTCGACTCTATCGCAAGGTATTAGTGATAGCAATATTGACAATCAGATTGTGACTCTTTCATAGCAATTTTGACTCTATCGCAAGGCACTCATGAATTTGACGACTTTAAACCGATATTATCAACATTGCGTAATAGCACTGCTGGTCTAAGTGTTTGTTTTATCAATTGAGTCATATTTGGTGAAATAGAAATTGATATGGCATCATCACGACATTGAAATTGTAAAGTAAGTAGATTGATAGGTAGGTAGTGTTTCGCACTACAATTCATGTATTTTTTTTGGAAGTATTGTTGTAGGTACATAAGTGCTAAAAAAATACAAAATACATGTTCATAATAAGATAAGTTATCTATAGGTATGAGTACTTAGGTACCTAACTATTAAGTTACCTTGGTCTTTTTATAGATTCTTTGAGAGTTCCTGAGATTTGTATTTTCGCGCAGAGTATTACAGAGATAGACAAAACCTTCTTTAGTGAGCCCGTGAGCCTTTGCACAAAGTTAGTGTAAGAGATTCTGCTCGGCTGGGTGTAATTAATCTCCGCCTACGTCAAGCTCCTGTCGCTCCCCTTCACGATGGTCAGCTCCTAACAGCCTCCGAGGCTAATTGAGAAAATATTTTTAATTTATTATGAATACTACCGAAACGCTAGACCAAAAACCAACTTTTATGCCCAGACAACATTGACCCTATTAAACAAAGGAGGACGGGGCAACCTAGAACTTCATGTAAACTAAACCCGGACTAGATACAACTACAGGAAAACATACCCACACAGCTAAATTGGCACTGTTCGTACACTTCATGCACCAACAACAAAGATAGAGAGACATTCGCAGACAGTAGCGCAAAAGAGATAACAACATTAATTCTCGAACCAAATACGATTCGGGTATCGGGTAAGTTCGTCTTAGTCCGTTAACAAAAAGTAATGTAAGGAACCGTCAGCAAATAAATTTCAATGAAATAAAATAATATTAGCTTCTACCGCAGTTTTGATCACCAATGTAAAAAAATGACTATTTGATAAGTTTCGTATTTTTTTGTAGTAGGTACCTAATACATATGCGCTGTTAGTGTGTGCAATGCTGCTACTCAATAGCAGCATTTGAACATTTTATCGACCAATAATACCATTTACGAAAGTTTGTTTATACGAGTATGTTGCTCAATCACGCTCGGACCGCTGATAAGGCTATGATGAACATTTGAAAAAAAACTCGATTGCTTGACCATATATGAGACTAGCGTCAAACGATAGGGACAATTATAAAAAACAACAAGTGTTCCATGAAAAAATCGTGATATACTTTAAGACATATTTGAGTTTATTTTTCGTCCAACTTCATGACAATATTAATTCGTCGTGCAATTATGGGATGGCGCAAGTTATATTAGTTGTCTGTGACATTAATTTCATCCCTCCCTGACCAAGACTGAAAAACAATATGACAACTTTTTGTTCCTAACGCATTTAAAATACGAAAAACTATTTTTATACACAAATATCTCAGAAAATATATCAGTCATCAGTTCTCGCAGTTTTTTAATACACTTTATGTTTATTATATATTTTCCTGTCGATTGACACGACTAGTTTCATTAATGGCCAAGTAATCGCATATTTTTTCAAATTTGCGGCTGTTGATGAATGCCAATAAGGTAATATGCTCTTTAATATAGGAAAGTACATATCACCTACCCAAAAATATGGACCTGCGCTTTTTAATATCTTTCTATATCCTTTTTGAGTTGTATACATATCTTCTGATTTGAAGTGTATTGAATCAACTGTTATTGTTGGGTAGCCAATCTGGCTCTTCCCCATAGACAACTGCATATTACTAGTACTCTAGACAGACTATTGACGAACTGTTACACTGCGCATATTGCTGACCTAAGGGATAACCCCCAATAATCATTCAATTCACTGTCAGCAATATGCAAAGGTATATAATCCGTGGTTTATAGTATTCGAGGCTTTTTCCTTAATCGCTCTCTGAAGCCACCTGACTACGGACCCGGTCTTAGGCCTGCCGGTCAGCTTGGACTAAGCATAGTCAGGTGGAACCTCTGCCCAAATAGACAGAAGTGCAGCAACAATTACAGTATCGTAATTGTTGTGTTAGTTGTTAAGACTTGTTGAAGTAAAATAAAAATAAATGTTAGTGTGTGCCCGAAAAGTTGTTTTTTTTTTAAGATCAACTAATAGGCCCACACAACATTTGGTGTCAGAAGTGGGATCTAGTCCCTTGGCCGCCCTTCCCTGACGAGGTCGTCCTTCTTCAAACAAGTCACTGCTGCCCCTGCCGCCTGCTGTCTACTGCCACCCTGTCCTTCTGGAGGACCTGGTGCTGTTCAGCTGCCTGTCACCGCTGCTGCTTGAGCTCCGCTGTACTTGAGGCTTTCTGCCCGAGTGCCGAGCCAGCTCAGCCCCACCATCACCAGCTTCACTGTTTCTGGTCTTCGACCAGACGCCGAGCATACCCGCCTGCTGCCCGAGCTCCATCTGCCCTTGGTCACGACGGACCGAGAGCCGAGCCATCATCAGCCAAGCAGAATCCAAGACGAGTCGACCCGGTGGACAACAAAGTTCATCGCTCCGTGCCAGACCCGCCGCACGCTACCCGAAAACGCTGACGCGCAACTACGTGTCTGATGCCGACCTACTTAATCGCATTCTTGTGAGTGACTTTTGTACATTTTATAATCGTTATATTGCTATTTCTTGTGTCAGTAATTATCATTACAAGCAACAATGTCTGTAGATAAAACTAAAGTAGAGAAGCTCTCTCTACCTAACCAGGCAATAATGGAAAACATTCAATTCAATGTCCTGATGAAGTTTATCAAATCTTTCGATGGAGATAGACAAAAACTATCTCCTTTCATTAAAAACTGCGATAATGCGATAAACCTAGCTTCAATTTCCCAAACAGACTTACTGTTTAAATTCATATTGTCGCAATTAGAAGGCAAAGCCGAATTAGCTTGTTCCCTTAAGGTTTTTGATAACTGGCAAGACCTGAAATTATTTCTGAAGGCTACATTTGGTGAAACAAAACATAGAGATCACCTCTTGTTAGACCTTCAAAATTGTAAAATTATATCATCTGAGTCGGTTTCACAGTACAGCCTTCGATTAGAAACTTGCCTAACTCGCCTACAAACTGACATTGCCCATTCCACACGCGAACAAGACGAACTGAAAGGTCGTATAGCCAGTACTGAAGACTTAGCCTTACATACCTTCCTACTAGGTCTCCCAAGCTATATCTCCACTATCGTTAGATGTAGGAATCCGTCAAATTTACATGACGCGATTAATCTTGCGATACAAGAGGAGAAGCTGCACAATTATGTCCAGTCCACAAAACATACTGAACTGAGGTCTAGTAAAATATTGTGCAGAACCTGCGGTAAACCAGGACACTCCGAAAGGAGTTGTTTCCTCCAGCGACGCCCTATTCACTCAGTATCGCAATCGCAGCACCCAATGCCATCAACTTCCAACTCACCACGTCATGCTAATTCAAATTCAATAATTTGCAGATACTGCAAAAATATTGGCCACGACATATCAGAATGTCGTAAGCGCCAATATAATAATAATGCACGTCAAAGACTACAACCGAACTCTTCTCAGTCTCAAAATAAAGTCCATTATTATAACGAAGTTTCCGACGACTATAAATCAGATAGTGATTTAAACTAGAGAAGATTCCGGTTGCACGTCGTTCGGAATCATCTACACAAACCGACGTGACATACAACAGATCAATTAATGAATTTATTTCCATGTCCTCTGTATCCGCTAACCCTAATCTTCTTTTCAGAAATTCTATCTCGACACAACCTAAACCAGACTTGACTCAATCTCGTACTTACTCGACTCAATCTCGTACTTACTCGACTCAATCTCTTACTAACTCGACTCAATCTCATACTAACTCGACTCTATCTTATAAAAATCCGTCTCTATCGTCTCAGTCGTTTAAATTGACTCAATCTCATAAGAAAATGTCTCTATCGCCTCAATCGTCTCAATCGCCTCAATCGTCTCTATCGCCTCAATCGTCTCAATCGCCTCAATTGCCTCAACCGTCTCAATTGTCTCAAGCGCCTCAATCGTCTCAATCGTCTCAATCGCCTCAGTCGCCTCAATCGTCTCAGTCGCCTCAATCGTCTCTATCGCCTCAATCGTCTCAATCGCCTCAGTCGCCTCAATCGTCTCTATCGCCTCAATCGTCTCAATCGCCTCAATCGTCTCAATCGCCTCAATCGTCTCAATCGCCTCAATCGTCTCAGTCGCCTCAATCGTCTCTATCGCCTCAATCGTCTCAATCGCCTCAGTCGCCTCAAATCATATCAAGCTGTTTACGAAATCAAATATAACAAGAAGGTCCATCTACCTCATGTATATGTCAGATCTCAGTACTCCGATAAGCCACTGGTGCTCTTAGTAGACTCTGGTGCTGCTATATCTCTTCTAAAAAAGTCTTCCTTGCAAGCCGAACCCGAATTAATACCAAAGGTGATCAAATTCAAAGGCATTGATAAAAAGGCTGACTATATTGAAAGTTTTGGACAGTTCAAATTTGATATCAATTTTTCAGATCACACCATCCTCGGTGTTTTTAATTTGATACCAGACTCCATCGACATAAACTTTGATGGAATCATTGGTAACGACTTTATGAAATCTGTAAATGCAAAAATTGACTATGAGAGTAACGTTCTAAGTATTGGCAATCACTCCTTACTCCTACATTTCACAAATCCTGAATATACTATTCCTGCTCGATCTGAAACCATTATCGAATGCAATGTTTCTAATCCCAAAGTGTCCATTGGTTTCGTTGAAAAACTTGAAATCCAAGAAGGTGTTTTCATATCAAACTGCCTTGTCTCAGTCAAGCCAAATAATCATGTTAATGTCTCAGTTCTCAATACCACTGAGTCTGACGTCATCATAAAATCTCTTAGTGTCGAGCTCAATCCTTGTGATCTCCCTGATGTGACTCAAATTGGCCATATTGGTCCTGTTTCTCAATCTCCCAATAGAATCAGTAGAGTTAAAGAACAAATCAGATCTGTCCATCTCAATGCTGAAGAGTCCCGAGTATTACACAATCTATGCACGGAATACTCTGATCTTTTTCACCTTGATGGAGATTCTTTAACATGTACTAATACTTTAGAACATGAGATTAAAACTACCAATTCTCAACCAATCCATACCAAGACTTATCGATATCCTGAAGTTCACAAAGAAGAGGTCAACAAGCAAATTTCAAAAATGCTTGATCAGAAGATTATTAAGCCTTCCAATTCTCCATGGTCCTCCCCCATCTGGGTAGTTCCCAAAAAACAAGACGCTTCCGGCCAAAAGAAATGGCGTATCGTAATCGATTATAGGAAGCTCAACGACGTTACGATAGGTGATGCATATCCTATTCCTAATATCAACGAAATCCTTGACCAGCTAGGACACAGCAAGTACTTTTCCACTCTTGATTTAGCCTCTGGCTTCCACCAGATTAAGATGAATGAAGCTGACGCAGCGAAAACGGCTTTCTCTGTCCCTAATGGCCATTTTGAATACACCAGAATGCCATTTGGTCTGAAAAATGCGCCTGCAACCTTTCAAAGACTGATGAATACAGTCCTCTCAGGTCTCCAGGGCTTACACTGTTTTATATATCTTGATGACGTCATCATATATAGTCACGATCTGTCCTCCCACATCGAAAAGCTGGAGCTTGTTTTCAAAGCCCTAAGACAACATAACCTCAAACTCCAACCAGATAAATGCGAATTTCTCCGTCGTGAGGTCGCTTATCTTGGTCATACTATTACTGACAAAGGCGTCTCTCCCAATCCGGATAAAGTCAAAGCTGTTGCCTCCTACCCTGTCCCCAAAAATCCGAAACACATCAAAGCGTTTCTTGGCCTTGTAGGCTATTATCGGAAATTCATAAAAGACTTTTCCAAAATTACCAAACCTCTGACTTCTCTCCTAAAGAAAGACTCTGAATTCATCTGGTCCAAAGATCAAATTCAAGCATTTGATACTCTTAAATCCTTATTGACTAGTGCTCCTATACTCCAATACCCTGATTTCTCCAAAGAATTCATCCTCACCACCGATGCATCCAATCATGCCATAGGCGCTGTCCTTTCACAAGGTGAAATAGGTAAAGACCTTCCCATTGCCTATGCCTCGCGAACCTTAAATAGTGCTGAAGGAAACTACAGTACTACAGAGAAAGAACTCTTAGGTATAATTTATGGTGTTAAAACATTCAGACCCTATCTCTACGGTAGGAAGTTCAAAATTGTCACGGACCATCGTCCTCTTGTTTGGTTGTTCAATTGCAAAGACCCAAGTAGTAAACTTGTTCGCTGGAGACTAAAACTCGAAGAGTTCGACTACGAAATCTTATACAAACCAGGTCGAATAAACTCAAACGCTGACGGTTTGTCTCGTCCTCCAATCAACGCCATCGACGACATTGACGTTAACTTAACTATTAACCTGACCTATGAATCTTTCCTAAAGTCCCGTTCCAGTCCTACTGCATCTGATACTCAAATCGTTGAACATAATCAAAGTCTCTTAAAAACTTCATGTTCTGCTATTGCCTATCCAACTTCCATAGATCTCGATAGTTCAAATCTTTATTGTGAAGACATTCTTGAACTTCTAGAAGACAAAGAAGACTTCATAATGTCTGAAAAGGAACTAAACCGTGTTCAAGTTTCCAAAGTCAACAATAAAACTTTCTTCCATCTCTTTACGAAAGTACATCATTTCGACTCTGCATCTTACAAAGATGTTTTTACTGTTCTCAAAGAACTACGTAATCAACTGATAATTTTCTATCCCAATGTCAAAGAAGTTTCTATATCAGATTTTACCAATCCCTTCGATAAACTGAAATTCATCCTCATTTACGAAATAATTACTTACCTCTTTAACAAGACTAATATCAAGATCAACCTTTACCATAATAAGGTCATATATCCTTCTCCAAACGAAATCCCTACTATTCTCAAAGACAATCACGACTCTCCTATCGGTGGTCATATAGGTACAGCCCGTATGTACAACAAACTTAAAGATTTGTACTACTGGAAGAACATGAGATCCGAAGTTGAGTCCTATGTTAAACATTGTTCTCAGTGTCAACAAAATAAAGCTTTAAGAGCTACTAATAGAGCTCCCATGGAAATAACTTCCACATCTCACGAACCCCTTCAAAGAATTGCTACTGATATCGTTGGCCCATTACCAGAATCTGGCTCTGAAAAGTACAGGTACATCGTTACTTTTCAAGATGACCTAACTAAGTATTCAATGGCCTATCCTATTGTTAATTCTACCGCCGAACAAACTTCCAACTGTCTCATCAAATTCATTTCCCATTTTGGTATTCCAAAAATTCTCCTGTCTGATCAAGGTGTCCACTTCATTGCAGAAGTTTACAAGCAGATCACTTCTCTCTTTAAGATAAAACATCTTTTTTCATCTCCCTACCATCCTCAAACGAATGGTGCTCTTGAAAGGAGCCATGCTACTCTCAAGGAATACCTAAAATCCTACGTCAACGAGAACCAAAACGATTGGCACAAGTTCCTTCCTACTGCTCTTATATCCTACAATTCAAACGTCCATTCTTCGACTCACTTTACTCCCCACGAACTATTATTTGGTTGCAAACCTCATATCCCAAGTTCAATATACGACATTTCCCCTGACGTCACTTACCCCGATTACATCAAGAACTTGAAACACAAACTCACTATGTCCCGAAACTTAGCTCGAGAAAACATTCTTAGAAGTAAAGAAAGGTCAAAATCATACTATGACAAACATACCCGCAAAGTATCATACGATGTTGGAGAAATGGTTTACGTGAAATGGCATCATAGGCTGCGTAAAGCATTATCACCAGTCTGGAAAGGCCCGTACAGAATCGTCAAAGTTCACAATAATCATAACGTCACGATCCTCATTAACCGTAAACACATGCGCTACCATTTCGATGAAATCAAGCTTGCTCATGAACATTCTCTTGCAGGGCCCTCGGGCCAGGAATAATGACCTATCCATTAAACCTGACGACCCCGATCATCAATAGCCCCGGTCTCTACTTCGACCCCATCGGAACAGTAAAATATCATAACGATTTCTACAATGTCATAACCTTCTCCGATGTTTCATATTTCAAACCACACCTCGATATTCTCAAATCCAATCTAGATACTTCCAAATCAATTTGCTCAACTTATCCTTCATATCAAATGCGTTCAGACTGCAATAACATTCTAAGTCCCATTCAGCTATTCCACGAATTGTCTTCTAATTCCAACAATATGAATCGTAACTTTCCTGTCTCAGTTTCCATTGACAACATTCACACTTTTCTTGATATCGCAGATGTCGCATCCTTTGCTGTTGATAATAAAATCGTATTTGGTATAAAAAATCCCTTAGTTTCACTAACCGAATATAATCTATTTCATGTCTATGCTCTTCCAACTCCACATGATGTTCTAAATCCAAATACCTTTGCAATGATAAGTCCAAACACAAAGTTTTAGCAATAACTGACGATAAATTAACGTATTCTATGTCCAATGACTTAAGTGAGTGTAAAGTGATCCTTAATAACTACTATGTGTGTAAACTGAACAATATTGAATCTAGCGTCTCTAACCCTACTTGTGAAGTGTCTATCATAACGGAACACATACGTGAAATTCCCAGTTCTTGTAATTATAAACTAATTTTAGGTAGCATAGATATATGGCAAAAGATAACCAATAATAGATGGTTATATGTACAATCTGATATAACTAAATTAACTGTTAAATGTAAAGAGTATATCCACGACTACGATATAGTTGGTTCAGGTATTCTTACAGTTCCTAAAAACTGCAAGGCGTATCATAAACTACTACAATTTCTTCCTTCAAATGAATTTACGTTAAGTATACATTTACCTTCTCCTAACTTCAATATAATCGAGGATGACTGCTGCTCTAGACAAAAATTTAATAAGAGCATTCCATTTCTTACTCCAGTAAAATTATCGCATATCAATCTGGATTCACTGCAGTACGCCTCCCATAAACTTGATCAAAGTGTTGACGAATTAGATAAAATTCAGAACCAACCATATCATATAACTTATGGATATTACTTTAGTTTCCTTACAACTCTCCTTTCCATTTCTGTATTTTCCTATATTCTGTACAAATTATATCGTTGCTTTTGTACAAGTAACGACGCGAAAGCTAACTGTTGCATTCAAATATTCAACAGTTGCAATACTAAGTCGAATACTAGAGTCAAAAGTAAAACTAGTATTGAAATGACAGATGTTGAACTCAGTTCTGAAGATTCATCACCATCTCCTAAATCTTTCAGAAGAAATCTAAACTTGTAAATTTAATTAACTAATTCCTAATCTTAATTTCTATTACTTAGTTCTAGATCGTAAACTTATTTCCTAATCCTTAATCCTAATTACTAAATCTTAATCCTAAATCCTTATTCAAGATTTATTTACTAAGTTCTATTTCTTTTTACACATTTTATACAATGTCCTAATATTAATTATTTTCTAAGTGTAATCAAATGAATTGTCTAACCTGTTTTACATGTTTCAGTAATCAATGTAAAATTTTCATATTGATTGTTATGTTTAACTGTGTACTCCACTGCTTTTGTGTTTTGTCTAATTTTATCCTTGTGTTTATTGTAACCATTACTGCTACTACTGTATATTGTATTCTATTTTGTTTTCTATATTGTACTACGTTCTGGTTTCTGCACTTCAGTCGTCTTTATATTTTGTTTTCCATTTCAAGTCAATTACAACTTCCTTTCAATTTCTACCTAGCTCCTCCATTTCTACTCACATCCTTATTTTATTTTGGATGTTCCGTTTTAAAGGAGGAAGGTGTTACACTGCGCATATTGCTGACCTAAGGGATAACCCCCAATAACCATTCAATTCACTGTCAGCAATATGCAAAGGTATATAATCCGTGGTTTATAGTATTCGAGGCTTTTTCCTTAATCGCTCTCTGAAGCCACCTGACTACGGACCCGGTCTTAGGCCTGCCGGTCAGCTTGGACTAAGCATAGTCAGGTGGAACCTCTGCCCAAATAGACAGAAGTGCAGCAACAATTACAGTATCGTAATTGTTGTGTTAGTTGTTAAGACTTGTTGAAGTAAAATAAAAATAAATGTTAGTGTGTGCCCGAAAAGTTGTTTTTTTTTTAAGATCAACTAATAGGCCCACACAACAGAACGTTGCAATTAGCTCATTTGATTATCGCCACTTTGGCGCTGTTGGCGCTGATATCAGTACTTTGGCAGTCGTGAGCGTCCACGGAACTAATGTATTTACTATGTACAAAAGTAGTTAACGTATTTAGTTTTTTTGTACTATTGTACGCTCAGTGTTGCGCTTTGAATCGGCACAAACGAAAGTACGGCAGAGCCTATCCATAGAGATCAGTGCTCTTCCCTCTGGCATCTAACAACTCGTAGCCACTTATGTTTCCACAGTTCGTCTTTAGGAAACCTATTAATAACATTAAACATGTCAGTGGGTGTAGAGTAGACAAAATAAACATGTGAAGAAATATCAGGAACATGTTAGAAAGTATCTATTATGTTGACGCTTCTAATATAAACAAGGGGCAAATACCTAAAGGTAGGTAGATTAAAATAAAATATGAAATTTTTAAGTGAATAAAATCAATTCTAAAATCTGTGTAAATATTTTCTTCCTGACGGTACAAAGAGATCAGTGGCCCAATTACAGAATTTGGCTACAATCGGATTATCACTTTTTTCATAGCAATTTCGACTCTATCGCAATGCATTAGTCGTTGCGATATTGAGAATTCGATTGAAGCCAAGTTATGTAATCGGGCTGCTGGGCCCTATTTTAAAGCGTCAAATCATAATTAACCTACAAATGTCAGTCAAATACGCAAAACCTGTGTTTCATATAACAAAAATGTACGACATTTCTATAGTTTGACTGACAATTGTCGGTTTGATTGACATTTGTCAGTGTACTATAGTTTTATGAAATATGGGCCTTGATCAAACTTTTATATGCCGTTTGTCTTGTTGCACTCTTACGAATCGTATATTTCTGTCCCTTTCTGAAAATGGCGATTTTCAAACAATATCAATCGGCAGAATTTTTAAGAAAAATACGATTTATAGTACTTACTCAAATACTCAAATGCTCATTTATTGATAAATATTATTACACGTCAACAAAGATAATTATTCAGAATATAGTAAAAAAATGTATTAATCACAATTATAGTACAATAAGTTGCTATACAGTGTGTATACATCCAGAATACAACAAATATTCATCAAGCCACAATATGTCAACTTTTTTTAAAATAGAAACAAAAAGTAACATACAAAATTATGTCAAACGAGTGAAAAGTAATGCAGTGCAACTTATTTTTGGTTCCTGAGCTATTTATGCACCTTATGAACAGGAAGGCATTTTTGCTGCGAACTCCGAATAATATGTGGTAAAGTGCATGCAATTGTTACACCAACGTAACTCCGATTACGACTGAAGCCAATTGTGAGCGTTGCACCTAATATACGCGGTCCATGCTGAGTAGTTGGTCCCTAGTGAGGACTAGGGACCAACTACTCAGCATTTTGTTTAATAGGGTCGATGCCAGACAAATAATCAATAAATGCGTATGTTTCACAAAGAGATGAAGACATAGTCACTCGTCTGCCAAATGATAATTTAGGGCGTTCTTCTCTATATTTGGAGTCACAGTATATTTTACTATGATGTTAACGAACAATGTTATTTTTCCGATATATTCGTAAAATTCTTACGTAAACAAACTGTAACAAGTCAATTTAAAAAAAAATGAATAAAAAAATATACATTAAAAAAAAAAAACACACTATTCAATGTCATCACATTTTGATTGAAAACCACAGTTGCAAACGCATCTCTCTGTAGTCTGTGGTTGCAAACAAGGACGATGAATCCAAGGAAGTTGTACTTATGTACAACTGCACTGCTATTACGCAATATTGTTTCAATCCGTCAAATTCATTAATGCGTTGCGATAGAGTCGAAATTGCTATGAAAAAAGTGACAATCTGATTGAAACAAGTGACAATCTGATTAAAACCAAGATACGGAATCGCACTGCTGGAACGATATGGTCTCACCGAAAATGTAATTTAAAAAAAATGCATACAAAGGAAGTTTACGTTCGTAGAGGGACTATTGATAGTCACTATACGTTTACGTTGGATCGGAAGTCTCTTTCTCTCTCTCGTACAAAGTTTCAGATTTTTCGCACAGACTAATAAAACTTGCGAAACTACGTTGCGAATTATATATTCATCGTAAAGACCAAGTAAAGACAGCTGTACCAAAGAGGTCACCTAATTAATATATCCAGGGGGTGACAATTGGAACATTGAGTGTTTCTGCAAAGATAGCAGCGATATCTTCATGATTTAACATGAAAGCACTACTCTACTACTCGCAAATTGTACGATAGATGTCATTACGGGCATGCTATTTGTTTAAAAAATAGTTAATATTATTTTATGAAACAAAATGTAAATTGTTGCTTTAATTTTTTTATTAATATTAATTTATTTTATTCGTTATAATTTCACATCAGATTATTTTAGATTTTTCGCTCACTGACAAAAGTGTCAATGTTGACATACCATACCTTAATAACTGTCTCTGAGTAGTCTGTGGACATATCGATGACAAAATTCAACAAGAGAAAAAGCGTTTGGTTTTGAATATTTGGGTTTAATTTAATAAAGTTTCGTTCCGCCCTCGCGCTGCTCTTAACTTTTTCAGCTCTTTCGTTGTTTTACATTGTTCCTGAGTGCCGAGTTTCTGAGAGAAATTGAGACTCCTTCCCAGAAACTAATTCATTGAAAGATGTTCTGTGTTGTTTTCACCATGCCGCTTCACTGCGCTTTTGGTTGTAAACAGAATGGGTAAGTAGAGTTATGAGACCTTTAACCTGTTGCCCATAGGCGAGACAAAAAACGGAAGTCACTTTGACTCTACGGTGCTGCCCCCACTGAGATTATAACTTTGCAATTTTTCAGAAAACGGTAAATTTCTCAAAAACTACTGCATCAATCGTAATAATACGACTAGGCTTAGAATCCTCTTGGAATTTTGTATTAGACAGTGGCATACCTAATTCAATCATTCATCAACCATGTTCGAGAAATATCAACACTAATTCGAAAATTGTATTATTTTACATCCTAATGCCATGTCTTCCCGATTTTTGAAGAAATTGTTTTATCTTCTGGGAATAAATAAGATAAAACAATTACAATAAACAATATATGTTCACACTGTATACTTTTTATTATATCCCTCCACACAAAATAAAGCATTTTTTTTATGAAACTGAAGTCAATTTCTATAAATATCCGTTTTGGAATATTTTGTTTCCGATTTTATTGCGAGATTCGTTTGCTGTTCTAACGAACGAATGTTACGTAATACGACAGACCAGTCATTCATCCCACCAATAACAATAACAAACCACAGTTACAAGTAGCTCATAATCTAAATTCTAAACAATCAAGATTTACGAACCCGACACGCCATTTTTTGTATACATTAGCGCCACTTGAAAGACCCCTTGTTGAACGATTTGTGAACACAGCTGTGTAGTTTTTGGTATCTATGGGTCAATGAATAACTGTTATCTAAGTAAGTAAGTTTAGACTACCGTTTTTATAAAATTATATTAAAAAAAACGAACATAAAATGTGCGAATAATTCCCTTGCAAAATTCACAGAACTCTTACGTAGTATTTATATACTCTTTGCACAGAACTAGGGATGGGGTACCGGAATCGACGTTGTCGACAAAATATTACCTTCAGATTCATGGTTGTACGTTGTTATTTTTTGCTTTTATGCAATAAATCTATACTTAGACTATTACTATATAAGTAATCTAATAAATATTATGTATATAATATGCGATAGTTTCTATGAATGTACCTATGTATGTTTGTACTCAGCGCCGAAACGGCCGCGGACTGGTTTACGGATTTTCATGAAATTTGGTATGATACAATATAACATTGGTTTAGAATAGAAACGACTATAAATTAATGTAGGTAAACAATACTTTTCATCATCTAACTTAGTGTACCTACATACCTGGTGAGCGTAATTGAAAATGGCTTCATAATCTTACATTTCTGGAATGTTTCTAAATAAGCGTGCGGCCCAAACTCAAACGCATAAAGCTTTTGTGTACCTTCATTCTGTATAAATACCTACTGTATTGTCAGGCAGGAGTCACTATCCCATGAAAATAGACGTGCCAATAATATAAATAAGTCCTATTTTCTTTGTTTTCAGATGTTGTGATTTTGTGATGCATGTAGGTATATCCAAATCCTGTCAAATTTTCTGAGCGTTTCAAAGCTTGGGTTAATTTTGTTGAGGTAAAACTGAAAACAACATTATACTAAGATTGTTCAAGAAGAAATGAATTTGTGACATACACTTCATTGAACAAGCAAGCAAGCTTTTGATGAACATAGGAATTGTTACAAACACCTGAATGCATAAGAAATGCCTTCTCTGTATTTATCAGTTAAATAAAACTAATGAAAACATTGAAAATCCACATAACCATTTAAAAATATTTAATATATTTTAATTATATATTTTTTATTATACTTAGTATTAACATAGTTTCATTCTATTATATTACAATCTGCCCCTCAGCAGTATGATCAAAATCAACCTGCCCTAACTTCTACACTGCTTATCACTGCAACTCCAGGTACCACCATACCAAAAATATAGAGAGAGGTGGCGACTTGCCACCGACTAAGCGGGCCGATATATAGAAAGTAAACTAATGAGGAATTTGGAATTTATTTATAATATGTACAATATACTCTACATAAACAACAAATCCTTTATCTAAAGTGTAAATCAAGTAAAATAAGATATGAGCAGCTGTTGTGCAGGGGTAGTATTAGTATTTTGAAAATGTAAGATGCTGCAAGCCTGGATATGGCACAGCTTAATCTGCCTACAAAGTTTGCTTTCTATCTGACATTTAGTTATTAAATAAAGCGAATAGTGTGCTAGTGTGACAACCCAGAATTCCATACTAATCCTTAGGGAACTTAAAATCAAACATTACCCTTAACATTGTAAAATATGTTGTCCGTCATAGATAAAACATAATTTAATAATTGTTCAATTATTTTTTAGATGGCAGATATAGTATCACTGCAGCTACTGTGCTGGTGGATCATAACAACAGTGCTAGCAGCAAGTCAAAACGAAGAGCAGTATATAATACACAAACAAGACTGAACAAGAATATAACATTTAAAAAAATCGTGTCTGTCTGTTTGTTTGTCTGTATGTTTATTCGCGCGACACGTAAAAACTACTGGACCGATTGCGATGCAGTTTTCACTGTTATATAGTTTAGGGTTTGATATAAAAACTGGTGTACTTGGTATCTCAATTCAATAAGTAAAAGCTGAGCAATTAATTAAAAACTTTTTGACGGCTGAAGGAATTTTGATCAAATGTTGGTATTATAAGTCTTACAATAGCACATAGCCGCGGGCACAGCTAGTAATAATAATACATCTTTATATCAGACATATTTTACCATTATAAACCAATACAATGATAAAAAACACAGCTTAAAACTTAAATTAATGAGAGCACAAATGTTTGGTAATGAAAAAAGTACATACAAAAATTTACATCACACAGACAGAAAATGATATCACTGTGTAATACCTATTCACGACTTTATCAAATGTGCTTGCAATGGACAATCAGCAGCCTTATTGTCTAACTCTGGTGGTAATGGCAATCAAATCCATTACCATTACCATTGGCGGTTCCAGTTCGCTGTCCAGGGGAATTGTCTAATATTTTCGGTGGTAATCGTCTTGAAAAAGTGAAGGCCATTTCGTTCTTTCCACAGACTACATAACACCAAAAACATATGCTCTTGTGTTCCATTTCATGAAGAACAGCTTTGAGCACTTTTTAGTGCTTTTTTGAACTAATGGTTGTAAAATGTTAATTTAGCCATATAAACATGCGTAGTGTTTTATTTGTTTATTATAATCTAATTTTTATTAGTTATGCTGTTTAATAAATGGATATTCTTCAAAAAATAATATTCAAGTATATTATAGCCTGACGTTGCGTAGAACGAAACGTTGGTTTGCGAGTTATTATTTATTCTGGACCATAACTACTTATATAGTATGTGTTTGTTTGTTGTTTACTTTAGCATTCATTATTGAAATGAAAATCAAATGGAAAAAAATAAATATTAAATAGGTAGGTTAACTATAACTCACAAGATTTGTGTGAGTTTGTGCGAAACGTGGATAAACTAAAAGTGGAATTGCTTTGTGAGATGTAATGTATGTCGAGGTTATGTTCGTTTTCGGATATAAAATTGACAAATATGCCTTGATTTAGCAACAAATACGTACCTATGTACCATATTGTATTTCAGAATGTCATCTGATAAAGTGGTCTTTGCATAGACCTACAATTGGTCATCTATTTAGATCGAAACTTTGAACAAATATATCGCAAGTTCTAACAGTCTTTGGCTTGGCTATACAGGAATTTTGGTGGACTAATGAATATTATCTAAGCACCTGTTCGAGTCTAGTTTAATTTACCTACTAGGTACATAGGCATATATACTAGGTATATGCATTTTCACAAATGCTCATCAACAACATACATATTTTAATGGATTTTTACCTCATTTCAATGCATACGGTTGCATGCAGTCGGTTATGTTTGCTTTGAGCACCAGCCGGGGTTCAGGAGATGGGCTGCAGCTTGCACCTGTATCAGTATGAACATTTCCAGCTATCACAAAGCCTGATGTAGCTGTAGGTAGACATACAACAAATTAACCTTTCTTTTGAATTGTTTACAAATTTGATCTAACTCTACAAAAGTAATACTGCATATTACAATATTGACTATGTAGTATGTAGATAATGACAAATGATCATAGCTATATCTTTATTTTCAGATTCAGTTCAGTACCTGTCTATCACAGTAAACAGGATCATTTCAAGTCGGATTGCAACGGGAAGAGATTCATAGCATGTCCATAAAATGCAAAAGGATGCTGCTTCTCAAATCTACTTGTTATATTTGTATTA
Organism: Alsophila aescularia; assembly: GCA_946251855.1. Classification (NCBI taxonomy): domain Eukaryota; kingdom Metazoa; phylum Arthropoda; class Insecta; order Lepidoptera; family Geometridae; genus Alsophila; species Alsophila aescularia. Next base: position 23,972,102 of record OX276379.1, read on the forward strand.
TAATATGTAGGTATATACCTAGTTACTGCACTTTTTTATACCATTTGAATAAAATGGTGTGTTGGAAATATTTTCTTTGTTGTTGTGAATTACTATATAATTACATTGTAATTAGTGGGCTAACAGTGAGCCAGTAATGGCTTGTAAGTTTTTAGAATGTTTTATGTATAGTCCTTATTTAATAAAGACACTTGCGTTATATTTTTTTTAGAAAGGTTTTTACAATAAAATAAAAATGCTATTTAATAAAATTTGTTTAATTTTCTGTTTCTCTATACATACTCAGTCTGTATTTATGCTAAAACTAGCTGCATGCCGAGGCTTTGCTCTTGTGCAAACATTGCCAGCCTCGTTCGAAATTTAAAGAAATATTTCCTTTAAATTGCAAATCTCTAGGTCCACCGGTTTAGGCTGCGTGTTGTTGTGAATCAGTTGGTAGGTATGTCGCTTGTGACATACTATTTCATAGGTATCAATGTATGTTTCTACTTACATAATAATTTGTAGTTAAAAAATAACAACATTACATACATAGATACATAACTCTTTATTGTATATACTTAGAAGTAAATCATACATTGTACATAATATAATATAGAAGTAGCGGTAACATAATCGGCAGTCTTATAGCTTACAGCAATCTCTAAACCAGAGTAAATGCCAGTAGTATTCATGTCACTCAATCTGAAACAAATAAGAAAAATTTATAAAACTTTGTATGTATTGTACGCTGACATAAATACACTGAATGCACTAAATATGGGTACTAGATAATAGATACGAGTACACATTCAAAGATATGAATATTACACTCATATCTCGGAAACAAATACTTCTGCTCATCACACAAATGATGCACCTTGCGGGATTCGAACCCGCATCCATTGGTTGACTTTCAGTCAGGGTCACTAGCCACTGCCACTAGCCAACTGGTTGCCAAATGTAGTGGCACTGAATGTAAATGACAAAATTAATTTTTCACCTCCTTTTTGAACGACAAATATGACAATGTGCAAAATTCAAGTTATCAGATTGCACTATGAAGAGTGAGCATAAGAACTGCACAATCTGATTCCCTTATCACCGTGCAAACTAGAATATTGGCAATGCGGCACCTTTTTATGATAGATATACCACACACAAGCACGAAGCTTTACACTTCTTCATTCATTGTAAGATCTGCAAAAGAGTGGAATTTCCTGCCCTCGTCAGTTTCTGGTAAAATATAATGAATCCAGGTGTGTTCAAGTCAAGAGTGAATAGATATCTACTAGGCAAGGGTGCTACACTTTTTTGTCGATACTTTTAATACATTTTGACTGTTATTTTTGCAAATTCTTTCATAATGAATGGTCTAGGGTGTAAATAGGCCTGTGATTGTTCCTCAAAACCTTCTGGAGATGTTTTTCTTCTGCATTTGGCTACAAATTCTCTCATCAAACATATTCTATAAATAAACATACATAGATATAAACCAATATTACATCAATGACTCGGAAACAATCATTTGTGCTCATCACACAAATGATTGCACCTTGCGAGATTCGAACTTGCAACCATTTGTTGACTCTCAGTCAGGGCACTAGCCAATCCATCTCTTACGACCACCTGGGTGAACCGTGGAAAGTTTTTTACAATAGCTTACCTTTGTCCACCTGGGTGTTACTTGGGAAATATTTAGTTTCCACTGTCCACCTTGTTATCAAAACTTTTCTGATTTGAAGTGCATAGAGATAATAATTTATTGGTCTATTTTGTTGATATATGTTGTTAAACATTGAACATCCATAGATATTATAATAGCCACATAGTCAGCACCAATATTAGGGGCTTGAGAGCCTGTCCATTAGTTTGGAGATGTTGTTTTTCTGCAGTTGGCTACAAATTCGCCCATCAAAATATTCTTCATTTTATGTTTTTGTAGGTTAGGTACTTATAGTGCCTGTAATCGAATAAATTAGATATGTTAAACTGAAATAAGTGCTAGTAGAAGTAAATATCGAAATATTCTCTTTGTATCAAACTATATATATATCACAAAAAACCAGTGAATTTTCTGTTTGACTTTCGCAAGTTTGGAAGTCGAATTTTCGGAGAATTAATGCCTGAAATTAATAAACCGCAATTAATTATGACCCTTTGAACTTACGCAAACAGTCAACTTTTAATTCAATATAACTATAATTTTGTCACAAACCCAAAGCCAGTTGATACGAAAGGTTAGGACAGAGCAACCTTTTTCATTTGACATGTTTCGGTGGCGATGAAAATTTAGACAATACCAATATATGTCAAAATATGATGTTTCGTTCATTCATTTCGCTTAAAAACAGCTGATAGTGGGGACTCGGTGAAGATCACCGAGGAGATCACCGGTGGATAGTTAGACAATTCGAATTCGGAGATTCATGTTCATTATGGTGTAAATGAACGTCAGTTTCATTATCACCAGAGTTAGACAATAAGGCTGCAGGTTGTTCAGCAATGATATTCAGTATGCCGTTGACACTGCCACGAGTTCTGCGTAAGAGAGATGCTGCATTTTTTCTTATGATCGCGAAAAAAACATCAGTACGTGCCTCTGCAAACATTCCAGACGCACTGCAGAACCGAGGCAGGCCCAACACCACCCTGAATCCATTGTTATATTGGACTAGCAGAGCGCTGTATGCCCTCTGCGTATAGCAGATCCATAGGCTGCTCGCGTAAAACGTTTGGCAATATGCCTTAAAGAGAGTAAACTTAGCATCGGCGTTACAGCGTGCAAACCTATGAGCCAGCATGTTGCATCTGACCGCCACTGCCCCGCGTTCCCTCTCAATGTCCTGATTGTCCCTAAGATCGTTTGTAACTATATGACCCAAACATTTAAAGTTATTGAGAATATGTAAAGGTGTTCCGTTTCACTCAGGGTAACAGGGGGAACATGGTTGGGTAATTTATTTCTGGTTTATAAATCATTATCTCACTTTTGTTTACATTGTAACGTAATACATTTTATTCTGCGTATGATTCACAACAGTTAACTAATTTTCTTAGACGTCGATTGAGGGGCTCACAATGTTTAAGTAAAATGACCGCCTATTGTTAAATACACTTAGTTTTCTAAGCCAACTTTGTATTTTAATGTTATTTACCTACTGTGTTGTTTTAATAAATACTTTTATCTACCAATCCATCTTTTGTTTAATTGCAATTAATAGTGTGGTAATAAAATATTGTGTTTCCCAATTATTTACTGAGCAATTTTTTTAGGCTACCTTAATGTAACTTTGTCAAAATGATATTAATAAAAAAATACCATTTGACAAGGTAATTAGAACGAATTGGGAAAAATAAAATTACCAAAATACCTATTAGCAGTACTGTGTGTGTGTGTGTGTGTGTGTGTGTGTGTGTGTGTGTACTATAGCATTAGTTCTTGTTAAGAAATCAAGTGGCGCTTCAATTTTATAAGCACGTGGAAGCCGCAAGAGGGCACTCTTTTTTCCCCCCTATATTACTATACTATTTGAACTGCCCACGAACAATGATAGGAAAGAGTTTATGGCCTATTTTTTTTATTTCAATCGAATAATAAGGGTAGGTACCAGCAGCCCGATTCCATAACTTGGCTTCAATCGAATTCTCAGTATCGCAGCCACTAATGCCTTGCGATAGAGTCGAATTTGCTATGAAAAAAGTGATAATCCGATTGTAGCAAAGTTATGGAATTGGCCCACTGGCGTCTTTCCACGGTACCAGGGGTGCGATTTTTGAGTATCACCGAGTGATTAAATATCACCGAAATGATAAAATGTCACCGATTTCCCAAAAGTCGTATTTTTGAATTTCACTGGGTGATAAAAAATATCATACGCATGATTTCGTTTACGAGTGCCTCCCCCCACTCGTTTTGAAATCACCTGGTGATATTTTTGAAATTTCGTTCATAGTTTCTTATATTAAACTACTTTTCGTGTTCTTTTTCCTAAAATACGAACAACTAATGAGATAATACTAGCAGCAAGCCTAGTAGCAATACTAAAGATGACTCGTCAGATGAAGATACTGGGACTAAAGTTATGCTATGCTTGAAGAGGCATTCTCAATGTCCGTTAAGACATTGCCTCTCAAAGCTACTGGCTTTCGGCTTTTTTTCAGTGCTAATAGGACAAGCGGCTTACCTTTGTTTCTATAGAGAAGGGATTCTCTATAGAAACAAAGGTAAGTCAATGTTTTATTGTCTTCTCCTATTAGCTAGCACTAGCAGCCAACACCCAGTTGATTCTTAAGCGTAGACACAAATTACCATAAATACCTACTTACCTAGGTAGGTACATTCTTTTTTATTAGGTCAGGTGGTATCAGTAGGTAGGTACCCACAATACATGGGTAGCCTGTATGTCTGTAACCCTATTTTGTTAGTTTAGCACTCAGATTAATCTGAGGTCTAGCGCATGTATATACTTATTTAACTATTCATTTATATTTTTTCCAGATGATAGTGGATAATTATAAAGCCTTGGTAACAAGTGCCAGTTCCTGTGCCAAAAGTCATTCAGAAGAAAGGTATGATGTCTTCAAAAGTACCCGTGCAATACAATATTGTCAAGGACAGTTCCAGAGTGCTCTAATAGAGGAGAAGGCTTCAAAAAATAAAGTGGTTGTGCTTCATAATATTAAAAAGAATGTATACCACATCCGGTGGTGGTTGTTTTAGAAGGGGTTGTTGGGAATCTATAGGTAATCTGAGGACTGATGTTCTATACGAGTTGATTTTAGCCTCTATGATGTGTCCCTGTGTGTGGAAGACCAAGAGTCAGTGACTTACCTATCTGCAATCTCTTTGTGCATTGATTGTTTGAAATTACAATAAAGAAATAAAACATCATTTGATGTTTAATTTTAATAGTAGATACGTTGTAGAAACGTACAATCATATTTATGTCACAATTTACAAAATAATTGCCATGTGGGCAGCTTCATAATAGGTGCACTCATTCTAACCCCGTTGGTGCTGTGAGTGCATAGGGAATTCAGGAAATGGGCAGCAGCATTTTTCTGTAAGTATCAACATGTACTGCGGTCACCGCGCTGCCTCCAAACGTGGTGATTATGGTAAATCGCCCCTATCATCGGGGAGGCCCATGTTCTGCAGTGGATTGTAGTCAGGTGCATTGGTGAATTATTGCTGGTTGCTGGATTTGGTCATCTTCAACTAAAACAAGTTTTAAATGTTCAATTACATAGTAGATTTATGTCACTGCAGAAGAGCTGTGGTAGTCAAGTTGTAATATGTGCACTTTGAAATTCAACAACACCAGGTTTCATCCATGTTAAGTGTGCATTTGCCATCAATGCATGCTTCACAGGGAATGTTAAGCCATTGTTGGAACCGATCAAGCGCCATTACAGGCCAAAATATTATACAACAACGATGGGCTATAATGTATTTCTACCCTATCTTGCAGTGATGGAGATACTAGTTATGCAGAATGGAACCCGATGAAGCATTTATTGATGTAGTTGACATCCGCATGTTTTGGAAGATATACATGTCCGAATGTGCTTGGTAGCAACGATTAGCTAAGTCAAAGGACTATCTGACTAGATAAATATAATGATAAAACAATTGTTACAAATTTACATAATTGGTAGGTAGTAAAAATGATAATTACCTCCTCTCCTTTTAATCTTGCTCGCACTTTGTATTATTTTTCTTGACTTTGTATACATGCTTTCTTGGTGCCCAGAATGGCATTCAGACGGCTGGCAAATTCCTTCGTTGTGAATGTTGCAGTAAACTGTACTGTATTTCTTACAATAATTTATTCTGACTGAGATCCAACAATGACTAATGTAGCAATGTCTTTTTGGCCAGAATATGGGCCCCAACCTTTCTTTATGGTATTGTAGCCATCATGTAGTGTTTTATTCTCTTTGTTATACTAATTATTCACATCTGTAACACGTCCGTCGTAATAAAAGTAAAACTAACTTAATTTTTCGAAGATACGAAAACTCGACTTCAATCAGCTGATTTAGACCACAGATTAGACCATATGTAGTTTAGGATTTGGCAGATACGTTCCGTTTTCCGTTTTACTGTCAATTCGTATGAAAAATAAAACCCGGTACCTAGTACCGATAAAAATATTTGCTGCGTATTTGTAACGTAATCATACGAGTGTCTAATAGCAAAGCTGAGCAGTATTTATATGTTGGTAGACAGGGTATGATATTCAAAAATACCACTTTGAGAAAAGCTGATTTCGAAATCACCGGTGATCTTTTTATCACCGGTGATTTCGAAATCACCGGTGACACTCAAGAATCGCACCCCAGGACAGAAAAGTTAACCGTAATTTAAAGGTCTACAGTACCCCTAATACGAGTATTTATGGTTTTTGTAAACGAAATGTAGTTTCGTTTAGTTCCATACATTTACTGGCAGCGCTTAGCTAGCAAAAAATTGCAGGAACTAAAATCGGTAGGACGGTATATTTAATAAATGGTATTCGAATTCTATAAAAGATTTCGAGTATTCCTTGCATATTAGCAGTACGAGTTGCCACTTTGACAAGTTAGTGGTAGTAAACTTTGACGAATTCGATCATTTTCAAAGTATTGTTTATTCGTTAGATAAATTTTCGTGAGAGCTTCATGAGATCTTGCGTTTTTTTTCTTGCAAGTTGATATTGTATGGAGCGTAGACAGAGAAACTAAGTATGGAGGATGGGAAAAGTATGAATTGTAAGTACAGTCAAGAACACAGAAAGCTTTACAGTGACGTACCGTGAGTTTTTGCCACACGGAGGCGCGAGCGAAGCGAGCGTAAAAATTTGGAACTACTTCTATCAATGCTGAAATTAATTGATGAGAATCAGAATCATATAAATTTAATTGTATGGACAAGCAGAAACAGCGCAAACGCGCGAATCGAGCGCCAAATTTGAGTTACTTCTATTATATTTTAAATACATATATATGCACTGGAATGAGTTATAAAAAGCGAGAGCGAAGCGAGCGCGAAAATTTTGAAATATTTCTTTCAATGTACAAAACGATATTTATTGCCTCATCATAGGAAAATAATGAAAAAAAACTTTAAACGTTTTTTTTCTTCAATTCATGCAGATGTTGTTACCAAATAAAATAATTATTTATGTGATATTATTTTCACTTATCCTTATTGATAATTTCAATGGTTTTCTAGACCAGGAAGACAAAACATTATAATCGTAAACATTCAGCAGGAAGAAACGTCAATTTGAGCATGGGAACCTGGTTCAACCCGGATAACTGTAGGTTGCCGCTCAGACGTTTTAAGCGCGCGTAAGCTTGAATTTGTAAGGGTTTAACAATAGACTAGCAGCGCAGATGGCATTTGGAATGGAGTAAGTCAAATGGAAAATAATCTCAAACGGCTTGCTTAGAGGACATTGTTGAATGTCTAGACATTCAAAAAATGAAAATGTCAGCTGACCCCCTGCCCAAAACGTCAAACGGTGGACTATATTTTGTCTCTTTTTTTGCTTGTGGGAAAGAGATATAGAAATATGTAGTGTGAAGTTTGTTCAATCGAGCTGTTCGAATTTTTTTATCGTGTGAACTTCATTTGAAAACATGAACTCGTCCTACTGATTACACCCAAAACTGTTAGTTAAGCGAATAAATGAGCGAGCTCACGAAACTTTTTTCCGTTTTCTTAACGTACAAACTCGTACTAGGCGTATAGGTTCTATCGTCTCGCTTTACAACTCTGTAACTATAAGCTCCAGAGATTTAATTTTGGTGTCATTAATAGCTTATATAGTCAGCTCGATTTATGTACTAAACATTTATGTTTAACGGTCGGTTAAACTAGTCCAGAAATTTAAGGTCGCTCAGCGAGCTATGGAGATAGCTATACTTGGAGTTTCTCTGAAGGACAAGATTCGCAATGAAGATATCCGAAGGAGAACCAAGGTGACCGACATAGCTCTTAGAATACGCAAGCTAAAGTGGCAGTGGGCTGGTTACATTTCCAGAAGAACTGATAACCGTTGGCGTAGACGTTTTCTTAAGTGGAGACCTCGTTTAGGCAACCGTAGTGTAGGACGCCCTGTGGTTAGGTGGAGTGACGACCTGCGAAAGGCGGCTGGAGGAGAATGGATGTGGAGAGCTGAAGACCGAGCTCAGTGGCGTGAATTAGGAAAATCTACGTCCAGCAGTACGGACAGATATAGGCTGATGATGATAATGATGATGTACTCATTACTTACCGACATAATAAGAAAATGTGTGGTACAAAAGATACTGGATTTTAGGTAACTACCTGTGCCCAGCGGCTTCGACCCTTTTTCGGGATAAAAAGTATCCTTTGTTTTTCTCTATCGCATACACCATCTTCATACAAAATCTCTCATTAAATTCGGTCAACCCGTTATCGCATGTAAGCTCCCCAAATAAACAAACAGACAACGTTTCACTTTTATATATTTATGTTGGATGGGGATTTCCAATGGCCCTCAACTATCATACCATATTGGGGGCCATTGAGGATAAAACCTGAACAGCTAACAGGCCCCTACTTCGTTTATAGTAGTGGTATATACAGAGTAAGTGCCTCTGGGTAGTAGTGGTTTCTAAAAATTCTGACTAAACTTACCTATGTTATAAAGGTGAGCTATTAACATGAAGAAGCCTAAAATATATTTATTCGCCTTTGTAGCACCATTGCATCGATGAAAGAGAAATTCAAAACACGAAAGAAAACGATCGTTTTGCTTTCAAAACGTTACAAATAGCTAAGTTGCTAAAATGTGGTACATATTGTCTTGCTGAAGAATCCCGTGTTCATTTACGTAGTACATCCTCTTTGGTACACACAAAAATTCTAGATGAGATTTTATATACTATTCTGGAAAATAAAGAACTTCTTATCCAGTGTTTGAATAAAAAAAAAATAGGTCCTAAACTCTTTCCAACATACCACGAACCCAGCACGCGCGCTTCTCAAGCTCCGTGCTCCGGGGCGGTCAAGCTCTGCTGCAGACGCTGCAGTCGAGCTTGAGGCTAGTCCGTGAGAAGCCGCCGCCGCCGGTTCGCGTCAGCTAGGGCCGCACGCGAGCTAACTCAAGCGGAACACACCGCAATGCAAAAGTTCTTGACGTGAACTCTCTTGAAAATTGTTGTTTGTGGCTACCTACCACAATTTTTAAAAACCATACCTGAAATGCTGGGACAAAATAACTTGTGCAGTGCTTGGATTTAAAAAGTTGAGTGTTTGGTAGCAAACAGTGTAAGAAGTTCAATTTTGTTCCTACTCTAAAGAGTAGGAATATTACCTAAGTAAGTAAACCTATATTACCTACCTATATTAATTTATATAAAACTTGGTAGGAATATCAAAGTCAAGCACAGCATAAATAATATTAAGTACCTCAAGTCTATTTTCCAGCAACATGACTTAAATAATAATATGTACCTCAAGTCTATAATCCAGCAAAATAACTTAAATAATATATAATAAAAATATATAGATAGATAGATAGATAACTCTTTATTGAAACACACAAATCAAAATCTTACAACTAAAAAAACAAAATTAATAATAAAGTGTCACAAAAATAATACAGACAGAATAAATAATAGTAGGTACACAGGGTAGAAGGTTTGAACGGGCCCTGGAAGGAAAGTACCAATATTGAAGATAGCTAATTTTACTCAAAGGAAACATTAGCTTATTTTTAAAAGTTAATAACTAGCTTAAAAGCTAAAAAAACACAAAAGCCTGCCTGCCCTGTCAAAAAAGAGCTTTTGCCAATAAATTGTATACTGTTGGAATGTGCTTATCAAGACCTTCAATTTGATACCAATATTGTAAAATAATAAAGTAAAGTAATATATAATGTTTTCAAAAAAAAATATAGCCTATGTTACTTGGGGGGATTTAAGGATTCTAACGATATACCATACGTCTAAATCTGTTCAGGCATTTAAAAGTTATGGTGGAATAAATGAACTCACATACAAACATACATTCATACATATTCTGTGATACCAACATAGGCTAACAACCCAGCCAGCAAAAAGTAATCAGATACAGCTGTATATCACTGATACGAGCAGTCGCATATCCATGATAGATACGTGTCTATCACTGGAAAGTGGCCCCAGTTTTACAGCTATTTGATGATATATTGTATGTACATTAGCACCAACTATCACTTTATTCATACATATCTGTGATATTTCAGTGTTCTTTGAATCTGTTTGGTGTTATATCAATGATATCCTGATCACATATATCACTTAATGACCATATAATACCTACCGTGACGCTGATATGAAGCTATTTGTTGTTATTTTGGTGATTAGGATTCTGTTTTATCTCAATGCTCAGCTATACTTCATACGTATTGTAATTTTGAAGGTTTTACAAAATAGGTTTATTTCTTATTTCATATTTTATATAGGAATAACATAACATTAGGGAATAAGGTGGTCATATTTTTGTCTCGCTGTATCGAACTGAGATGTGCATAATTATGACGTATATTTTTAGTGCGCTTGAAATTATATTGTTGATACAATATAATTTCAAGCGCACTAATATAAGTGATACTGCATTATAAGTGTTTTTTTCATGCTCCCCTCAAATTTTTAATATTTAATTAAATAATTATTATTTAAATTATCAAATTAATTTGAAGTCACCACAATATGGCCAATAAGTGTTTGAGTTATTGATATATCGCTGATTTACAGCTTCTTGCCGCCAAGACAAAAATTTAAGGTTCATCAAGAAATCCGAGGTATAACCCTAGTGGCGTAACATGCTACCTTTTTTAAATAAACTCTTATTGTCTTTTGAGTTTATTTTAGTGAAATGAAACCGGTGGAATATTTAGACGTTGACTGTTTTTTAATAACATTTGGTTTATTGTGATAACTAGGTATTCAAAGTTCTCTTAAAGAGCATTATCTTTCCATAAAAGCATAATTTGTAGCTATTATGCGCCTTTTTAATTTTAATTTTTAAAAAAATGTTTATATTTAACTGTTGATATATGGATCTTGCAAAAGTATATTTGCAACTTCTTAGTGTTATTGTAGATTTCTTATGATGTTTATGGCGCAGGCATTAAGCAAACACCAATATACGATAAATTAGTTGCATATCAGCTACGGTGTGTTGTTTTATATCAGGGATTAGATCCATTCGTGCCAGATATATCACCAGCGCTAATACAGCGACTTGGAAGCCGCAATAGATCAATTTTGCTGTATAAATGTATCGTCAAAACATGTTGTACAATATTTTTGCTCTAAGCCGCTGTTGTGAGAACCATTTTACAGCTGTGTTATAAATGCTGTACAAGGCGGTTGAGTAAACGTTTATGTCATCATTTGTTATCACATTTTTACTGTATAAGCTTTTACAGCTAAATGATGTTACGAATCATCAATATACAGCATAGCTGTGACAAGCAGTCACCGCGTTACTTTTATATCAGTTTTCTAACACTCTTTAGTGTTAACACATATTTTTTTATCACTACTTTGCTGCCTGGGAAGTCATACTACGAGTATACGTATACTCGTACCGTACCTAACCTTTGATGTTAATAATATAATATGAATATGAAACTAACTACATGTAGACCTAAGTATATGTAACTAAGTATAGTTAACAAGCACAAATTAAAAATGTATATACCCCCCGACTTCCGCCCCCCCCCCATTATAGCTGGGAAGCATCTCGATCACAATACTTTTCAAACATAAAAATCGTTCCATCCGTTTGAGAGCTACGGTCGTCACCCCCATTTCCCCCCCCCCCTCATTATAGCTAAGAACCATCTCGATAACCTCAGCTTTGAAACATGAAAAACCGCAGCTAAATTGGTCCATTCCTTTGGAACATACGATTTTCAGCCACGTTTTCTCACCTCCCCCCTACCCCTCCCCATATATCTAAGAACCATCTCGATCATATCAGCTTTCGAACAGAAAAAACCGCATCCAAATCGGTCCATTCTTTTGGGAGCTACGATCATCACGCCCACCCTCCCCACTTCACCCTCCCCATTATAGCTAAGAACCATCTCGTTTACCTCAGCTTTCAAATATAAAAAACGCAGCTAAATCGGTCCATTTGTTCGAAAGCTACGATTTTCACCCTCCTTTTCTCGCCTCCCCCCACCCCTCCCCCCACCCCTCCTCCTCCCTCACCTCTCCCCCTCCCCATATATCTAAGAACCATCTCGATCACATCAGCTTTCGAACAGAAAAAAATCCATTCGTCCATTCGTTTGGGAACTACGATGCGACATAAAGACACACACGCACACACACCCTCGCACACACAGTGATACACACCCTAATCTTATATCACCCGTCTCTTTGTTCGGGGGTTAATAAGATATTCTGTGATACCAACAAATTATTAGCTGTAGGTACCTGAACTGGGGCGCGTTCACTTACATGTTCGAGGACGCATGGATCATCCGCGCGATCGCTCGAAATCGTTCACGGCGTCGTCGGACGTACGCCTGGGTCATCCGAAAAATAGTAGGGGGATAGTATGAAACTGACACTTGACAGTTGTCAGTTCTATGTGGACGTCTAAAGTTGTTCACTAACTCCGGATGATCGAGCGATAATCGCACGGATGATTCGAGCGTGTAAGTGAACACAGCCCTGTACTTAACCTACCAGTTACTTGTAGTTAAAGCTTTGCCGCGCCAACAGGGCCTTGTAATAGTTATAGCTTATGTATGTAAGTCTAACTGTACAAGTGCAAAATATAAATAAATGCTAAAAACATAACACTCCTTTTTTTGGGCAGTCGTGTAATAAAACTACATTCAAACTTTTTTTTAAGTTGCTTACCTCAGCCGGGAATCGAACCGACACAAATGCGAACAAATCGTCGTTGTCATTGCAAAAAGTCATATGTAAAAATTTTGTATTTTTTTTTATTGGCTGTAAGTTTACTTTGGAACGTGATCTTTCCTATGTCAAAATGCCATAGTACGGTGTCTTTCACATTCTCAACTCTATTGTAATTGTCAATAAGCCGTTTTATCGAACGTCTATGTCAATTTGTCTTATGTTTGACATACGAAGTCTTGACTGCCGTAGTCATTACGTTCGCGCGTTCTTATGACAATGTGTGTGTGTGTGTGTGTGTGTGTGACCAATACATTAATAACAATATACCAGATTACAACATAATTTTGGATGAAAATACTGGAGATTTTTTGTGCAGGAAAAAGTAATAGTTAGTCCATCTAGTATATTGATTCCTAGTTCCAGTGAATATTTTTTAGATGAAATAACAGGGGAATTTCATCACATCGTGGTTTGGTCATGTCTGATACTCCTCATTCATCTAACTCGACACCAGAGACCCCTACGGCAGAAACCACTAGATAATTTATTGTACAAGAAACAGTAACAATCATTCAAGAAATACCTATCTCTAGTCCATCTATATTGATTCCTAGTTCCAGTGCATGTTTCTTAGAAGAAACAACAGCTGAAAACCAAAACCATGGCTTGGTTGTGTCCGATACAACAAATTCATCTAACTCGATACCAGAAACAGCGCAGCAAGATTTGGACTTCAATTGCAGTGATAATGATCGAGATGCTACCTTTGAACCTGATGATGAAGGTTCAACGGATGACGTGTCCGATTATGAAAACATAAATTTACTTTCAACAAGAAAAAGGCGTGGAATAAGTAGACAGGGGCATTGGGACAGAAACAAACAAAAGATGCGACGAATGCAAGGTAAAAATGACATGGATTTATAAAACGTGTTGCAAGTGGACTTAAAGAAACTTAAGACAAGCTAGATGAATTAAAACTGCTTGCAACTGTTGTTCTGCTAAATTGTCGAAAGCTGACTGAAGAAGTAAGAAAATAAAACATGATTACTTTTGGAGACACCTAAACTGGGAACAAAGTAAAGTTTATGTGGCAAGTTTAGTTATTCAGGTGGAACCAACTACTAGACGGCACAATGTTGAATCCTCTTGCAGAAACATTACTCTGCAGTATCACTTGCGGTTAAAAAAAGACAGAATCCGAGTCTGTAAAAATTCTGAACACCCTTAATTTCGGAGAAAAGTGTGTAAGGACGTGGTTTACAAGGACTCGGAGTGGAATCCCAAACCCTACCATAAGAGATCCTTCTCAAACATACATTAATCGCGATAATCATCTTCAATCTTTCCTACATGACTTGGCAAAAATGGAATCTCATTATTGACATGTTAATTCAACAAAGATTTATTTGGAACCTAATTGGGACTCATTAACAGAACTACACAAACATTACAAAAGAGTAGCTGAATATGAAAACATTAAACCATGTTCGTGGACCCACTTTGCACAAGAATTAATGAGACAGAACTTAACTTTGTTTCAAAACCGTAGTGATCAATGTGAGACCTGTTTTGCTTTTAAAGAATCCAGGGTTGATAAAACTATTTACGATTTACATTTATTGAGAAAAGAAATGGTCAGAAAACAAAAATCTGAAGACAAAACACTCGCAGAAATAGTACGATGAAAGTATTTTGTGTGGATGTTCAGAGTGTTTCGCTGGAAACAAAACTGAATGTGTCTGTGGCGTACTATAAGATGAAACTGAAACTACACAATTTTACTTCACATAATGTCTCAACACGTAAGGGTAGATGTTACCTATGGGATGAAATAAATGGAGGTTTGGAAGCAGAGGTTTTTGCTTCTGTATATGTTGACTTAATAAAGATGGAATTTTAAAGATCAGAAGTAAATTTGACAAAAATAGTGTTGTGGTCTGATAGTTGCGGTTATTAAAATCAGAATCAAGTAGTTGTGAATGCTATTTTGAACTGTGCTGTAGAACTGTGTATAGTCATTGAGCAAAAATACCTGGAGCATGGCCATACTTTTATGGAAGTAGATTCCGAGCATACGAGTGTGATTGGAAGAAAAATTCGGAAAAAGGATGTCCTTGGCCCTGCTGAATACTTAGGTATATTGGAATCAGCTAGAACGAATTGAAGTCCTTATGAAGTTCGCATTCTCAAACACAACATGTTTATATTTTTTTCTATAAAATAGTATTAGTTTATTCTTTATGATGTTGATTTGATAGTCTTACCTAAGTACATTAAAATATTTTTCTCGTCGTATTATTCTCGTGTTAACAAGAACAGTATTATTTTATTGATTATTTTGGTGTGTTCTTTGTTACTCTTTCTTGTTTCGGATTAATAAGAATATTTGAACTGAGATAAAAATTAAGACTGAGATAACGATATTTATTAGGCTGATTATTTAACTGTAGTTTATTGCTGAGTTTAGGATCTAACTAGTCTAGATTGTAAGAATTATGTTTAATTCATTCCGTCCGACTTGTTATTCTTAGTAGTACTAATTGCTAATTTGAATTGTGATAGCTCCTCGTTTCTTGTAGTACCAAAGTACCATTAATAATAATAATTGTATACCTAAGGATCTTTAATGATTTGTTAAATAATGTTGTAGAACTTTAATATTGGATGAATGCCAAATTGATGCCATGTGTTAATTAAACATTGTATAAGATCTTTAATTTAATGATTATTGTTAAGAAATATAGTAGTTTTGCAATTAAACTATTGATTTTTATTTATATAATTAGCTATCAAAATATCCTATGTCCAAAAAAATAATTCAATAAGTCGTAAATGCTCTCAAAATGTTGTATGTGTATGTGTCGTCGTTTTAGTTATGTAAAAAAACAGGTCAAATTGACGTATAGTTATAAAAACCTATGTTCTGGCTTGCATCTGTTTATAGGAATATTACATATAAATAGGTACATTAAAAGTGAAGCTTCTCCCATTAAAATACTTTAAAGTTCTTGCACAATTGGAAAAAAAAAATACGTTTTTGTGTCCCCTGAAAACATGTTCTTTTTACATACGTCTTTTTGAAATAACAGCGACAAAATAACAAGATGTTTTTTTTGTCACCACTCGATAGTGTCAGCCGTAAGAATCAAATCTCTAAGAAACATTGCATCTTCAGTTAGGTGAAGAACATGAATTCTTAGTAGGAACGTAGGTTCCCATATTATTAAATCGAAATAAAACTTGAAATTTTACCAAAAAAGTGTTGTGTTGAGGTGTGTACGAGTATTATATGGGACAGAAACAAATGCTGTATGTTACCAGGACTGTTAAAGTGTGATCAGTTTGGGGCCGCGCACGGTCAGACGGCGATCGCGCATCCTGCCGCACTTCCGCCCACCCCCTGCCTGCGGGGCAGGCCGCACCTGCGCGTGCGTGCACTCTCGGTAGCCCCGCGACCCCCGGATCTACTCACCAATCATTTGTTAAACAACAAGCGCAACAAACCTGTAGCTGTGTCTGTAGCCATTAATCGTAGCCGTACCGTACTTCAACTTTTATGACAAAATCTAGAGTGAGTTTTAGCTTAGGTACTAAGTACACTTATCTACTAGGTACGAGTATACTTAGAATTTCTTGCGAATTTTCTACATATTTTTTACATTACTGTTCTTGGAACCTACCTTCGTGCACAAATCACACAAACTCGTTATCCTAAGTACTAGGTTGTATACACGCCTACTCGTCACACTAGCCAGCTGTAGGTACCTACTTACTATTCTAAAAATATTAAGTACTAGCTGCTTGGCTTTCGAGTTGATGCTAAGTGTTGGAAATAAGATTCTTTTGATTTTTCCGATAGTAGATTATTAATAACCCCTAAAGCATCTGATTTAAACTCTTAGAGTCAAATGACTATCGCTCGACGACATTTTTGTGTCAACTTGAATATGATAAAATACGGAACTGTTAAAATAACACCAAACACCGTCTCTTGTTTCATATATATTTAATTTTACAACTAGCTGTACCCGCGGCTTTGCACGCGTGGCCATTTCTCTAGGTTGAAAGAACTCTATTACTGTTCCAAGACCTAAAATACCAATATACCGACATTTAAACAAAATTCCTTCAGAAACAAATAGTTTTTATCGATTGCTCGGTTTCTACTCATCGGATTGAGATAATAAGTACACCAATTTTTAAGTCAAACCCTAAGCTATGCAACAGTGAAAACCGCATCGCGATCAGTCGATTAGTTTTACGTGATGCGTGAACAGACTAACAGACAGACAGACACGAATTTTAAAAAGGTTTTATTCATTTTCAGTAGCTTATTTTTAGTACACTAGATCTTTTTTTTTATATCTTCCTTTTACAAATTTTTAGTTACTGGTTTTAGGTACTTACTGCTTTATTATAAGGATCTTCACTTTTGGGCAGAATAATAAAAATACTCGTATGTGTTTTATTACATTCTTTAGTTATGCCTATAAAACAGTACCGTAACATACCTACTGACTGATTGACTGACTGACAGACAACGCCCAGCTTAAACCGGTGGACCTAGGTATTAAAAATTTGGAAATTTGAAAATTTGGAGGAATATTCCTTGAGTATCCTAGAGGTGAACTACGGAAGTAACTATAAACCGTAAAACATGAATACCAACTCCAAATAAAATACCCTATACTGCGGGGACCCTTTAATTTACCGGTGTGAAAAGTATCCAATGTCCTACCTCGTTGTATGAACTCAAATCATGCCAAGTTTCATTTGAATTCATTCAGTAGTTTCGGCGTGATGCGCGTCCAAGATACAGACAGACAGACAGACAGGCAAAAAAGAAAAAAGAATAGTTTTGGCTTCAATAGGAATAAAATAACTGCCTCCAAAAATTTTTTTTACTAAATATCTTCAATGTACAGAATTTGGATCCATATCCCACAGGAACCCTTTATTTTTTCGGTATAAAAAGAAGTGCTCGAAACTTGAATTGCAAGATTCCAGGACAGACAAATACATATAGATACATAGATAGATAGATAGATACATACATGCGAGAGAAAATAAACAAAAGCTTTTAAAAATATAGCGCGATTGTAACGAATGTTTTTTCAAGTCATCTAGCTATAGTGATTTGAGTACGGAGTTTGTTAAATCAGACGCTATAGGGATGATAGTAATATACTACAGGAAAAATCAAAACGTGAATCGAAATAGCCTATAACGATTTTAATCAGTGGAGAACAACAAAAGGATTCAATGCTGTGTCCGAATCCGTCCTTTTAGTTTATTTTCCACACTTAGCATCAACTCGAAAGCCAACGAGCCTATGGTGCATTTATTCAATACTCAGATTTGTGTTTTTATTGTCTCGCAGAAGGTATGAAAAGTAGAGTATTCACCTCGAGGATAAAGCCTGTCTTCGTGTTGGGTGGCTTGAACCCCTCGCTTCACTCAGGACTCTACATGACTCCCTCGCGTCCCTCGTTACGCTCAGACTCCACTATGCCACCCTTGACTTGGAACACACCTTTTGAGTTACGATTTTCCCCGCTAGATTTTTCATATTTCCGGGATAAAAACTATATCATATTTTTAAAGTTTGTATAATTTCGTATTAATCGGTTTAGCCATTTTAATGTGATAGAGAGTTAAACCAATCTACCGAAATTTTCCCAAATTCTCGTGTGGACTTTAAATTTTCCGGGATAAATGTATCCTAGGTTGATCTCTGTATTGTACAGTACCTATAATTAAAACCTCATCGTAGCAGTTTTTTTCAAAGCGAGTAAACGTAATGTTCCCTTTTGCCCGTGGCAATTTTCTTTTTTCCGTGATAAAAAGAACCCTATGTTTGTCTCTGTTGTACTCAGTGTCTACAAACAAGATTCATCAAAATCGGTCCAGCCGTTTTTGCGTGAAAACGCCCCAAATACACAAACAAATAAACAAATAACTTTTCACTTTTATAAAAAATATTAGTGGGGACGCCATTTCTCGCGTGACGCATCCCTCGCAGCTTGTAGCGTAGCCGTAGGTAGGTACATATAGCTTGTACAAGTTGTGTTTCCTTACATTATCGCAACACGAAGTTGTGCGAGAACTGAGAACCGAAGGTGTCGTAACGAACTAACGATACAAACTGACACATTGCGGAGAGGTGTCGGACTTCACGCCAGCACCGCAAGTGCGCCTGGCTCGGCCACTTGTGCTGGTACTGATTTAGCAATTTTTTAAGGAATTGCACATTTTTATTTCTTCACTGCATATATAGCAAGAAGAAGAAGGAGACTGCATTATTATACTCAATTCTCGTATCGAAATTGATTTATAGTTGGGATGAACAGAAAGTCCTAAAAAAAGAAAGAAGGGAAGGGTCAGAAGGGTTCCTTGTTGCCCTACTTAACCCTCTTGTAAAAAACTCAATATGTACATTGTAATTTCCATGCAGTAGATACTCGTAGTTAACAGAGCTCGCCTTGGTCACAGAATAAATAATAGTACAAGCCTTGGTTGAAAGCTGCGCGGTACGGAACCATGACGCCATGCAACGGAGAGACCCAGTTAAGCACACGCCAGCGGAGCTATCGGTACAGACTAGGTACCCACTAAACTGAAACCACAGCACAGACAATTTATAGTTAGTACAAGTCAACTAAATCCTTCATGTTGTTTTATCGTATAGGTACCTAATCTAGATACTGTTTTCCCTACAAACATTCCAATACGTTTTTTTTTTGCTTTACCAGCTTCTTTTGCTATGAGACCGCAAGCCCGAAGGCGTCATTGGAGTCCAACAACAGTTGCATCTGCAGTATCTGCACTCTGCAGTGCAATAGGCTCATTATAATGTTGGGTCGTACAAGCGGCGCGTTACCGTAACTGCGTTCCGAACGAGTTGCCACACAGCGTCTCTCGCCAGTGCGGAACGCGGTCACGACGTGAACACTACCTTCGAAGTATCTCGAATGTTATTGGAACATATGTTGGCTCACTTGGTTCTAATCCTTGCTGATGTAACCTTCTGTTACCTTGGAAGCGCAGGATCATGTGGTGGGTGTCACGAATAGATCCATCCATTCTAACTTCTAATGAGCTGAGGTTCCTTGACAGACCGGTGGTCCATGACGCCCTTCGTTACCTGCGAGCGGTGTACCTACTCATGCGTGCGTGAGCCTCATGTTGGGACAGGTTTTTTAAAATGTAAAAAGTTTCAGTTCAGAACAGTTCAGAACAGTTCAGTACCTACATTCTACATTGTAAGTTCAATTGCGGCAAATTACTTTAAGTCAGGTATTTGGGATCAAGAAAGTTCTATGTTTTCTATACGTAAGTTGGTACCTACGTATTTCATCGCCATTTTTAATACTTTACATTTTAACGAGCGCTGATAGCCTGACGGTTGAATAGTGCAACTTAGAATCCCCAAACATACCGGGTTCTGTCCTACGCTCCGCACCAATAACTTTTCTATGTTTTGTGTGATTTTCCATCGCTCCGTGCTTGGACGGCACGTTAAGCTGTCGGCCCCGGCTGTTATTGACAATGGTGAATCACGAAAAATGCGCGATGTTCAGAGGAACCTTTACAGTTTACATGAATCCTTGTGTTCATTTCCTATATGAAAAATATATAGTAAACTTAAATTCACCATAAACAATTTGTATTGTTTAAAATTCGTATAAATATTTACGAACATTGTAGAAAAAATCCTAAAGCGTGTAATATTTCAATTCGATGAGTAGAAGCCGAGAAATGTACAAACACTTTTTCACGGCTGAAGAAATGTTGGTGAAATGTTGGTATATTGGTATTTTACACATAGAGTACATAGAGTACATAGAGTACATAGAGTACATAGAGTACATAGAGCACATAGAGTACATAGAGTACATAGAGTACATAGTGTACATAGAGTACATAGAGTACATAGAGTACATAGACTACATAGAGTACATAGAGTACATAGACTACATAGAGTACATAGAGTACTTTTAACCTAGAGAAATGACCACGCGTGCGAAGCCGCGGATCCAGCTAGTGATCTGTAAATGCATTCCTACAAAGGAGATGTTTACAAAATATATGACGCCCTGACCAAGACTTTGTACAGTGTATAGTTCCACGTGGGCTAAGCCGTGGGGCGAACACTAGTAAATTTATAAACTTGTAAAATATTAGTTTTTTTTGCTCACGAAAGCTACAAAAGTAAATGTGTGTTTTTTGCACGTCACGATGTCACATTTAGACTCTAAACTACTGAACCAATTATGATAAAAAAAAACTTCAAAGGATATCAAATTAAATTAAACGTGCTAGCGTTTTACATTTTACATTAAATAACACACCATACATTCTGTTTATACTTTGAATGATGTACCTCTAAGAGAGGTTAGTGAAATACGTGACTTGGGAGTTTTAATTGATAGTCAATTAACTTTTCGAGCTCATATTGATACAGTGGTTAGGAAAGCGGCTCAACAGCTTGGCTTCATTAGACGAATTACCAAAAGTCTAATCGTACAAAAATTGTATTTTATAACTCTATGGTGTGCAGCTGTCTAGAATTCTCAAGTGTGGCATGGAAACCCTTCTACGCATCGCACTTTCAACGCATTGAAAGTATTCAAAGAGCCTTCACAAGATCGTTGGCCTTTTCTTGTCCAGGTATCTCTCATAGAAGTCCTTACGAAAATCGTTTATCCTACTTTGAAATGCATAAATTGCGTGACAGAAGGAAAATTCGCGATCTCACATTTCTTTATAAATTACTACACAACTTAACAGATTGTCCTTCAATTCTAGGTAACATTTCCCTAAACGTTCCTTACCATTATCCGCGCCAGAGAATCTCAAAAATCCTTCTTGGATTGGAAATAATAAGCAATATTTTGAAAAACAACACGTAACAACGAATATAAAAGTATTCTGTTTAAGAGTGACAGCAAATGGCCCTACAAAGTCCATTGAGATCGTTTGGAATGGTCTACAACATTCCTTAGGCCTGCCCATAGAACCTAAAGTAAGGTGAGTAGGAAACTTATGAGAGTCACAAACATCGCAGTATGAGATGAATTTAGTAATGTCATTATACATTTTTGGGCAAAAATAATTAAGACTGAGGCGCTTATGAGTTTTGAAAATTCCAAAATGTCCAGAAGTAGGTTCAGAGTGATTTTTAATTAGTAAATCTTGTCTTAGCTCAAATGGTACAACTTCTTTCCATTCGAATTCTCTTGTTAGAGGGTTGAGACTTTTGACACATTTAAATAACTTGTTATTCTCTACTCTGTAGTTTAGGTATGAAGTTAGAGCATTCTGACAACTATTGAAAATGTTCAGATACCACTGGTCGTTAGTTTGCGGAAGTGGAGAGTCACCAGGATTGTATTAATTATGGTTATAGGTACAGAACGAGATAAACTGTCTGGGATTATGTTATCTACGCCACGACGATGTCTAATTTCGAAGTTGTATGCAGACAATCGTACACTCCATCGAGCTAAACGTCCTGTAGGATTATTGAGGTTTAAAAACCACTTAAGAGAGGAGTGATCTGTATGCACAATAAATTTTAGACCATTTTCAAGGTAGCGTCTCCAGTGTTCGATAGCAGTAAGTACAGCTAACGCTTCCCTTTCAGTCGCTCTGTAGTTACGTTCTTGGTTACTAAGGGACTTACTCATATACGCAATGACTTTTTCCTCACCATTTAAAGTTTGGGTGAGAACTGCGCTAATACCAAAGTCACTCACATCCGTGTGTACTTCAAATGTGTGTGGATTTCATCGGCCTTGTCTTTGATTTTTATTTAAATGGTTCCAAGAGCAGAGATGCTCAGTAGTATCAGTTGATATTTCACCTAGAACAGCACCAGATTGGTCAGTTAGTAATTGTACGGCATCGTGTGATTAGGAAATATAATAAAAGTCCTCCAAAAGTCCATACCCAGAATTAATGAATTTTGAATTTCAAGAACTATCTATGTATTGAGGACATGCAATTGATTTTGGAATGAAATGGGCAGCTTCATTACTCCTAAAGGTTTCAATTGTTGACCTCCTGCTACAATTAGTTTTGTATTATCGCACTATTGAATTTTTGCGTTAAAATTAATGATTTGTTCGTGAGAAGAATTTCCTAGTATGGATAAAGATGATCCAGTATCTAGAAGCCCTTGCATAGGTTTCCCGTTAATATCAATAGTTAAATAAGGTCTAGAATGATTAGTAGGTTCACGGATTGAAGAAACAGAATAACAGGAAAATTCTTTGATACCACTGATAGCCAATCTTGCCATTCAGTGTCGTCAAGATTAGTCCGCTTAGTCGCTATTACATCTCGACCATCCGTCGTATTTAGTTTTTTGGATTAGTGCGATTGTGAGTAGGATTACATTCAGGACACTCAGGAAAGCGTACATCTTTCTTTCCACACCTAAAACAAATCAGAAAGCGTTCCTGGTTGGAACTTCTAAGTGAGTGGTTTCTGGACCTGCATCTTGGGCAATAAACCGATTTCGTCAAATGAGTTGACAAGGTAGCAACAGCTATATTTCCATTTAGTTCATTATTATCCTTAGATTCAATAACATTGACTGAAGCACTATTATTTCTGTTATAAATTGAATTGTTGTATGTAGAATTAGTGTAAGGGTTCTTTTATTGATTTTTATAATTAACACGGTCGTTCGTGTAAGTATATTTACTAGTGTAAGAATTAGGGGTATAGCTGCTAGACTTATACGCGAACTCAGTTGCAAGAGTACTACTAGTTGCTTTTGGAGGCTTGTGAAAATGCGAAAACCGGGATTGAAAGCTTTCGTAATTACGACACAGATTTTAGTGCATCTATGTTCGTAATTGCAGAGGATGAAGCTAGGGTATTAGCATAACAAGGTCGAATAATATGCATTAGAATTTCGAGTTTTTCGCCCTCAGAAAAGGGATTACTTAGCCTTAAGAACATTCCGTGCATAATTGATAAATATATCGTGATGCTCTCATGCTCACTTTAAGTGCGAGAGCGAATCTCATGTGCAAATTTCTAGTCATAGTCAGGGCTACTAAAATCTTCTATTAGAAGTTTGCACAACTCCTTCCAAAAAGTTACTTTATCTCTATTGCAACGGTGCCAGTGAAGCGCATCTTCAACAAAAATGTCTAAACCTAGCGAGAGTATTTTATCGTAGAAGATGCCTCTAGACACGACAAATTCTTCAACTTTTAATATCCAGTTGCTAACCGCGCGCGCACGCGCATGTATGCGCTCAGTACTGCGCAATGTTAGATATATCGCCACCTGATGATCTACTGGAAAGAACGAACACAAGTTTTTCCGGAATATTTTAGTTTATTTATATCTGCTGCAAAAGTTCGCTCGCATGAGACAGATATGGTAGTGGGTTCTGCAGAAACATCAGTGGCGGTACTAGTTGCTGGTTTGCTCTGTGGGTTAAGTGGTCTGAGTGAAGTCAGATCTCTATACTGCGAGTCAAAATAGAGACACAGACATTGTAGATATCAGAAACCTCCGTGGTTTTATTTATTCTATTGAGTATATGATGAATATGATGTAATAATGACTCGTTTCAATGAAATAGATTTTTGGCAAATTTTGTTTTCAAGCCAGCTAAATTAGTTTGCGACTTCAACAGCGATTCTTTTACTCCCTTCAAGTCATCACCAGATTCAAAGTAAGATTCAAGAATATCTTCTGGAGGTAAATCATTATATATTTTAACTTTTGTTTGCGGAGATCCTGGACAGAATCACCTGGTGTTAAACCACGAACTGAAACCTCATATTCTAGTTCAGACTTTTGTAACGACAAATAATTGGGTACGACATTTTAAAATTATTTGCTATAACCGTTAGAGAGTATATGTTGCTTACAACATATACTCCGAGTCCGAGTTTCTTCCGAGTCTTAACTCGGAAGAATCGGTCCAATAGTTTTTACGTGATGCGTGTACAAACAAACATACAGACAAACAGACAGAGCGCCAGGATTAAAAAAAAATGTTCAATACCCTTTTTTAAGCATCCAAGAGCATTTTTTTATTATCTTCTTTTTACAGCTTTTTTGGTACCTGTTGCTTTATTATATAGATATATGACTGCGTCAATTTGCATCAAAAACCGTCTAGTAGTTTCAGCGTGATACGTGTCCTTTTTAATAACTTTCAACCCCTATATTGCGGAAACCCTTCAATTTATTGCATGTTACCAAACTCTGATCCCCGTAACCTAATGGCCCAGCACCGCCGAATCCCGTAACCTCAACAGTGCACTCCACTCCTACTCGCTCCCCACCCGCGCCCGCACGCTGCCACGGAATGTAACCGACTTGCGCTAAAGCGATTCAATAGTTAACAGTCATTGAATCGTTGAAACCTAGGCTAGACGCAGCTGATGGAAGGGTCCGCCTCGACTGAGGAGTGGGCGCAGGTCCGCGAGAATTGCGACCCAGCGACAAATAATTGATACTAGGGGGGCTACCGGACGCCTGAGGCTCCAGATATCGAGATGAGGGTGCCAATACGTTAAGTCACAGAACAGCAGTAATTAGCGGAACAAATATAAATAATTGTGTGCCCAAGGTCCTTTTCGAATTAAATGATATTGAAGAAGAGTTGTAATATAATGGACTCTACATAGGTAACTGAGGTTAACTGGAAGATAATGATTGCTAGCATTAAGTTCGCCTATGTACCTGTCTTATGTGTGCAATAAATAATGTTCTATCTATCTATATATATTTTAGCAGATACTAGCTGAGCCCCGCGGCTTTGCCAGTATGTACAATTTTCCACGATAAAAAGTATCCTATGTTGGTATCTATGGCATACAGCATACAACATTTCAATTAAATTTGATCCAACCGTTATCGCGCTAAAGTACCCCAAAAAACAAACAAACCACAAACAAACCGACAACGTTCCACTTTTAAGTGGATGGGGATTCTTATTGTACGTATTGAATACAATACCTACCTACTCTTTTTTACAGTGTGTTTATAGAGAACATCAAAATAATATTCCGTTTACCCGCGGTATCTTACCATATTCCGCGATAAAATAATCCTATGCTGGTATCTATATTGTACAATACCTATGTATAAAACTTCAAGTTGAAATTGAAAACCTCAGCCCACATAAAAAAAATGTTTACCCGCGGTAACTTCCCGGGATGGAAGTATCCTATGGTGGTCTTTACAGTACCTACCTACATATAAAACGTCAAGTTTAATCCGTCAGTTCACATAAATAAAAAGTACCCTATGTTGGTCTCTATATTGTACAGTACCTATTTATTTACAAAGTTCATCAAAATCAGTTCAGCATGTTTAACGTGAAAGCTTCCCAAACAAACAGACAACGTTTCACTTTTACATATTAGATCTCCAAGATTTGTTTGACACTTTAGTTACCTACACTTACAGTAATTTGAAGATCATAAGACACAGTTTATTTCGGTTATTGCAAAGCATTCGTCAATTCGAAGATCTGATTATAATAACCGTTTTTTAACTAAATCGAAAAGCGTAGAGTCCAATGATCAATCTCGACAATTATTCGCTCTCAATCGCAATCGCCAACTTTTTTGATTCCCGTAACGCGTCACGTTTCGTCACGAGTTGTGTTGAGTTGTGACGTACCCCCTCTAACCACGTGCGGCAACGGTCTACAACTAAAACAATGCTCATTCTGAGGCTCACATGTAAATAGAGTATATATATATGTGTGGAAGAAAGCGACATGAGGCAGCGATCGTTGCGTTGCGATTTTGATGATTTTTACGCTTTCTAAATACGAACCCGAGGTTGTCGACTCGTCCGCCGCACAGTACTTTACCGCCGCTTCGTCTTGTTTGTCTGAACTAAATTAATTTTCTTGTTTATCTTAAGCGAGGAAATTCAGATAACACAATGCTGAATCCAATAGCAAACCGGAGCCGGGGACAAATGATCACAGCTTGCGTGTCAGTGTTTTGATCATGGTGCCCCGAGATATTTGCTGTTAGTTGGCAGGTTGTGCTCTGACTCTGGACTGCGGTATACAGCTGGCGGGCCACTGTGCGCCGGAACATTGTACAACCACGCCACTCGAGATGGAGTTTGTCTAGAAACTTCTAATAATTATTGATGGAGAAGTCAATTATATAAATGAACTAGCTTTCGCCCGCGACTTCGTCCGCACAGACTACAGTTTATCGCAAAACGAGACAAAAGTTCAAAAACTAAAACCCGACTACAGTCGGTTAAAAAATAGCCTATAACATTCTTGCGATGAAGACGTATCGGTTGATACCTCGCTTGTCAAAATCGGACCAAGTTTTTAGTTTGAACACATAACCCTTATTTTGCCTAGCCGTAGTCGGGTAAAACATAATAGCCTCTGACACTCTATACCTGAAGACAAATCGATTGACACCTCGCTTGTCAAAATCGAACCAATAGGGGTGATACTGTGGTGTAACATCCACATAACCACATACATACATAGATACATACATACATATGCATACATAGACTGTTAAACTCATTACACTTCCCTTGCTTTGCTGTAGTCGGGTAAAAAACATCCTATGTTTTTCTAGGATATAAAAAACGAGTGCAGAAGTATAGCGCCAGTGCTTTTTGACAGACTTGCTATTATTACGTTTCCATGGCAACCGTTCCTTACAGCGAGTAATGAACATTTTCCTGTTTTCCCGAGGAAACTTATCATTTTCCGGAATAAAAGTATCCCATCTTTTATTACAGGGTATAAAATATTTCCATTCCAAATTTTATCAAAATCTTGCTGTTATCGCGTGAAAGTTCCATAAAAAATATAAATAAGTTCATATAAATAAATAAATAATAAATTAATAATATATTCGGGACATTTCCACACCAATTATCTAGCCAAACTAGGATACCCTGTGCTATGGGCACTAGATAACGGATAAACATACATAGATAAGAATATTACATCCATGACTCGGAAACAAATATTTCTGCTCATCACACAAATGATTGCACCTTGCAGGATTCGAACCCGCGACCGTACGATTTCGTACCCAGGATCTCTAGCCACGAGACCAACCGGTTTGAACAAACAGACAACGTTTCACTTTTATATGTATAATAGCTTACCCGCCCGCGACTACGTCCACGTGGACTTACAGTTTATCGCGAAAAAAAGCATCCGATCTTCTTCTAAGTTATTAAAAACCAATGCAAAAGTAGGTATAGCACCAACGCTCTTAATGTTTTTTGACAGACTTGTTATTTCGTTTCCATGGCAACCGGTTCTTACAGCGAATAAACAACATTTACCAGGATAAAAAGTATCCCGTGTTTTATTCCAGGGTATAAGCTCTATATTTCATAAAAATCCGTCTAGCCCTTATCGCGTGAAAGCTCCCCAAACAAACAAACAAACAGACAACGTTTCACTTTTATATATTGGTATGGATTGATGTGTACAAAATGTCAACGATGTTCTTCTTTGCAGGTAACAAACACAAAACAAGCTTTTGTGCATGTTCTCCGTTACAAGTCAATATTCCATTTGGAGCGCCACGCTGTAGCTGTGGATCTACGACAACGGTATGTACCTACTGCGTGTCAGAACAGCAAACGTACCTGAACGAACACTCCAGCAGTCGATAATTATATGAGAAATAGTCTTGACTTATACTTTGACAGATATTACCTACCACCAATATTTACTTAATAGAATTAATTAACAACTAGCTGCGCCCCCGGCTTGGCCCGCGTGAAAAATTTGGTTCGATCCCATACAAGAGGTTAGACATAGGAACTTCTAAACAAACCCTACCCAAATACGAGTATCGTAACACTTATATATTTATATACATATAATATAAATACACAATAAAAAACATATACCTCGATCCAAATACCAAACGTCTGACATCAATACGACACTTGTTTTGCCTCTGCACGAGGCATCTTCGGGTGATGTTAACTCGTCGAGTGCTGGACTGAGAGTTTTATCATTTGTCTGACTTACAGTTTTGGCGGAAGTAAGCTACATATTTTTATTTTGTTCATTTTAAATATGGATTTCCGCAAAGTAACGCCTGAATCTATCAACTATTCCAAAAAAAATATCACCGCATTCTTCCATTATAATGCAACAAATATTGCCATAACCATTTTTGACATTTAATTATTGGTTTTGCAGAAAATCGAACGCATCACATACTTAAATCTCAATATTACTCGTGCGTGTGAGTCTTATTTCGTGTTTCACTGTTATGTTCGACACATTATCAAAAAGAAAAGTTACTCCAAAGTTCCTTTCCAATGTTTTTTTTCATAATTCTTATCACTTATACCACTGTATTCCTCCAAAGTTCTGTGTAGCATAGCGCTTACCTTCGCGCAGTGGGCCGCTCTTTCTATTGCAAGGAGATTACGCGTCGATCTGTATGGTGTCCTGCGGCTAGCATGGGAATGCATGGCAATCGAGAGAAGACACAGATTGTGTCTATCAAGATTTCCATTGTAACTAATTATCTATTATCGCGAGTCGCGTGACAGAGTTTCTTGCGTTTTGGTCAAACTCTGTCTCAATAGAGATACAATCTCTCGAAAATTGTCGCCCGTGGTAGACCTGGCCCTGCTACTGTTCAAACAGAGCCGTAGCAACGATTAACAATCAGGGGTAGTATTGGAAATAGACATACATAAATTACAGCAGGCAGAGAGCTCTTCCCTCAGAGTGTGGGCTGGTCACATTTCCAGAAGAACCGATAGCAGTTACGGTAGACGAGTTTTCGAGTGAAGACCACGTTTATGCAAACGTAGTGTAGGACGCCCTGTAGCCAGGTGGAGTGACGTCCTGCAAAAAGCGGCTGGAACAAAGTGGATGAGGAGAGCTGAATAGCTCAGTGGCGTGCATTACAAGAAGTCTACGTCCAGCAGTGGACCGATATAAGCCATTATCAGCCTATATCGGTCCACTGCTGGACGGATACAGGCGGATTAGAGATGATGAGAGAGCTCTTTGTAGAAATTTGGAGAGTTCGTGTGATTTGTATCCAATAATGACCACCCCTACGAATATATCTACGAAACAGAACGTATAACATCTATAAGCGATTAAGTAGTAAGTAAGTCAGATGCTCGATTACAACGCACGACAGGCTCGCAACAGGCTATTGAGAAGTGCGTGTGTGTTATCTTATCAGCCAGTTTCTCCAAATCAGAAAGGCGCCGTCACCGCACCGCACCGCACCGCACCGCACGGTGCGGACAGCCTCATCGCCAAAGCAATTATCTACCAACTGGCGCATCTTCTAATGACTTAATCTTTGTCAAGAAAATGATTGTAATTCCAACTTTAGAAATCCTTTTACGCACGGTTGCTAATTAGTAAAATCAACATGGGACTCGAAAACTCTACAAAACAAGACAGTTATTATTTACTAGCTGTGCCCGCGAGGTCATTACTCTGGAATATAAGTATCCTAAAGTGAATCCCAGGACCAAAGTACCATAAGGTACAAATACCAAATTTCATTCAGTCGTCAAATAGTTTTTTATCGATTGCTCGGCTTCTACTCATCGGATTCAGATATCAAGTACTCCGTTCTTAATCGACTTCAGAGAAGCAGACGGTTATATGTACCGTCATAAACAACTGCATATTTCTTCGTACGTAGATAGGTATGTATTAATTTTGTAAAGATATTAGATTTAAATGATGCCTGGGTTTGTGGCACCACCTTCAAAAAACTCTTTCGTATCTTATGTTGTACTAGCTGTACCCGCGGCTTCGCACGCGGGGTTTTTTCTTTAGGTTCAAAGTACCATAATGTGCTATTCCAGGG
Source organism: Alsophila aescularia (assembly GCA_946251855.1). Classification (NCBI taxonomy): domain Eukaryota; kingdom Metazoa; phylum Arthropoda; class Insecta; order Lepidoptera; family Geometridae; genus Alsophila; species Alsophila aescularia. Next base: position 24,002,821 of record OX276379.1, read on the forward strand.
ACCAATATACCAACATTTGAACAAAATTTCTTCAGCCGTCAAAAATACTTTTATCAATTGGCTTCTAACTCACCGGATTGAGATTCCAATTACACCAGATTTAAATCAAACCCTAAGCTATCTAACAATGAAAACCGCATTGCAATTGGTCCAGTAGTTTTTACATGATGCGTGAACAAACAAACATACAGACAAATAGAAAAAAAGACACGATTAACCAAAAAAATATTGTTCAATACCTTTTTTAAGCACCCAAGAGCATTTTTTTCATTTGAATTCATTTAGTAGTTTGGGTGCAATGCGCGGTCAAGATACGGACAAACAGACAGACACAATTAAAAAGTAAAATAGTTTGGCTTCAGTATCGAATATAGAGAACCATACAAAAAATATTTTTTATTACTTAAATATTAACATAATTTTGGACCCATATCCCACAGAAACCCTTACTTTTTCGGGATAAAACATGTCCTAAATTTTAACCCATCATATAACAGACAGTGCCAAGTTGCGTCAACACCCGTCCATGAGTTTCAGCGTGGTATGTGTGCTTTTAAATAAGTCTCAACCACCAATCCTGCGAGAACCCATACATTTTTCGAGATGTAAAGTATCCTATGTCCTACCTCGTAGTATGAACTCAAATCATACCAAGTTTCATTTGAATTCATCCAGTAGTTCCAGTGGCGTGATGCGCGGCTAAGATACAGACTGACAGACATATAGACAAAAATGAAAAAAAATACAGTTTTGGCTTCAGTATCGAATATAGAATATCCTCCAAAAGAAAATTTCAAAATATCTTCAATGTACATAATTGGACCCGTTACAGTTTTATTATAAGTATAGATTTAAGCATTATTATTACGTTGGTAATTTCGAAAAAGTGTTAATTTTCTGGCTAAATTGTAATTATTTTATCCTTTTTAGTAGTTGTTTACAAAATTACATTTATATTATGAAGTCGTATTTTTTTTTTGGTAAAATATTTTATTAAGTCAAAGAATATCCAACAGCAATCGCATCACAATCTGTCCAGAATCTGTCCTGTTTTTAAGTGATGAGCGAACAAACAGACAGATAAACAGACAGATAGACATCTTTTTTTAAAAGCTTTTATTTAACTTGCAATGTTTGTATGTATGTTTGTTTAGGTCAAATCTTGCAAGCTGAATTGGAACCACTTCCTCTTATCCTACAAAGTTCGATTTTTGCATGTTGGTTCAATTCCAATGACAATGCATTTTTATGGTAAGCATGACCTGAATCGACATCCAGGAACAGCTCTAGATAAAGGAACTCTTCAACAGTAAACATTACTGTCACGAAATTTGGTGTCCACATTCTATTACGATAGCCGGTTTGAAGTTTTACCATGACATGGCTGCAATTTTTTTCATTGAACCGACTTTTTGAAATTTACTTCTTTTTAATACTATCTGTACGCATATTTAAATTGAAACTCTGCTGCTGCAACTGGTGTGGTAACTCTTTAGGTAGTGAAATGTACCTAACGAAGTTAATAACCACAATACCTACCAATGGACCGCCAATAGAAGGCATTTCTATGAGGTGCAATAAAGTGTATGGTAATGTATTGTAATTTGTAACGTATCTAGGTATAGTTCCAAGCAATTACCTACTAGCTGTAGTGTATATGCTGAAACATTGATTACTAAGGTACCCTGAAGACCTTTCTTCTATTACATGCAGCTGCAATCTTTCGCTCGTAGTCTAAGTTAGTTATTCTATTCTCTAAGGTTATCTTAGGGTTTGTGACATAGCATAGAAATTATCCACCTTAACTTCAAAACCAGCCTCAAATTAGTCCAGCTTCACAAGTGTCGCTCTGTCCAGGTTGCGGGAGCCGGTGCGCGGTGTCCGGCATGCGCCCGCGCCGGTAGCGGCAGCATGCCCGCCCTGACGCTGAGCCTGGCGCTGCTGATGCTGGCAACACCCTTGGAGCTGCAGGCGCAAGGTCAGTGTCTTACTGTGAACCATTGTAGTAAGAAACCTTCTGGGAACTGTGAGGGTGAAACAGAACTTACCAACCGTTTCTCCCACACCATCAGATTGTGTAACCTTCACTCTTGGAGCTGCAGGCGTAACAATTAGCACCACTTCCAGTGGGTTCAACATTCGTCACCTAGTCAAATCTATGCTTGGTACTCTTCCATTTTGTCTTGTTATTTTCAGACATGGTAGAGTAATATTTTGATCATGTTCTGCTTGCTATTAATTCTCGCTTGAACTCGAGGTAAAATGTACCGAATCGAAATACTTTGAAATGGATAAGCGAAAGCCAAGGAGACCAAAGACCTTCTCAAGCCAGTGGACAATATTCATTACCCTGACAAGCGTCACGTATCGCATGTACGAATCGGCTACGGGATTGATTTCGTCAGCGCGTCTGTGGTAACTGACTGTTGGCTAATCTGCGAGGCATTGTCGAATTAACGGAGATTGAAAGAGAGAACCTAATTGGTCCGATTGGACATGGTCACTGTTAATGGTTATGGCTCGATACTATACTCCAGTTGAACGCTCCGACGGATCGCGTGCGCTTATTGCTGTTTGTAACTAGAGCTCATTGAATTCACACACGTTTGTCCGAGATACTGGTATACTATTATCGATATTTACAATTATTACCCGATTGCACGGAGGGCTATGTGTTTGGGTTGTATGTTTGTTTGTTTGTACATTTCTTAGATGCGTCCTACAGCTTAAACGGTTTGTTAGATGAGGTATCATTGGATTCAACTTGATCGCGAGAGTGCTATAGGATATATGAAGTGTCAAGAAAACTAATATGGTGACTTACAGCTGCCATATTGTATTTCCAACGGAACAAAAAATTACCAAAACCTATCGAGTGAGGTATCAAAATGAAGGTCTTTAAAATACCAATAATATATGAAATTCTTATAAGTAAACAGTAACAATTGTATTTTAAGGCTTTTACAAAAATTCCAAATTTAGATTACTCAAGTAAATGTTAATACTGTAGTGTAATGTTGCAGCTGCAACTATTAAAGAAAAGTAAAATACGTTCATAAAAAATAAACGTTAAATTTATATATTTACTAGCTACGCCCGTGGTTCCACCCGCGTACCTCAGGAACCATGCATTTTTCGGGATAAAAAGTAGCCTTTGTGTGTTAATCCTGTGTATATCCTACCTCCATACCAAATTTCATCCAAATCCGTTCAGGTGTCAATGCATACAATAATAAAAAGCTAGGCTTTTTTTCGGGCACTTCCCATCGGATCTCGATATCAGAAATTTTAATTAACTGATCTCGCTCGGCGTTCCCATCGGATCTCGAGATCCATTGCAAATCAAATGAATCCGTAAGAGAATAAGGGCCTATACTTGCCTACACTCAGCGATAATATGAGACGATTTTTTCTTCATGATTGAGTTATGTAAGTAGGTACCAGAATATATTGTATGATGATTACCTAGAAGAACACATCATGTGTGAGAAGTAAAACTAGAAAGTTGATGTAATCACATTTATTGTTACAATATTTAACCTATTATATAAACAAAAAAATATTTTTCCAAAAAAAAAAAAAAAAACGACTTCATAATAAAAATGTTATTATGTTTATAACCACTAAAAAGAGTAAAATAATTACAATTGAGCCAGAACAGCATCACTTTTTCGAAATTACCAACGTAATAATAATAATGCATAAATACAACATAAGATAAGAAAGAGTTTTTTGAAGGCGGTGCCAAGCCGAGCCATTATTATTAATATGGTGGAGCTTATTTAAAAAGACTTGATGTGCTATTTAAAATAATAAGCTTTTAAAGTAATAATCTACAAAAACTTTATCATTTACTAGATTGCTGTATTCGTGTCAATCGGTTTGTGAACGTGTGAAAGTCAAAATCTGCTCGTGTAAGTCTCTTGTTTTGTCTCTTCTGCGTTTCGTGTTTTGTATGAGGGTGCGTCATAGAGAACTGCAAGTGCATATACTTCATATGTAGATAGGTATGTATTAATTTTGTAAAGATATTAGATTTAAATGATGCCTGGGTTTGGCACCACCTTCAAATAACTCTTTCTTATCTTATGTTGTACTAGCTGTGCCCGCGGCTTCGCTCGCGTGGTCATTTCTCTAGGTTAAAAGTACTCTATGTGCTATTCCAAGACCTACAATAAACATTTGATCAAAATTCCTTCAACCGTTTAAAAGTTTTTTATCGATTGCTCGGCATCTAATCATTGGATTACGATACCAAGTACGCTAGGTCTTGGTCAAACCCTAAGCTATCCAACACTGAAAACTGCATCGCAATCGGTCTAATGTTTTTTACGTGATTCGCGAACAAACATACAGACAAACAAACAGACAGACACGAATTTTAAAAATGTTTTATTCTTGTTCAGTAGCTCAGACCAATTTTTTAAAATTATCTTCTTTGTACAGACTTTTACGTTATTATTGCCTATAGCTGTGCCCGCAGCGTTGCTCGCGTGGTAGTTTTTCTGGGATATAATGATCCTATGAATTATTCCAGTACCAAAAGTACCAATATAGGTACCTACCAACCTGTGTTAACAACCTTCAGTGGCAATCCGACATGGTCGTGATAGGTTAGAAGACGAAGGCGGGAGCGAAGCGTAGCGAGCATAAAGCCCCATTATAGCTAAGAACCATATTGTTTACCTCAGCTTTGAAACATAAAAACCCGCAGTTAAATTGGTCCATTCATTTGAAAGATACGATTCTCACCCCCCACCCCCCCTTTTTTTCAACTCCTCCCCCCCTTTTTTTCAACTCCTCCCCCCCTTTTTTTCAACTCCTCCCCCCCTTTTTTCAACTCCTCCCCCCCTTTTTTCAACTCCTCCCCCCCCCTCCCTTATAGCAAAGGAACATGATAAACCATCTCGATCACATCCTTTTTAAAACATAAAAAACTGCATCAAATTTGGTCCATTCATTTGGGAGCTGTGAACTTCGCCATATTCCCCCCCCCCCCCTCCCCCCTTATTATAGCTAAGAAGACAAATCTTGTTTACCTCAGCTTTGAAACATAAAAAATCGCAGATAAATTGGTCGATTCGTTTGAAAGGTACGATTCTCACCCCTTTTTTCTCGAAACTCCCCCTTTTCTCCCCCCCCCCCCCCCCATATAGTTAAGAACCATCTCGATCACATCAGTTTCAAACATAAAAAACCGAATCAAAATCGGTCCATTTGTTGGAGATCAACGATCCTAACCCCCATCCCCATCTCCCCCTCCTCCCTCCCATTATAGCTATGAACCATCTCGTTTACCTCAGCTTTCAGATATAAAAACCATTCGTTTGGACGCTACGATTCTCATCCCCTTTTCTCCCCCCCACCATATATAGCTAAGCTAAGAACCATCTCGATCACATTAGCTTTCAAACAAAAACCGCAAAAAACCGCATCAAAATCGGTCCATTCGTTTGGGAGCTTTTTTATGAGGATGCCACAAACAGACACACACCCTCTCACACAGTGATTCACACCCTAAACTTATAACACCCGTCTCTTTGTTCGGGGGTTAAAAATGTAAAACAGTAAGCAGTTTAGTTAACAATAAAAAAAGCCGCAAGTAAATTGACAGAATTCTTTTCTGTTTTTTCTAAATTATCTGAATTTGAATTATTGTGACCTATTTTGTTGTAACAATTTGACGGTTTAACTCAAGAAAAAAAAGCATTGAAATTGTAAAAATAACGCATAAAATATGTAAATGCATAAAAATACGGAACAAAACATTTCAATAAGTACGTGATTTCGATCCACGCACGTCTGGGTTGGCAGGCAGAAATACTCCCGCTAAACCAGATAGTATAGTGGCGAGAGAGTCGAAATTATGGTACCGTTTTAATGTTTTATTTATATTACATTTAAATTACCATAACTTTGAATACCTATCCCGCAGGAACCCTATATTTTTTGGGGATAAAAAGAATCCATAATTTTAATACATAATATGTACTTTGACTGTGCCAAGTTATAACGCATAAAATATGTAAATGCATACAAATATGGAACAAAACATTTCAATAAGTACGTGATTTCGATCCACGCACGTCTGGGTTGGCAGGCAGAAATACTCCCGCTAAACCAGATAGTATAGTGGCGAGAGAGTCGAAATTATGATACCATTTTAATGTTTTATTTATATTACATTTAAATTACCATAACTTTGAATACCTATCCCGCAGGAACCCTATATTTTTTGGGGATAAAAAGAATACATAATTTTAATACATAATATGCACTTTGACTGTGCCAAGTTACATCAAACTCTGACCAGTAGTTTCAGCGTAATATGTGTTCTTTTAAATAACTTTTAACCCCTATCCTGCGGGAACTCATGATTTTTTCGGGATAAAAAGTATTCTAAATGTTAATCCATAACATAAGCTATGATTGTGCCAAGTTGCATCAAAATCCATCTGGTAGTTTCAGCGTGATGCGTGTTCAAAGAGACAGACAGACCGACAGACAGGCAGACAGGCAGACAGACAGACAGACAAAAATTAAAAAAATATCCTTTTTGCACTCTATATCGATTTTGAAGTTTATCTCAATTATAATTTTCAAAAAATATTTAATGTACAGATTTAGCCCAGTTACAGTTTTATTATAGTATTTTCAAAAAATATTTAATGTACAGATTTAGCCCAGTTACAGTTTTATTATAGTATAGATTTATGCATTATTATTACGTTGGTAATTTCGAAAAAGTAATACTGTTCTGGCTCAATTGTAATTATTTTATTCATTTTAGTGGTTCCTTACAAAATATTTTTTTTATAATGAAGTAGTTTTTTTTTGGAAAAATGTTTTGTTTTTTGATTTTTAGTGGCCTAAGCAAACATCGGAAACAATATATGCCAAAGAAAAAAGTTGACACTCACTCACTTTAAACTCAAAGCGTTGGTAAATTAAAACCAAGGATGAATAAAACCTACATATATAACAACTGAATTAGTTTTGACCATTTTCCATCATTTGGTGTTCCTGTGACTACCTTCCGGCTCCATCATCAGACCCTGAAAACCACATAAAACTAGAGAACTCACCAAGACAAACCAAATGAGCCCAAACACGAACGGGGTTCTATCATTTTGTTGTTGATTTCCTGTGAATTTCTTTCGGCTCCATCATCAGACCCTGGATACCACATAAAACCAGAGAACTCACCAGGACAAACCAAATAAGCCCAAACTCGAAGGGGTTCCATCATTTTGTTGTTGAGTTCCTGTGACTACCTTCCAGCTCCATCATCAGACCCTTGATACCAGATGAAACCAGACATGATCTCATCAAGACAAACCAAATGAGCCCAAACTCAAAGGGATTCCATCATCTGATTGTGTAGTTCCTTTGACTACTACTACTTCTACTACTACTACTACTACTGTAGTTTTTAATTGTCATCAGAACTACACCCATGTGCAAAACTTCAGCATCTTTGGACGTCCTTAAATTGTTCAAAATTGACTTGCAATCCAGTCCCAAACATAATAACACAGTGAATTTCATTACTAAACCAATTTTGATTAAATTTATACAGTACCACACTAGAGGTCTTCTTACAAAAGTAAAAACAATCATCTTACTCGGTTCAGAAATGCCAAGATATTAGAGGACATAAACTATAAAACAAATTGATTTCATAAAACTACTGAACCAATTTTGATGAAGTTTGTATGGGACTACACGAAAAGTTTACCCTTTTGAATAAAAAATCAACCATCTAAATTGGTTTAGAAATCTTAGAGATAAACACAAAATAAAGGCAATATAAACACAAAATCGAATGGATTTACTTAACAAAATTAGTTTTTTCTCGAAAAACTGCTGAACCAATATTGATACCACCTAGAGGGTATACCCGCTCAAAAAATATTTAAAATCGGATCGCAATTGATGGAGATACCGACCGACATACACACAAAAAAAATAACATACATACAGCCGAACATATAACCGTCTCCTTTTGTGAAGTCGATTAATGAAATGATGGGTGTCATAGCACCATTTCAATGCAACAGAGATAGCATCGTGTGGCGTACTTAAATACTTCCTGAGGCAGTTAATAATAAAGCCTTTTATTCCGAAACTACACAGCAAAATTTATATTAATGGTTACAAAATATCACAAAATGTCTTAAATTTCGGTGCTCCTCATGGCATAGACGTCCTCTAACAATCTACATTGTTTTCTGTCGCGAGGCATCCTCCTCCAGGTTGGGGACTTGCTGTTAGCTTTATCTCCCCCTCCTATCGGGAAAGCTGTCATCCCCGATTTCTTTCGCCATCCCTTGGATACCATTCTGTCACTACTTGACTCCACTTTCCTTTAGTGTCTCGCATCATATGGCCTGTCCACCTCCACTTTTGTTGGTCTATTCTTGTTAGAATATCGATCAGTTCTGTTTTGGACCGAAGATCCGAGTTTCTTATTCTATCCAGTCTCTTTGAGCCTACCATGCTTCTTTCCATTACTCTTTTTTTCATCCTAGAAGTATAATAGTATACTACCTTGCTCGCGCGCGAAAAAGCTACCACATGCACGACCACGCGCATACTACGCGTGCCCGCGCGTAGCAAGTTAGTGGATAAGTTGTGGTCAGATTACATTCATTCACATCATAAAAGGCTCAGAATACATTGCAACATGGCCAACAGATAAATACATCTTACATATTGAAGTCTGCAAAAAATGGGAGCCATCCATACCAATATATAAAAGTGAAACGTTGTCTGTTTGTTTGTTTGTTTGGGGAGCTTTCACGCGATAACGGCTGGACGGATGTTGATGAAATTTAGAATGAAGATAGAACCCTACTTAGAGTAACTTAGAGAACTTATACCCTAGAATAAAACTATACTATACTCTATAGGATACTTTTTATCCATTTTTTTTAAGTTTCTACGGTAAAACTGGAAAATACTCGCTTATGGATAAGGATGATGATGAGTTGTTCATAAATATATGTTCGGTTAGTGTGGAGTTGAGTGGAAGTAAAAACATCCACAATTAAAAAAAAAACTATAAGTTTCTAATGAAGTGGTAATTTTTATCATCCTCATCATCATCAGCCTACATCTGTCCACTGCTGGACGTAGGCCTCTCCTAATGCACGCCACTGAGCTCGGTCCTCAGCTCTCCTCATCCATTTTATGCCAGCCGCTATTCGAAAACGGTTATCTTTTATTTGAAAGTTCTTATAGGAATTTGTCAGGCCGCCCGAGGGCCTCTGACATGGTTTAACGACTGCTATTAACCAATAACAGCAGGGACCGACAGCTTAACGTGCCCTCCGAAGCACGGAGCGATGGATAACCGCACGTAACTTCGAAAAGTCATTGGTGCGGGAGCCTAGATTTTGAACCCGGTATCGTTGGATTATAAATTGTACTATAGAACCATTAGGCCACCTTCGCTCTTATGAAAGTAAAAAAATACTTGCATAGGAAATTGATCCGTGGGTATGCATAAATAAAGACCACAATTGCTTTTGCGTAAAAAATACTTCGAAGCGTTGCAAGTTTTCTGAGTATGTACATACATTATATGTACTACGTTTTTTATTATGTTTCTTCCATTGAGATATTATAATGTACTACCTACGTACCTACATAATTATATAATTATATCGGAGGTTTCTTCATAATGTCTTACTGGCAAAATGGTTAGTTGTCGGTATTGAAATGTGTACATACAGAGGTAGGTACACAGGTACACTTCACAGAGAAAGTATAGAAAACTTTTATTTTTCAAATCAATCCTCATATCGTGTTGAAAAAGCTCAAAAAGTAGGTAGGTAGGGTAGGTAATTATTAAGAGCCAGTTAAAGTGCCAGTAAGTACGTCGTTCTGTGAAACATCATAAAAAATAATTTGTACTAAGAACACAATGTTTCGTTGCATTAAAATTTGTTCGTATGGACCTCACAATAATGACCTACCCTTGATGCCCTCCATCCAATTTACCTCACCACCTTAATTACTCTCTAATCTGTGCCACATTACCTTCGGAGATAATTTTCTCTACTCAATAACAAGACGGTCATGATAACAAATTACTTCATTTAAACTAGATGGCATTGTCTACCCTTAAAACACGCAAGCGGTTTGTTACGACGTGGTTTGAACGTTGAATGAACTCAAGCAACACGTTTTCTTCTTTTTTTACTTTATGGTCCTTAGAGGCTCTTAAAACGTATTGAGATGTTTTTAGTGTTTTTTTGTAGAATAAGTCGACTTCAGTTGTAAAACGCGCAGCGAAATTAAGCTAATTTTATATAGTAAAATAGTAATTTATTAATTAAAAAAATAAATTTAACTGTTATAACGCATATTCTGTGAAGTACGGAGTGCCGTACTTCACAGAATATGCGTTATAAAAAGGCAAGGCAGTGCCTTATTCCGATGATTAGATGCCGAGCAATCGATAAAAAACTATTTGACGGCTGAACGAATTTTGAAGAAATGTAGTATAATATTGTACTTTGTAGGTTTGGTCCTGGTCCTCCTGGTCCTCTGGACCTGGACCAAACCTACAACTGGTCTGGTAGTGGTTTGGCTTTTGGTCCTGGAATAAAACGTGTGGGCTACTTTTAAATGAACCACGCGGGCAAAGCCGCGGGCACAGCTAGTATAAAATAATAATCTTTTAAAGTAATTATCTACAAAAACTTTATCAATAACTAGATTCCTGTATTCGTGGCAATCGGATGGGAACGTGTGAAAGTCAAAATCTGCTCGTATCTCTCGAGTCTCTTGTTTTGTCTCTTCTGCGTAACGTGTTTTGTATGAGGGTCTGTCATAGAAAACTGCATGTTACTACGCACGTAGATAGGTATGTATTAATTTTGTAAAGATATTAGATTTTACTCAAACAATAACAACAATAACAATACTAGGAATGTGGTCATTATTTCGACAACCTTCTTTGGGCAAAGTCGACCTTGCCGCGCTGCTTGAATAGGCGCCAGCAAAGTTGTATGGAATTTCATTATTGACGTGTTTTGCGGCCAGCAATTTCCTTTGAAAATCCATTATTGTCGCTTTTGTCGTAGCATTATTATTTATTCCGTGGGTTCGTTAACCCCGAACGCGAAAAGAGAGGCGTTGTAGCTCCCAGACGAATGGACCTGGGATGATGTTTTTTTTTCTGTTTGAAAAGCTGATGTGATCGTGATTGTTGCTGTTGTTGTTGTTTCCGTTTCCGTTTCCGTTACTGTTACTGTTTTTGTTTCTGTTGTTGTGGTCGTTGTTGTTGTCTTTGTCGTTGTTGTTTTTGTTGTTGTTGCATTGTTTGAGTAAATTCTTATTATACTAAGCTGGTTTTATTTAAATTCCTCGCATTGTTTGAGTAAAGCACTATAAAAGCCTTGGTGCGCAATGGCTGCCCTGCTGGCCACGCTATGATGCCCTCAAGCTTTGCTTAGTAAAGTTCTCGGCCTTCAAGCTTGGCCATCATTGCAGCCCTTGCAGTCCGCGCTATAAAGGCCTCGACCTTCGGTCTCGGCCTTCATTCTAGCTTGGCCATCAAGGGCTGCAATGCTGACCGCGCTGTGATGGCCTCGAACAAAACTAAGCTACGCTCTCAACCATCATCATTGCTGCCAGCAACGCAGTCATTACAGACCGCGGCAGTAATGTACTATAAATGATGACTGGGTTTGGCACCGCCTTCAAAAAACTCTTTCTTATTTTGTGTTGTGTTTTTGCATAATTATTACCTTAATAATTTCGAAAATGTGATACTGGTCTGGCTCAACTGGAATTATTTAATTCTTTTTAGTGGTTGTTTACAAAGTAACATTTTTAATATGAAGCCGATTATATTTTTTTTGGAAAATATTTTATTTTTTTATTTTGAGTAGCCTAAGCAAACATCGTAATGAATAAATGCCAAAGTAAATAGTAGACACTCACTCAGTTGAGACTCAAAGAGTTAGTAAATGAAAACCAAGGATAAATAAACCTACAAATATAACAACTGAATTAGTTGTGACAAAAATTATCTATGATTTCACTGGAATGAAATGGAACTGTTTAAAAAATGACACACATCTCTTAGATATGAGGCAACATAAACATAACATGTGTCCTTTTTTAAAGCAATCTCTTACGAGACACCACCAGTACCACTTAAGACCTGAGAACTTATCAAGACCAATCAAATAAGCCTGAACTCGAAAGGGTTTCATCATTTGACGGTTGGGTAATGGGTTCCTATGACTCCATCTCCATAATCAGACCCACGACACTCCATTAATTAGATCAGAAAACTTATGAAGACAAACCCAATGAAACCAAACTCGAAGGGGTTCCATTATTTAATTGTTGAGTTCCTATGAATACCTTCCGGCTGCATCATCAGACCCTGATACAACATAAAACCAGAGAACTCATCATGACAAACTAAATGAGCCAAAACTCGAAACGGTTCTATCATTTTGTTGTTGAGTTTCTGTGACAGTACTTGAGTAAGAAGACCGCTAGGTCTTCTTACTCAAGTAAAAACAATCATCTAATTCGGTTCAGAAATCCCAAGATATTAGAGAACATAAACCATAAAACAAATAGATTTTCTAATATAACTACTCAACCAATTTTGGTGAAGTTTATATGGGACTACACAGAAAGTTTACCCTTTTAAATAAAAAAACAACCATCTAAATCAGTTTAGAAATCTTAGAGCTAAACAAAAAATCAACGCAATATAAACTCAAAATTGAATGGATTTACCAAAAAAGTATTTATTCTCGAAAACTGCAGAACCAATTTTGATACAATTTATATGGGACCACCTGTAGAGTGTACACTTTCAAACAAAAAAATATAATTCAATATTGGTCCGCAATTGATGGAAAAATCGAACGACAAACTTTAAAAAAAAAAAAACTTACACACAATCGAACATTATAACCGTCTCGTTCTGTGAAGTCGATTAAAAAAGAAAACTGTATATTGTTGTTGATATGTGTACAGTGTCAGTTTGTATGGATGATGTATTAGAAGTACGCTATCCAGCTTACGAAGAAATATATTACATCTGATTCAGGAATATACTGCAGCAACCCCTTGTTGTTTACTTGCCTGTGATGTCATGCCCGCCACCATGACAGACAGAGGCGGAAGTAATCTTTTCATCAATATATATGATTTATTTTTACTGAAAATATGATAGTGTACGAGAAAATAAAAATATAATGTGTTTGTTAGGTACTTGTAAAAACTAAGCTATTGTTTTTTTAGAATAAGACTAATTTTAATAGCCTTACGATATAATATATGTAGTTATTATATTAGTACTACTTACTTAGTACTTACATAATTTTGTAACCCGGATAATATATTTAGTTATTATATTAGTACTACTTACTTAGTACTTACATAGTTTTGTTTAATAAAACAAGAAAACCATTCAACACAAAGGTAATTTATTTGCAGTGATTAAAAATAACAGGGTGGTATTATTCCTTAGGAGCCGTCGTTTCCAGGTCAGCGGTGAGGAATCCGCTCAAAGAAATTAGTTATTCATAACGTGAGGTCGCCACCCCTGTCGTGATTTGTAGCCGCGAGGCACGTGGTAGGGGCGAGCGGCTGTCCGGGAGCTGCCGGCTAGCCTATGCAAGATATACTCGCTCGAGCCAACACTACAAACAAAAAATAAACAACGATGCATGAAAAAGTAAAAAATTAAAAACCTGTAAAAGCAGGCGTGCGTGTTTGCGGTAACTTAATAATAAAAATAAAACTAATTTAAATAATTTGATAATTGCTAAAAAAACGGTGTATTCCCGCCCCGCGGGAATTGAATGAAAATACTAAAATAGTTCCCGTTGTCCTCACTATCCTTTCCCCATCAAAGGGACATCGGGAATCGAATAAAAATATTAAAATAGTTCCCGTTGTCCCCATTACCATACGCCTATTAAAGGAGACAGCGCAGAGGTGATGGTTTATTTTGTGTGTTCTTTGTCTCCACTTGATGGGTCTTGTTGTTTAAAAGTAGGTACCTACATATTAAACATACAAACACAATAAAATACATCAAATAATGTGTATTTCCGATTATTGGGAACGGATCTCGTGTCCTCGATATTACAAGACTACCCCTTCGTGAGTACTGTACTTCGCGCTAATTAGTTTGGTGAGCCAATTAGCGCGATAAGAGGTGCGAAAACATAAACAGACATAATCCAAAATAATTTCCATAAATTTCTTAATAAAATACGACATTAAAATTAAACAACAATTCCACTATGTAGTTCAACTATGTTAAATTAATGTAGGTGGGTTTCGCTCACAATTAAGAAAGTAAACAATTTACAAAACTAATATTCCTAAATACTGATGTTCACGAAAAGTTTTCAAATTCAAAGTCATCCTATCGACAGTAGCAGAAAATTTGTACTAATCAGAACTAAAGTTCTGTTCATCGTCGCCTGTGATGCCGCCACAGAACAAAAGCTCTGACAACATTGTTTATATTTTCGAAGCTCTCATTGGATCTTTCCAAGTTCCAAACCATTCAACACAAAGGTAATTTATTTGCAGTGATTTTGCCGTCGTTTCCAGGTCCATTCCAGGACACCTTTTCTAAGTAACACTTGGATTGGATTAGTGTTCGTTGTGAAGTGAGTAATATTCATATTTTTTCTTTTCCTTACATCGAGTAATCTCATTGTTAACTGGTAATTGCATTTTAAATACAAGTAATAAAATTAATATTTGTCAACTAACTATTCAAATCATAGAAATAATTGAAAAAATAAGTGTATGTGTGTACTATTCATTAAAAAAATAACGTTATGCGTTGATATCATACCTTCAATTTTCCTATTAATTAACTATTCACTTATCTTTTTTAATAGTAAACAATAATGTCACAAGAGCTCCAGCCTGGTACATCAGAGAGGATCAGTGATTTAAACTATATACGTAGAAAAAGGAGGACTCCTACTTTGACATGCAGGGTATATACAAGGAATCAATTTATAAAGTGGAGGAATAATATGAGAATGTCACTTAAGAAGGAAACCTAATGTACTGGTTTTATATCAATAAAATTAAGTATTATTTATTTATTTCTTAGAAAACTTGGTAGTGATACATTAATTAGCTACTAGTACCTACCTGTAAATTATTATATTACTATCACTACATACACATTAGAAAAGAAAGTCACCTAATACATATGTCTGTCTGTCTACAAATATGTAAGAAAATACTTGCTTAGCCGTATTTTTTTCCAGCTTTCACATATTCTTAGGTTGGTTCAAACATCCTGGCACTTATTAATTTCACGTTGTCCTATTATTTCCTAGATCTGAGTGGTTAGTTGCCAATATTAATTTTATTACTCGTATTTAAAACATTTACCAGTTTCTAATGAGATTACTTGACCTAAAGTACACGGAAAATTATTATTATTACTCATACTACTGTCAAATTCACTTCACAACTAACACTCATCCAATCCAAGTGCTACTTTGAAAGTGTGTCCTGGATTGGGGTTTGGAACTTGGAAAGATCCAAAGAAAGCTCCGCAAATGAAGATAGATAAATATAAAGAATGTTATCAGCGCTTTTGTTCTGTGGCATCCTCACCTCACCCTCACCGGCGACGACGTTGCATACCGCTCAAGGTCACGCACGTGTTATTAAATATGACTATTGCCAAGTCACGAAAGTAAATAGTTCTCTGATAAATTCAGTTATATGTTTTGTTTCGCACTATTACGAGTATTTTTAAACTTAAATATAGTGGAACAAAGTTATGACCCTGTATAGTATTTTATTTAAAAAAAAACATTCATTGATATAACAATTCCTTGATTCGTTGATTCGTATATAACAGAAATTTTTAGGTTATTTTTAGTTCTAATTTCCCCCAATAAGGATAATATTTGATTTTGTGGTGATATAAATGATTGTGATATTTTTGTTTCTGTTATTTTTACTGAGACTTTTTATAAGAGTAGTAATATAGACCATGACCCTAAGAGCTTTTGTTTTGATCTGATCATCAAGTATTTTTTAGTACAAATTTTCTGCTGCTGTAGATAAGATGAGTTTTAATTAGAAATAATTTTTTGAACATCTGCATTTATAACATTTGGTTTTGTAAATTGTTTACCTTGTTAATTGTGAGTGAAACCCACCTACATTAATTTAACTTTTAACTTTTATTCTATGTTTAATGTGTAGGTACCTATTTAAGCAACAATACCCATCAAGTGGAGACTAAAACACAAAATAAACCATCTCCACGACGCTATCTCCATTAATAGGCGTATGGTAATGGGGACAACGAGAACTATTTTAATATTTTTATTCCATTCCCGCTGTCCCCATTGACGGTGAAATAATGGGGATAACGGGAACTATTTCGATATTTTTATTCAATTCCCACTGTCCCTATTGATGGGGACAGGTTAATGGGGACAACGGGAACTATTTTTAATTATTTTCTTCAATTCCCGCTGTCCCAATTAATGAGGAAACGGTCCATGGGAACAACAGGAATACACCAAAAAAATATGCAATTTCTACAAAGAAAATAAAAAATAAAATGGTAAGAGATCATGCGGTCTAGGCGTGGAATACGCTTGAAAAGTAATATGTTCACTTTCGACTTGAAGGCTCCAAGATTGTAAAAAACTTCATGCAAATAAACAGTACAGAGTGTCGACACGCCTGACCGTTTATTGGCATAAAACTGACCACGTAATTGAATAAAAATCCCTCTGCTAATTTATTGCACAACATGTCATCTCGCCTTAATTGGAGTGACCGTCAGCTTTCCTACTCCCCGCAGGTCAAGTGCCTCTTGCTAATCTACATTCATTAATGTACCGTACTAGCGTCAGACCTATATACTCGTACTTACACAGGCTATAAGAGTTGTTTGTCTCGATGATTAGTCGCGTGGTGACCACGGGACCGCCACCCTCGTGCTGCGGGGGCTGGAGACCCAGCAGAGGGCATTCAGTAAATTGGCAGAAGCATGCACCTGGGTGTTTATAACCAGCTTCTGCGATCAGCAAGACCTCATTATAAATTCACCAAATGATTTTATTAAATATAATTATAGCATATCATACGTAGTATTTATTTATTTATTTATTTATTTATTAGGTGCACAAAACAGATTACAGAAATATAACATATGAGAATAAAATGGTAAATTATGCGATCGATTCCATAATCCAATCAATATGTGCACACGGCATCAATAAAAAAAAACAGCTAAGTTGCCAAAAATATTAATACTTATAGCTAAAGTTGCAAGCACTATTCCAAAATATAGGTAGGTATTTTAAAAGAATTGTATAGGCGAGCAGACTGCAAGTTCCCTTAATTGCCTTCTACCTGCAATGATAGGTGTATTATAACCATGTTATCAGGCATACACCCATCACTATCGCCATCCAAAAACGCAAGCTGTTGAATTACAATAAAGAAATACCTAACTATGAATAAGTATTCTGGAGTACAACTCATCAATCTGGTTTCCTTTCTACAATGTTCACAGTGATCGACTCGAACGCATTCAAAAGCGATCTCTAAATATCCTCAGCTATAGGTGTGGCATGGGACGTAAACTAGTGTCGTTTAGATTATTTTCATGTGATTCCTCTAGAGTTCCGTCGCAAGTATAATGATATTGTGCTACATCATAAAATAATTCATTCCACTATGGATTCCCCTGCCCTCCTTTCCCTCTTAAATTTCAATACTCGTTTTAGGCTCCAAAATCGAAATTATAATATTTTCAGCCTTCAAGTTTCTTCTAATAATATCTCTTATTATATCCCAATAGTTAGGATGTGTCGCCAATACAACGAAATCCTTGTCTCCAACAGAGACATCGATATATTTCACCTTAAATTATATCAGTTCCAGAAGCAAATTAGGAGCAATTTATTTGAACCATAACATTGTTATGGTTAAATTAAATATTGTTAGAACATCTATTAATGTCCTCTCTAGCGATAGTATTAGATAACATTTTAACTAATAAGCTTCTAGGCATACATATTATTTGGAATGTAATCTAGATCATAACACTTATACTATATATACTAAATTTTATCATGTAATGATTACTTTCTGTTTTGTGTGCTGATAAATAAATAAATAATTGTATATATAGCTCAAAATATAGCAATTAAGGTAATTGTGTTAGTAAATAAATCCAAGTTTTACTAGACAACATCACTACTGCTATGTAAGTAAGTAAATGTGATATAGCTTCGAACTTTGTGGTTGTTGGAAACTTTCGATGTTGTTCTTGTTTTTGTATAGTTCCCCAAATTTGTATACCGACAAGGTGCTTCAGTGTTCTTAGATTCGAGCTGTAAACAAACTATAGGGGTTGTTTAACTCGCGAGGGTCGCTCGCCGAGCCGGGCCGGCGCGGGCGGTGCGCGGCGCCTTCTATCAGGTCCCATCTTTATCATCAGTAGGTACAACTCCCCCCAGTTACCTTAAATTAGTGGATAATACTTGGATCAACAAACACGCGTATGACGATAAATGAGTTTCATGTGTTATTTTGAACATAGGTGTAAGTAAAAAAGAAACAAAGAGTAGGGAGTTGTTCTGCACATCAAACTGTTGAACTTCCTTGTATGAACTAGAGGAGGAGGTCCTTCGTGTAAATTCCTGATCGATCACTGAGTCCAGAACTTTTGGAGAGGCAGGAGGAGCATGAGGAGAGAGAGCCTCAGTTGCACTTACAAGTGATGTCCCGCGCTCTCCGTTACATCGGATGTGTTCAGCCCACAACAACAATGTCTTGATTTTGTAATCGAATATTTCAGAGTCAAGACAATATCAATGTAAAGAACCAACACATTCTATTTTTAAATTTACAATCTGTAAACCTTTAATTTAATTTGTATCTCTTATTGTATTCATATAGTGTTAAATTATTTTGTAGCATGTTGTGTGTCTCTAGAAAGTTGGGCACTAATAGCATTAACTTCATAAATGTACAGATATTCATAGGACACTATGTGTATGGCCACTATGTGTTTGGTGAACCATATACACGCTGTATTCAAACATACATTACCAACATGCAGTGCATACAGTGCCGGCAGCCTGCACAGGTCACCGACCGGCGACTCTAGCGACCGTCATCACCTCCACACCTCGAGCTACCTGTACCTGAGGACCCCGGCCTTTAATTAGTTCCAGCACGGGAACATACAAATTGCCAGCGTTGCACGAGTCCATACTTCGACATATAGTAGGCACATGCAGCCGCAGTTTATTAAATAGCTTGTATGATTAAGACATATTGTATGGAAAGGCCATATATTTCTCTATATAGGTACCTATATTTTATATCCAAAAACTGAACACCACAAAAATATACCCAACCCATGACTGTTTATTCGAACCCATGTCTGCTTTTTTTTACAGACTGACCGTCTGTAAAAAAAGCAGACACGCGGTGTTCAAAATATTCAAAATTTTGAGAATCAATATCGGGACGTAAAAATACAAATCGAATTGTTGAATTCGTTTTTTACACAATAATTCTGTTCTGATACAAGAAACACAAAAGCTATAAATAAGCCAGTGAACGCAAAACAAATAAGCTCTCAAAATGTGTCAAATGAGATAGAAAGCGACTTCCTAGCCGCTTAGCTCAGGATTGGTCGCGTCGCGCCGTGGGCTAGATTCGAGAACCAGCCAGTACTTCTAAGCGCTGGAAGTAGGGTAGGTTTACTAAGATCACATAGGTAAGCTTGCTCCGATAATAATGACTCTTAAGTGCCCGATAAAGAGACTATTCTGACCTAAAAAACTACTAGGCTTACTGATCAAGATTGAGACAGTGATATTCTGCGAAAAGGACGTTTTGCGATAGCAGCGCGTCAATTTGCGAAAGTGATGTTCTGCGACACAACCAAGGCAATTTAACTGATCAAGATTGAGAAAATGACAATATGCGAAGGGGACGTTTTGCGAAACAACCAACAAATTACGTGAACAGCGAATGGTCAAAACTGCGAAAGTTTGTGTAGATAACATGACTTCTGTTTATCACACGCAACATGTCACATAATGTCCTCTCCGACTCCTCAATAATAACCCCACCCTCTCGGGCTCTATGTCCAGCCTCTTATCTAAGTAGGTACTTAGTCACAGAATAAATAATAGTAAAAGCCTGAGTTGAAAAAGAACTGTTTATGTATACATTGATATTTCTAAAGGTTTATTCAATTGTTTAGTTGCATGTGTAAGGAAACCAGGACAGGGATTCATACAACTGTATTAACGGCGGCGGTAGACATTGCACTGGCCTTCACTGTGCCATCCTATCCTACTCACGCAACACGAGTCACGACAGTCGTAGAAACGTATACAAATAATCGTTGTCACCCAGCGGCTTCCTCATCTTTGTGCAAGACCGGAAACCGCCATACATAATAAGTAGCCACTAAACTAAAATGTTGCTGTTGTCATGTAGTCGCGATTTTTCACGATCATTACGTCAAATGGTTTTCGTCACCGTTTCACATTCGGATGTTTCACTTGGTTACAAATTAGTAAATAGTTACCACCAACACGTTATACAATAGTTACTTCACTAATTTCGTAATCTGGGTGTTTTGCAAGTGGACGTCTTGTTCAGGGCTCCATTGTTGGGCAGCGGCTGGCGCCGGGGTCGCCGTTTCCTCCTATTTAGCTGGTTTCACTGTACATTACATTGAACAGTTATGGCTACAGGGAGACGGAGTAGTACTGTAGCTACCTACCTACTGTACTAACTATGAAGCAAACAGGCGTAACTTGTGCAACAACATCTCCTACATAAATATTGCAACAGTTGCAGAAAAAAAAAGTGTATAAACAAGTAAAATCCATACCAATGTAGATACCAATAAATAAAAGTGAAACGTTGTCTGTTTATTTGTTTGTTTATATGGAACACACACAAACAAACAGACAACGTTTCACTTGTATATATTGGTATACATTAACTCGAATAAACTAAAATTGATAATTTTTTAAGAACCTTAAATTAAAAGGCAATTGTTTAGTTATACGAGTTACATAATATATTTGTAAATGGTCTTATAAAGACCTTCATGATGACCTTCTATGATACCTCACTCGATAGGTTTTTTTTTTTTTTTTTGCCGTCTGAAATACAATATGGCAACCGTTTGTTCTTTTTTTTTGTATTTTTTTTTTATTATTATTGCTGTAATCGCATGTTCATGTATTATTCACGCAACTCATAATAGGGAAATAAAATAAAAAAGTAAAACCCGACTTCAAAATAAATACAAGCACAAATTAAAAATGTATAGTCACCCGGACTGCCGTTTTTGACTGACTTTGTACAGACTTATAACACGTCGGAAATTCATTGTTCGCTAATCGTCGTCATTAAGTTAACACTCAACAGCTTCCTGACAGTGTAATATTACTTTAGCAATGTAAAACAATCAGTAATTCATTTCCTTAAAGCTAGCCTAATCCCTCGTGCTGTACTAACTTCTAGTCGTAGCACTCGCAGTACTTTGATTGAGGTTCTCTTATGGCCGGTTCCTATATCTTAAAACGAACCGGCAGTGCGAGCATGGATCTTATCGATCGATAAAATTCGATAAATTTATCGATCGGTAAACAGTTATTTTTTTATCAATTTTATCAAAATGCGGTAGCTTGGATCTAGGACCTCTCGGTAAATTTTATTGATTCGATAACACGTCGTGAGTTTATCGATTTAAAAAATGCCAACTCGTGGACTATACCATATATCAGATAGACGACTAATAGTCTAAAAAATATTTTTTGACACAATTTGGCAGATTTTTATTATTTTGAGTTGTTACGGAGAAACTTCTGTCATTTGGAATTCTACCTAAAAGTAAAAGTAGTAGTTTCTATAAAGTAGTATATTCCTTGAACCTAACCTAAAGTATAACTAGCCATAACTGGTTGCACAATTGCTTGAGACACCTCCCTGACAAGTCTGACAGTGCGCTGTCCTAGTGCTATATTATATTCCTGGCCGATGCATCGTTGGTGCAACTGCCCTCGGTGAAAAAGCGTACAGCTGATAAAACCTTCTACAATGATTATACAGGTAGTGTTTTAGACTGAGTACCTACTAGGTACCATAATAAGTAGAGCATTAGACACAATCACAACAAAAGATAATTTCTGGAAATAGGAAAAACGTAACTAAGTATTTTGGTATTATTATGAAAAGTAGATACTACAACATGCGCAAGCAGTCCATTAGATCGACTCCTTCTCAAACGAAATTGCCCTCGCCCTCATTCAAGATGTTGAGGGAACATCTTGAATGAGAGCGAGGGCAATTTCCTTATAAATTCTAAAAAGAATCTTGAAATGCTGTTCTTCCAGATCGAAAGGATCATTAGCATCCCTGAAACTTGCCTCACGATGTTCTGACACCTCCACATTTTGGCTTATAATCCGAAAAGGAATGTACAAAAAAAAATTTGTCGTGTAACTTTGGAAAGCCGATAAAATTCGATAAATTCGGTAAAAATACCGACGTTATATCGACAACAATTGTCAAAAATAAGATTCATGCTTCCTTTTCTCGATATAAATATATATATATTAAATATGATATATCGAATTTATGTCGTTGACGACCGTGCTACCGACCTCGTATTATCGAATATTAACGTCAAACTTGATTAAAAAAAATCGGTAAATTTATCGATCGATAAGATCAATGCTCGCACTGCGGTTTCGCTTACTGTCGGTCAGCTTTTGACCTAAACGCCATGCAAAAAACGACAAAATGTAACGAGAGGTTGGAAAAACGACTCGTTTCATTTTTATAGGAATGGGGGGTTAGTCTACATTTCCTAGAGCGCACTAGCCGCAATTCGAGAGCTATATCAATCGATTGATTGATATTACAGAGAGAGATTGTTTATACAAAGTGTCTCGACAGTTCAATTGGGTAGATATCCTAAATAGTTTTATACACACTGAGGCACAGAATAAATAATAGACTGAGGTACTTAAATACCTAGATACACACAATTCAATTCTTGGAAGAACTTGGACAACTTTATTACTATATTATAACGTATTTTTATGACATCCTATCATATGTTGTCAGAATTTCATGAAGCTTTAAAAACTGTATTTTTCAACAAGTTTACCGTATAAACTTCACCGAGGCAATTTGAACAAATTTAACTGAAATCAATTTGCCTATGTCCATGGCAATAAATGCGATACCGTAACATAATTTTCTGTTAAAATTATAAAAGCGGAACAAATAATTGGATCGATTCTGATTAGGGCATCTTGGCGGTCACACTCTCTCCTTTAGACGCTTAAATTTTAAAGATTGCAGTAGATAATTTTGTTAATAGAATATCAATAGAAACAACTTGTTGTAGTGCCAAAACATGTTGGGCTCACCTGATCGTGGGACCTGCGACTCGTAGCAATGATTGAAATGATCGAGTGCTCAGCTTGATCCACGTTTATAGATTGTTGAGTGCCTTATCACTTCTTCTTCTAGCAGGTCCTACCACAGAATAAATAATAATATGGTCCTAATTCAGATGTTCCCTTGCTTTATCAATTAAAGGAGTTCCTAAACTTACTTAACTCGTTCTTCATTTAATTTTTCTCTTCAATTACTTGACGGAAAGAGTCATCTCGACGGCTATTGTTAGCTAAGACAAATCCTCGTCCCAGGATGTGCCTGACCACCATTGTGCAGCACAATGCGTGCGTTTGTTGCGGCTCGAGTAGCGGCGCGCGCGCAGCTGCCGCGCCCGCGGCGGAAGCACGCTTGGCGGCGCGCGACCCCTCGCCGATGCACATGTCTTAAGTAAACTACAGGCTTGCTGGACAATACAGAAAGGGGTTTGATGAAACTTTAGAGAACGATGAAGCTCTGGCGGTATTTTACTTCTTTTTGCAGCCGTAAAAAGCTAAAAATTTAAAAATGAAAAAATTTGAGTCAACTGTAGGAACTGTAACTTATACTGAACAGATAATGTCGTTACGAGCAAGGCAGAGAGAAACTACCACATATTTTAAAGTCACAAATTAACTCTTCGATTGGGCTATTATCTTTCTCCCCACCAGCTTTGTCCCACTAGTGGGGAGAAAGTGAAAAATAAAAAATGTATGGCCTTTCATTTAAATATATGTACATAATATATACTCACTTACCTACAAATGAAAGTTGACTGCCCATCTACTCCTTATGCCCATACTTATGCACTTAACACAATAATGACCGCATATGGTCGCGATGAATCAGATCAGAAATTATCGTCGCCAGATCTGTAACTCTATTGGGAATCGTCTCCGGCAATCGACGGAGATAGTGAGATCCACTAAAATGATTATACTAAAACACGGAGGAATGTGGAGAAATTGTTCTAACACAAACATCTCTGGAGTCGACGTCAGCATCGGCTGACTTCTCATGTGTCATCATCATTGTCAGCACAATTCGTTTCGAATAATGGTGCCTGGTACGTAAGCCTCTATCAGAGAAAGATTAAGGGTCGTACCCATAACATAAAATAAAATAAATAAATATAAACATATTCGGGACAATTCCACACCAATTACCTAGCCCCAAACTAGGATACCCTGTACTATGGGTACTAGATAACAATAATAATATAATAATGGTAATATAGTTCGTAGGTCGCATCGTACCGTAATGCACCACCTGTAAATCGCCAAGCTTCTTCGGTGCCGAGGTGTTCCGGCAGAAGTCGTCGAGAGCTAAATACTATTCGTTATTCTGTGGCCAAATCCATACTACTCTGAGCGTATTGTCTATCTTCGGCCACAACATCACCGCAGAGAGTAAAAAACAACTGCGTACCGAGCACCAGCAGAGTGGCGCAAAAGAAACAACTATCCGTGGAATAAACAATATCGGCTGCATGATAATTACATGATTTGCGTAACAAATTCTCTAATGTCCGTCCACTCCAGTAGACTATTTTGCGGGTAGTCGCGCCCTAGATAGATGGCTATGAACCCAAAACCATGCTCGCGGTCGGCTGGAAGCACGTCGCAACGACCGCGCCGGAAGCAGGGGCTCGTTGCGAGACCCTTCCGGTGCCGCGTTGCCCCACTTGTCCGCCTGTCTCTGCCCACCTGCCGTGAAAACACTACATTACCTACTGCTATTTACACGATTCATTTTAATATTTGGTCTATTAAGGTAAAAATTACGCTCTAATTAGTAATGGCAAAAAAGTAAAAGAGCTTTTTCTTTGGTCATTAAAATTATGAGGCCATAACAGCGCCAAGAAATTTTTGAATGCGCAACCTTTCAGCACCTGGTTCATGTAAACGGGTTCAGCCATCTGTAAAAAGCTGATGATTATATTCTGGTGCTCAGTCCACGAGCCTCGGCACGAGGGTCGCCGGGCTAGCACGGGCAGCCCGCCCGCTACGGTCGCCGCGATAGCTCTCTCCATCAGGTCCCGCGGTGAGTACCTTCGCTGTGCACCACCCTAGTAGTCTACGCTTGCTGTGATAACACTGTCATCAGCACCGGCCCAGGTCACAGTACTCACAAATGTATGTTGTTATAGTTTATATCGATCAGATAAGCGTTTGCGAACTCTTTCGCAATCGAAGACTGACGGACATGTACCTACTTTCAGGAGGAATGACCTGATTGAATGACAATTTGAGCTCGCTAGACTCTGTCATGTGTCCTGAACCCCTACACTCATTTTGAATGGGTATTGTTTTACCCCAGTGACCTAGGACGGTGGATGCAGGCTCATAGACACAGATAATATAATTATCACATAGTACAATCACAATCACTGCAGCATTTATTTATAGCCGTTGTATAGCATGTACCTAGTCCACACATTATAAATCATTATCTGAACATTTTAATTTGATTTTCACTCGGCACAGTGTGTGATCACGGAAACAACGCGACTCACCTTGGTTTTAGTTTTGCTTACTTCGTATGTTCACTTTCACTGAATTAGAGAATTCTTTCAAATAATTCACTGCTATTATTTTAATGCGCGCCGCTTACGTAGTAACATATAAACGTGTGATTTATGAACATTTTGAGCGGGAGAGATGACTTTGGTCGTGATAGTTTGGGATCACAGTTTTCGTTATTCGTGATGATGATAATACTGTGACCTGAGAACGGAAATAGGAAAGTACAAGGTTAAAGATCAAAGCCTCTCACATAATAGGTACCATAGATACCATACCCGCCAGCCTCGGAAAGCAGCGGCATACGAAAGGAACGCAATCACGCAATGTTGGTTAAAGAATGTAAGTAACTGCAGAAATGACTAGAATATTTGCAAATTAAGTGATTCAAAGATTACATATGATCCGTCCAAAGAACTAATAAGATGAACTTGCTCAAGTGCGAGCCTTGCTGCAAGCTGCAAGCTGGGCAGTGGGTGCGACACCGAATCTCAAATGATCTCATTAAGAAATACCTCCACCAACTCCTCCACAACAATTAAAATGAAATCAGCAGGAAACAACAATAGTTTGTGTGTAAAATGCGGTAAACGTCCCATTTCCAGGGCGCTGACGCTGGTCGACGGGCGCTCGGAAGTGACCACCCTCACCCTCTGTCCTGGATAGATAGGTACCTACGTCGGACTAGGGTTGCCACAAAACAAGGAGGAGATGGATGTCCTGATAACCTAAGAAATTGTCTATAAGCAAAAGTTGTGGCCACGCGTATTTACTCATTATTAATTGTATTTAGAACTAGCTGTGCCCGCAGCTTTGCACGCGTGCTTATATTTATAGGATAAATGTATCTGTTATTCCAGTAACAAAAAAACCTGTAAGGTAGATATTTTATACCAAATTTAGTTCATCCAATCAATTTTTTTTTATCAATTGCTCGTCTTCTACTCATCGGATTGAGATACCAAGTAGGTACAATAATTTTTAGTTCAACCTCTAAGCTATTCATTAGTGAGACCACATCGCAATCGGCCCAGTAGTTTTTACTGATGCACGAACAACAAACAGACAGACACCATTTAAAAAAATATATAAAATAAAATAAATAAATATAAATATATTCGGGACATTTCCACACCAATTATCTAGCCAAACTAGGATACCCTGTGCTATGGGCACTAGGTATCGGATAAACATACATAGATAAGAATATTACATCCATGACTCGGAAACAAACATTTCTGATCATCACACAAATGATTGCACCTTGCAGGATTCGAACCCGCGACCGTACGATTTCTTACCTAGGATCTCTAGCCACGAGACCAACCAGTCGTCAACCATTTAAAAAATTATATATCATGAATATATATTTTTTTAAATGGTGTCTGTCTGTTTGTTTCAGTAGTTTTTTGGCCCCTAGATAATGTTTTAATTATCTTCATTGTACAGAATTTTTCTTACTTATTACTTTATTATAAGTACTGGCTGTGCCCGCGGTTTTGCCCGCTTGACTATTTTTCTGGGATCCTAGTTTTCACGTGATGTGCGAAAAAACGGACAAAACGAAAACATATAAAAGAAACGAGCGAGCTTTACAGTAGTCGCATATAATGTGTAATATCTGACATCTCACCTTGGTAATAAGCAAAATTCACATACTCTAGCACCGCGGCGCTTATTGGTCAACTGTGAATCAGCAACTCCTTCATCTGACGTACCCTGATCTTACTTTTCGTCAATCACGCATGTCACGGTAACTCAGCCGGGAACCTTTCGGCTGATAGTCTTGAGTACCTGCGTTCTAATCCCGACAGAAGTGCTTTTTTTTCACTATAAAAGAAATATATGATTTTAAGTCCCCTAGTCCTTTTTATTATACGCTTTATATTAGCTTCACTTGTATGTTTGTATATTTGTGTGTTTGTATGTTTGTAACCGACTCCTTTGGACGCTATTTTGACCCACTTTAAACGGTTAGATTTCATTCAAATTTTGCACACCTGTCAAAGACCGATGACAATGCAATAATTCGAATTAAAAAAAAATGTAGTAAATAAATAATAGTTTAAAAAAACTAAAAAACACGCTTTATATAGAAAACCAAACTAAAAAATAGAAAATAAATTTTAATAGTGTCATCATCATCATCATCATCATCATGTCAGCCTTTAGAAGTCCACTGCTGAACATAGGCCTCCCCCGAAGAGCGCCATGACGAGCGATCCTGTGCCACCTCCATCCACCGACTTCCTGCGATGGCTACAATGTCGTCGGTCCATCGTGTGGGGGGTCTCCCCACACTTCGCTTGCTTGTTCGTGGTCGCCATTCGAGAATGAACTATTTATAACTAACTATTGACCCATGCACCCCACGTTTTTTTTGAAATAAAACTTTTTTTTCTTATTTACACTATTAAAATTTATTTTCTATTTTTTAGTTTGGTTTTCTATATAAAGCGTGTTTTTTAGTTTATTTAAACTATTATTTATTTTAGTTATCTTCATTGTTACTTACAGCTTTATTATAAGAATAGATAGAAGAAGTTAGATATAGATAGGAGATATCATTATAGTACTTACTACGAGTATGATGGTGACTCTCTGCATATATGATTTTCGAAAATTATTGATAAAAGAAGGTAGGTAGGTATAAGTAGCTATTTTTTTAAATTAGACGTTATTAACCGAGCGAGCGCGAAGCGCGAGCGAAGCGTCTCTAGGGTAAAAAGGGGGCTACTAAATATCTCCGCCTTATTAAATCCGATTATGATGTTTTTTTTTTATTTGAAAGTTAGTAACTTTATGTTAGTCTCATAAAAATTTGGTGAAGATCTGATGAGGATCTTCGGCATGATGAGTAGAATAGCTCAAAATACAGAAAATTTCTCACTTTTAGGTTTCTACCAGTGGGATCAGCCCTTTACCTACTAGGTAGGGATTGATGGAGCACCTTGGTTACTAATGTTAGTGTTACAATAAGGTAACTAGATGGTGCTACTGTGCACCGCTAGATTGTATGCAAAAGTTTGTACGCGCGAGGTCTATACAGGCTCACAGAGCCACTAGTGACACACGAGTGTAAGTAAGTGTTAGTAGTAAGTGTTACTTTTAGATTAGGATTTTACTGTATCACACTTTCTAGCTGCCTCCGGGTTGAAAAAGAAAGAGAAAGTAAGGAAATGAAGTATTCTTAAGTGGCTAGTTCATTTTGACTGGTGTAGACAGCCCTAGTACTAATGGAGTACGCGAGGCGCCCGACCTCCACCGCGCCACATCGGCGACTCCGCGCGAGCACTGAATGTATTTCATTCAATCAATCGTATTCATACTGTAATATGGCTTCCACGCAGTGTTTGGATTGCACCACATTGTGTGAGTTCACAATGTATGTCATTCGATTTGTGTCCTGGTTAACCATCTATCCGTTTTATCCACTTCAGTAGTAGAAAGCTTTTAAATGGATTTGATTCAATCAACGTTGTAGCACAGAATAAATAATAGTTGAAGTTAGTGCTGATGGGTTGAAATGTTTATTTTTATTTCATGCAGCACATTTAGACGTGAACGTTCAAAGAAGTAAGTATACTTACATACTCTTGTAAACAGTATCTCTGTGCACGAAAAAACGCAAATCTGATAAGTTCAAAAGATCATACTAACATTTTTGTTTTTTTAAAATTCACTTGAATTCACTTGAATATATAATATATATATTCATATATATGAATTCTAGTGAAACCTAACAGTTGTGATACATTTATTTCACACATATTTCATGTCTTCTTAATAACGCAGAATGAATAATAGTAATAGTCTTTAATGATGATTGTTAGAGCAATTTATTAACAGTCACCATCAGTTCCGAAAGCTCAGGTTCCATACTCTTATGATAGGTATGCCGTCTTAAAGCGGCCGTAATACAGCGGTGAATTACGTCACTAGAACGTTGTCTCATCATCATCATGTCAGCCTTTAGAAGTACACTGCTGAACATAGGCCTCCCCCAAAGAGTGCCATGACGAGCGATCTTGTGCCACCTCCATCCACCGTTTTCCTGCAATTGCTACAATGTCGTCGGTCCATCGTGTGGGGGGTCTCCCCACACTTCACTCGCTTGTTCGTGGTCGCCATTTGAGAACCTTTATTACCCAGCGGTTGTCGGTTTTGCGAACTATATGGCCTGTCTATTGCCACTTCAACTTGCAAACTCTGAGAGCTATGTCGGTAACCTTGGTTCTTCTACGGATTCCTCATTTCGGATTCTATCACGTAGCGAAACACCGAGCATAGCTCTCTCCATTGCACGCTGCGCAACTCTGAGCTTGTGTATGAGACCAATAGTTAGGGACCACGTCTTGGTGCCGTATGTCATCACTGGCAACACGTACTGATTATAAACTTTAATCTTGAGGCTCTGCGGTATCTGCGACGAGAAGATATGGTGTAATTTTCCGAACGCTGCCCATTCGAGTTGGATTTGTCGGTTGACCTCTTTGTCGAAGTTGGATCTACCCAGTTGACATAACGATCAACAGCTTCGATAATATCGTTCTCGATATATACCGGCATGGGTACGATATGAGCATTTGACATGATGTTCGTCTTACCATGTTCATTTTAAGACCCCACCTGTTGGGAAGCAATATGGAGGTCACTGAGCATTGTGCTTAGGTCTTCCAGGGTTTCTGCCATGATGACTATATCATCAGCAAATTGAAGGTGGGTGATGTATTCGCCATTGATGTGAACACCATATCCGTTCCAGTTCAGAAGCTTGAATATCTCTTCCAGTGCAGAGGTAAACAGTTTCGGAGAAATAACGTCTCCCTGTCTCAACCCTTTTTGCACTTGGATAGAATTCGTGCTCTGATCGTGAAGATGGACTGTCGTGGTGGCCTTGCTGTACAAACACTTCAACACTTCGATGTACCGGTAGTCATCTGGCACCGCTGTAATGACTGTAGCACTGCCCAGGTCTCGACTGAATCAAAGGCTTTCTCGTAATCCACAAACGCTAGACATAGTGGCTGATTATACTCTTTGGTCGTCTGTATAATCTGCCGGAGCGTATGGATGTGATCTAAGGTGCTAAAGCGTTTCCAGAATCCAGCTTGTTCGGGAGGCTGAAAGTCGTCAAACCTACGAGCGAGATGATTTTTAACTACTCTCGAAAACAGTGTATAGACGTGGCTCAGCAGCGCAATAATAAAAGCCTATAATTCTTCAAGATGGTTTTATCACCTTTTAGAAAACAAAACCACTACGCTCCTGTGCCACGCCTCTGGCGTAGTACCCTCGAGGATGACGGAGTTAAACAGCTTCTGAAGGACTTTAACTACCGGTGTTCCACCCGCTCTGACGTTATTCTGTCCTCCCCAAAAAGGTACCAACCTTGTTGCTCTTAAGCTGTTTAAGAGTGAACGTTATTTATGTAAACAAAATGGTGCGGTTTCATAAAGAGCGTTATATGACACAGTAAAGTCAACAAGTGGTGCCGCCATTTGCATGTCGGTCATCTTGACGGCGATGAAGAGTCTTCGAACGTTTTTTTCAGGAGCGGTGGAGGATTCTTCAAGGTCGCGATTTTTGTCTTATTCATCTGTCGTATTTATTTTCTTATTTAAAAAAAAGAAGTATGCTCCCATGAAAGTAGTTTTTTCAGAAACATATTTATTGTATTTGCTCTCATTTTTATGAACTCATTTAGAAAATAATTAAGTTTTTAGTTTTTGTGTCCAGAAGAATCAGAAACTGACAACAAAAAAAACATGTTGAAAAATTACTTATGAGTCACTAATTAACTCATAGTTATACATTTAAACGGGACTTAATCGCGCTGAAAACTTAACTTTTATTTACCTCGACGTTTCGATCAAGTTGCATTGATCGTGGTCGAAAAAGACTGAAGTAGCGGGTGACAGCGTCGAGAAGGGCGAGCGTTGTCTCCAACTACCCGAATTTGGTTTTGTAAAAATTCAGAATTGTCACGACACACAACACTAACGACATCTGCAGATTTCTTCTGACATAAACCGCGACGCGAACTCTTGCTTATCGTGGGATTCCAGGATGTAGCCAACTTGAAACCATCCTCTCAGTTGAAATTGGGATACATTTTAATTTCAACCGCTTCACGTACAATCCTGGAGTAGTAGTGACGTTCCGTGGAGAGGATCTTCGGGGTCATGGAGTTCAATCCAGTGATTAGGGCCCGATTCGAGCAAATGCTCAGTGACTGCAGATTTATTTATCTGGCGGTTCTTTACAGCTGCAATGTGTTCTTTGACCCTTTCCGCTATAGTACGCTTGGTTTGTCCAATGTTGGAACTACCGCAGCTGCAATCTATCTTATATACGCCAGGAGTTTGAAAAGGAATGTCATCTTTCGATGTTCTGACATGCCTTGCTAACTTGGATAAAGGAGTATAAACGGTCTTGATAGAATAGTCCTTTATCAAAGCACCGACTGTGTCCGTCACTCCTTTTACATAAGGCACGAAAACCGGCTGTCGATCGACAACAGTCCTTCTCTTTTTATATCTATCGCCAACGTCTGGTCACCTCATATCCGTATCGCTTGAGTACCTCCTGAACATGCGACACTTCAGCATCCAAATGTTCAGGGTCACAGAGGGCATGAGCGAATGTGTTCAAATATGAACATACTGGAAGGTTAATATTAATACTACAGAAAGGTACTTAAAGCAGTTAATCAAGCCCAATTTCAAAAATGCTCACTCGACTTACTCCAAGCGTTAAACACCTGACAGAGTAATACAATTTTTACCTAAACCAAGGATAGATAAATCAAATATTTACCTTCGACTCTCTGGAGCAAATTGCACCAGCTGACACTTCCACAACCTGACACGCTCAAAACGCGACTAAAAACCGCCCACGTGTGAGTTTATTGCCAGTTCCTTATTTTTATTTTGATACAACTGTAACAGAGTAATAAGAATTTTATGGCGGACACATCTTATTTCTTCTGCTATAAGAATAATATTGTAGGTAAACATTATTTGTCAAATTTTGTTGATGTAACAACTAATCATCTTTTGATGTGATCACTCCACTTATTGATAAAGTTGACTGATTTTAAGATATTATCATATGTTATATTATCTTATATAGAGTGATGGTAGCCTAACGGTTGAATAGTGCAACTTAGAATCCAACAAAACCGGGTTCTGCCCTAGGCTCCGCATCAATGACTTTCTAAGTTATGTGCGGTTTTCCATCACTCCGTGCTTTGGAGGGCACTTTAAGCCGTCGATTCCGATTGTTATTGTTAAGTAGCAGTCGTTAAGCCATGAGAGGCCCTCGGGCGGCCTGACAAACTCTGACACCACCTCATACGCCAAACAAAAAACAACAACAACATCATATGTTTTCATTAAAATGGAGAACGGACACGACAGAGTTAATCATGGACTTCATTATTAACCGATATATATCCCAGCGAACATAAGCTAACTCTGAAAAAAATAACTTCCAAACTAAAGAGTTTATTGAAATAAGCCCCCGGACTTCGAAAATCGGGCGTCGAAGAATCACCTTGACAATTTATTGCAAAATGAATTCCAGCTGGAGCAGCGAAGATGAAGAAATTTTTATATATTTTGTACAGGATCACGAAATATTTTTTTGAAAAACTTTCATTTGTTCCGGTCATTTTGGCTGTTGGTGTCTGCTGTATGGATTATAACTTAATTCAATTCTTATGTGATTTAATACATAATCAATTCCCTGATTGTTTTATCATTGCAGTGCATACGGCGACGTACTAAAGCTCCCTACATGCATACCATACATACCAATATATACAAGTGAAACGTTGTCTGTTTGTTTGTTTGTTTAGGGAGCTTTCACGTAATAACAGCTAGACGGATTTTGATGAAAATTAGAACGGAGATAGCTTAGACGCTGGAATAAAACACAGGATACTTTTTATCCCGAAAAATTTAAAGTTTCCACTGGAAAACAGGAAAAACTGCACAAATGTTGATTACTCGCTGTAAGAAACGGTTGGCATGTAAATTAAATAACAAGTATGTCAAAAAATAACAAGAGTGGTGCCACAGAATACCTAATAATACTAAGTAGTGGTGCTATACTTACTTTTGCATTGGTTTTTAATATCCTAGAAGAACATAGGATCAGCATAGGATGCTTTTTTCGCGATAAACAGAAACCCGCGCGGATGAAGTCGAGGGGGAGAAAACGGTACGATATAAATTACTTTCCTACATACGATTATTTCATCTTCTGATGATTTCTCATCTTCCAAATAGTGAAATCCATGTTGGAGGATTTCATTATTTGGAAGATTATTTTTTTTCTTATTAGAGACGTGCCGTACGTAATGTGTCGCTGAACTAGCCCGTAATGGGCTTACCGTGAAATCCTCCAACATTGCTCACATTTTATATTGTTTAGGCCACTGTCTAAAAAATACGGGGCATTAAGCCTCATGTGACATAAGGTTTTATAATTTAAACGTTTTAAAATCGATTAGACTGGTCAAAAATATAGATTTTGGCGTAGTTTATCTAGAAACAAAATAAAAAGAGGCGTGTAAAGTTATGCGGATTTGTGCCCAACTTCACCACCCTTCATTTGTGAAGCCATTTTAAGACTTAAGAGGATGGTTTTAAGAATCAAGCATGATATAGGGTCCAAGATGCAATCCAGGGCCTGGATTCTGTATGACCACTCACGAACAAATTCCACGCAGGCGGCGTGGTATTGGCGTGGAATTGGCGTCTTAAAATTAGAGAATTAGGCCCAGAACATAAAAGTAAAATAAAAGTCATTAGTTCATTAGTGAAGTGGACAATGTTAGGCTGGATTTTATTCAACATTTATACTAATATGTAATGAGAGTTAGAGCTGCGCCATCAAATAATTACCTTAGTAAACATATTATCACATAAGGAATTTTATTAGTGGTAGGTACCTAATGAAATGGGTGGAAAACCATCTATTTTTTTACCTGAGTACCTAATAAGGTTTTTTTTAAAACAATAGATAGGTAGTTTTTTTTAGAAAAAAAAAACATGGATAAAACTACTAAAAGTATAGGTAGGTAACAAAGGTAGGTAGCCTAACGGTTCAATAGTGCAACTTAGAATCCAATGATACTGGGTTCGGTCCTATCCTAGGCTCTGCCACAGAATAAATAATAGTACAAGGCTCTGCATTAATTACTTTTCTAAGTTACGTGTGGTTTTCGATCGCTTCGTACTTCGGAGTGCACGTTAAGCTGTCGGTCCCAACTGGTCTTGATGAATAGCTTATATATTAAGCTTTGGCAGATGCCCTCGGGCGGCCTGACAAACTGACACCAGAGACCTACCTCATACGACTAAAACTAGACTTAATCTAATATAATCTAAGATTCTAATACGGTTAAACCTTATGTTACATGCGGCTCAATACCCCGTATTTTTTAGATAGTGGCCTAAACAGTGTAAAAAGTGGGCAATGTTGAAGGATTTCACGGTAGATTCCTACCTAAAAAAATCAATAGACATAATATTGATATCGAATAACTAGCTTAAAAGCTAAAAAAACACGCCTCCCTGCCTAAAAAGAGCTTTTGCCAATAAATTATATACTGTTGGCATGTGCTTATCAAGGCCTTCAATTTGATACCCATATTGTAAATTTTGGAGTTTTTTCGAGTTTGAAAATGGTGCCGTACTGCCGCAATATTGAATATTTTCAAAAAAAATATAGCCTGTGTTACTCGGGGGGATGTAAGGATACCACTGGATACGTCTAAATTTGTTCAGACATTTAAAAGTTATGGTGGAATAAAGAAACTCACATACAAACATACATACATACATACATACATATATACACACATGTAAACATGCATGCTAAAAACATAACACTCCTTTTTTGGGCAGTCGTGTAAAAATGGATTTAAAGTTATTTTTTGTCCGTGGGTAAAGATTGGAAGGGTGAGTAAAGTTGGAGGATTTCACGGTACTAATAACGCTAAATCAAGGTAGTCCATTTGCCACCTGTACTTTGTGTTATTTTCCGTAAAAAGACGGCGTACCGCTCTTCTAGAAAACCATAGCTCATGACCGTTAATACGGCCATCTTGTTACTTCCGTCATATTACGTCCTCTAAATGACAGAACCGCATTTGGAAGAATACAAAGCTTATCCAGCCACCCAGGTCGAAAGCTGGTGGTCTGATAAGATCCAAATTCCTAACCGACTACCCAGGTGGATGGTTTGAGTGGTCCGTTAGTAGAGAGTTGTTACAAACCATCTCGCTCGTAGATTTGACGACTTTCTGCCTCCCGAACAAGCTGGATTCCGGTAAGGCTGCTGGAGCGTACGGATGTGGTTTACGGTGCTAGTAAACCACATCCGTATGCTCCAGCAGATTATAAAGAAGACCAAAGAGTATAATTGGCGACTATGTCTAGCATTTGTGGATTACGAGAAAGCCTTTGATTCAGTCGAGACCTGGGCAGTGCTACGTCATTACAGCGGTGCCAGATCTACCGGTACATCGAAGTGTTGAAGTGTTTGTACAGCAAGGCCACCATGACTGCCCGTCTCCAAGATCAGAGCACGAATTCTATCAAATTGCAAAAAGGGGTGAGACAGGGAGACGTTATTCCTCCGAAACTGTTCACCTCTGCACTGGAAGATATATTCAAGCTTCTGAACAGGAATGGATATGATGTTAACATCAATGGCGAATACATCATTCACCTTCGATTTGCTGATAATATAGTCATCATAGCAGAATGCTCAGTGACCTCAATATTAAAATGAACATAGGTAAGACGAACATCATGTCAAATGCCCATGTCGGTTTATGTCAGGAACGATATTATAGAAGCTGTTGATCACTATAACTACTTAGGTCAGACGATCCAACTGGGTAGATCCAACTTTGACAAAGAGGTCAACGGACGAATCCAACTCGGCAGCGTTCGGGAAATTACGCCATATCTTCTCGTCGCAGAAACCGCAGAGCCTCAAGACATAAGTGTAGTACGTAGTGACATAGTGATGACATACGGCACTGAGACGTGGTCGCTAAGTATTAGTCTTTTACACAAGCTCAGAGTTGCGCAGGGTGCAATGGAACTATGCTCGGTGTTTCACTACGTGACAGAATCCGAAATGAGGAAATCCATAGAAGAACCAAGGTTACCGACATAGCTCTCAGAGTTTGCAAGTTGAAGTGGCAATGGGCAGGCCATATAGTTCGCAGAACCGACAACCGCTGGGAAATAAAGGTTCTTAAATGGCGACCACGAACAAGCAAGCGAAGTGTAGGGAGACCCCCCCACACGATGGGCTGACTACATTGTAGCCATCGCAGGAAGTCCTTGGATGGAGGTGGCACAAGATCGCTCGTCATGTGCGCTCTTTGGGGGAGGCCTATGTTCAGCAGTAGACTTCCAAAGGCTGACATGATGATAATGAACCGTTTATTAAAAGTATATAGTTTGACAATCTTATTACCACTTTTGATGAGTGTTTATACACTTATCCAATAGTATGTACTCCATACCGTATAATGTATAATGAACTACACCATACCAACCATGTTACTTGTTGTCGGTGCAGCCATCCAGGACAGCCGCTGCTACCTGCTGAACGGCGGCGCCGTGGAGAGCTTTTTCATCAGCGAGGACTCGCCCATCGGCAGCGTTATAGGTAATAAAGAACAAGTCACCCTATCTTTAGCGGCTTCATCAGACAAAATACAGATTTAGAATCACCACTACAAAAAAGAAGAATATCTGAAAAGTTAAAAAAAAACTCTGATACCTAAAAGACTCTGATTGCGCAGGGACGTTGAGCGTGAACGGCGACCCGGACGAAGATCGGGGCGACATAAGTCTGCGTGTGCAGGAGAAAGGTGCGGCGGTGGGCATCACCCCTGGCACCAAGAACCTTACGCTGCTGCGTGCACTGGACCGCGAGGAGCGCCGCGGGCCTTCCAATGTCTACGTCAACGTCCGCTGCGACCGTCGCCTCACCACCGACCCGGTGAGACACATCGTGACTCACTGAGACACAGCTCCAAAGGTGCTCCCCGTGCACAGCGTTCAACACCTACCATCCAACTGACGTAAACACGTTTCGTACCGTTCCAGAGCTTCATAATCCCTGTGTCGGTACGCGTGTGGGACGTGAATGACAACGCGCCCATGTGGGCGGGCGCGCCGTACCGCGTGCGGCTGTCGGAGCTGACGGCGGCGGGGTCGCGCGTGTTGGCGGCGGCGCGCGCCTCCGACGCGGACCAGCCCGGCCCACACGCCACCATCCGCTACTCAGTGCTGCCGGGGCCAAACAGCGTGAGTACCTACACTTGGACAGGTAGGTACTGACTGATATTAAAATTGTTGATGTGTAAACATCTAATGGCGTGGTACGGGGGTAAAAAAATCGACGAACTATGTCAAGTGAGGCATCATTGAATAGGTATTTGAAAATCATCTTTAGGTTACTCTATCATTTTACATTTTGAATGACCATTTAGGATCTATAACGATTTAAAGGTAAATATGTACCTATGTCTGTTCCTTTGTGGCACTATCCAGGGTGGATTTTTGAGACAGGACAGTAAGGGCAGGTACCTTAACCGTTATAGTTACAGGAAAACGTTCCTTGGAGACCATCCATAACTTTTGAGATATTCTAAACTGAATTCACAGATTTTTGAAAAAAACAGTCAGCAAGATATTGGTCACTTTACACAAAATCTTTTTTTGATGCCAATCGATCCTGTTTCATATAAGGATTAAAAGTCTCTAGCCAGCCGACTGAGGTTTGATTACAAGAAATGACAGATACTACGAAATACTTTTTCCATACATTTCTTAGGAAATTACCTTAACCGTAATAGCTAGAGGAAAATGTTAATAGGAGGTTGTTTTCAATTTTTGGAGATGACATAAGAAACAGGATCTATAAAATTATCATTTTCTTGCTAACTGTAGGTATTTTTATTTGAATTATGTGAGTATTTTCAGCGTGATGCGCTGCTAAGGTACAGATACACAGACGGACAGAAAGACAGAGAAAAAATATAGTTTTGGCTTTAGTATTGAATGTAGAACAGCCTCCAAAAAAGTTACAAAATATCTTCAATTTACAGAATTTGGGACATCCAGCAGGAACTCTTAAATTTTCGGGATAAAAATTGTCCTCAATTTTGTAAACTATGACTGTGCCAAGTTGCAACAAAATCCTTCCAGTAGTTTCAGCGTGATACGTGTTCTTTTAAATAAATTTCAACGCCTATCCTGCGGGAACCCTTTAATTTTTCGGGATTAAATATGTCCTACCTCGTAGTATGAACTCAAATCATACCAAGTTTCATTTAAATTCATTTAGTAGTTTCAGCGTGATGCCTAGCCAAGATACAGACTGACAGACAAAAATGAAAAAAAAAAACAGTTTTGGCTTCAGAATCGAATATAGTACCAACCAAAACTCCAAAACTCCAAAAGAAAATGTCAAAATAGTTTCAATATACAGAATTGGTCCCTTTACAGTTTTATTATAAGTATAGATATGCGCAGAGTAATTTGATATCAACCGGACAGTAGGCAATTCAGCAGACAGACAACTTCCAGTCGCAACTCGCAAGGACTTGAGAGCTGGAGGTCGTGCTGAGGCAAAGCGCTAAAGCTAGTGTGAGCCAAATTCGAAAAGTTTACAGATTTGAATTTAGCGGAACACTTGGTTGCAGTGAATGAAATGCTTGCGTGTTTTAAGGACAATCAGCGCCATCTAGTTAAATCGAAGGCAGAACTTTGATTTGTTTGATTTATGCGCTGGAGTTGTTGATGCTGGCAAAGATTTGATGCTGGCTTTCTAATAATCTTTGATGCTGGTAAATTATGTAGTGTCTTTTTTGTTCTTATTGCTTTATTATAAGTACAGATACTACGCTCTCTTGTGTAGAGGTTCTACAATAAAAATACTTACGCCGTGATAAGGAAGTAGGATACTCCATTGTGCTATACCTACTCATTATCCCTTAATATCTAAGAAACATCTCGCTTACCTCAGCTTTCAATCATAAAAAACCGCATCTAAATCAAACCATTCGTTTGGAAGCTACGATTCTCACCACTTTTTCTTACCTCCCCCCCCCCCACACACCCACACACACACATACAGTGATACACACCCTAAACTTATAACACCCGTCTCTTTGTTCGGGGGTTTAAAAATGTAAAAATAACGCATAAAATATGTAAACGCTATTAATTATGGAACAAAAAAAAACTAAAAGCGCGTGGTTTTGATCCACGGACGTCTGGGTTAGACTTCCGCGCATGTTAACCGCTCGGCCACTCGTTACGTTACCGTTCTTTAAACGGATGTTTTATTACTTTAATTTAACATAAACTTTGGACCCTTATCCCTTAAAACTCCTTTATTTTTTCGGGAGTAAAAGTATTCTAAATTTTAACAGATAATATAAACTCTCACATGCCCAGTTACATCAAACTCCGTCCAGTAGTTTGAGCGTGATACGTGTTCTTTTAAATAACTTACAACCCTTATCCTGCAGGAACCCTTCATTTTTTCTTGATAAAAAGTTAAGTTCATGTTAATCCGTAACATCAGCTATGATTCTGCTAAGTTGTATCAAAATCCGTTTGGTCGTTTCAGCGTGATGCGTGTTCAAAGAGACAGACAGACACACAAAAAATAAAAAAGTAACCTTTTTGCACTCCATATCGATTTTGAAGTTTATCGCAATTAAAATTTTCTAAAAATATTTAATGTACGATTTAGCCCAGTTAAAGTTTTATTATAGTTAATATATATATATATATATATATATATATATACTCTATTATAGTTATATGTTTAATATTTCTGTAACATCGCTGTTGGATTACTAAATAAATAAAAAAAATAAAAAAATAGTATAGATATCTATCATAAATATGTGCATAATTATATATATTTGTATCAGAACTATATTAAATAAAAAAATTATAAAAATAACACAAATTTCGCACTCGCTGTTGGTTAGCAACCATTCTCACTACTTAATTCTTATAAATATAAAGTAAAAAAAAAAAACAAAACAAAATGAACAAAAAAACCGACTGCTAACAAAACTTACAAGAGGTAAACAAGCTTTAGATTTTTGAATTTTAAATTTGAGTTGCAGTCCAGTTTCTGTGGAACTATTTCATTTCCTTCCACCTTTTGCCAACCTGTAAAAACTACTTGTATGCGTTAAATATCTGGCAAAGCCACTCAATAAATAAATAATAGTACAACTACAGCGATTATTTCTCAACCAGGCTCTTGCAGAAGATACAATCCTAACTGCAAGACTCGAGTGACCGATATTAACGTTAAATTTCCCCAACTAATTCCAGGAGTACTTCGCTTTCGCGAACGAGTTGGACAGCATCCTGGTGGTGAAGAAGCCGCTCGACTACGAGACGCTGCGCAACTTCAGCATCACGCTCCGCGCAGAGGATCACGGCGTGCCACCGCTGCACGGCGACGCGCTGCTGCTCGTGGAGGTGCTGGACGCGGACGACCAGAACCCGAGGTTCTCGCACGATCACTACGCCGCAGTGCTGCCGGACGACGCACAGGAGGTAATAAACGACTGTAATACTATTTTATCTACACTCATATCGTAAAATTTGGATTATGAACTCAAAAATGGTGGCATAATGATATACCGTGAAATCCTCCAACTTTACCTACCCTTCTACCCACGTACAAATAATAACCTTAAATTTTATTTTTCAATATAAATAATCTGTTTATTGACTTTTCTACTCTTTGGTAGGAATCTACGTTATTTATACTGGCTAACACTGGTACACCAGAAGTTTCTAACCCCTTTCATTTAGTCAACAGGTTGTGTTAAAGTATAGTGTGTGTGAAAGTGGTGCAAATTTCATTATCATAAACTTTTCCGTGAGCGCCAACAATACTTAAGGTACGTAATTATGACTGTCAGAATAGGAAAAACCTATTGAATTAAAGAAGATTTGTTGATTTCCGTCTAACAATTGTCTTTTATTTTTACACGACTGCCCAAAAAAAGGAGAAACTTCTATATATACAATATGGGTATCAAATTGAAGGCCTTGATAAGCATATTCCAACAGTGTATAATTATTTGGCAAAATATATTTTTTTGGCAGGGCAGGCCGTTTTTTTTAGCTTTAAAGCTAGTTATTCAAGTATGGTTTTGGGCAATTTTAGGCAATGTGTACATCAGAAGTTTCTAATCCCTTTCATTCAACAGGTTATGCCAAAGTAGCGTGTGTGAAAGTGGTGCAAATTTCGTTACCATAAACTTTTCCGTGAGCGCCAAAACTACCTAAGGTACGTGATTATGACTGGTAGAATAGGAAAAATCTATTGAAATAATTAAGATTTGTTGATTTCAGTCTAACAAATGTCTTTTATTTTTCATGTTATGGTCTTGGGCAATTTTAGACACTGTGGCACAGAATCAACAGTGCCAACATTGTCCAACGGTTTTTCAGTACATTTGATGGTGCAGCCCTGACTCCTATGACATATTTGTATGAAAGTAGAAATAAAAGTCAGCCCAACATTGCCCCTTCACTAATGAACAAACTATTGACTTTTATTTTACTTTTATGTTCTGGATCGCATCTTTGCTCCATTTTCATGCTTGATTCTTAATAGCAGTCCCAAATGGCTTCAAAAATGAAAAGTGGTAAAGTTGGGCACAAATCAACATAACTTTACATGCCTCTTTTTCTTTTCTTTTTAGAGAATCTACGCAAAAATCTGTTTTTTTTTTACCAGTCTAATCGATTCTAAAATGGTTAAATTATAAAACCATAAGTCACATGCGGCTTAATACCCCGTATTTTTTAGACAGTGGCCTAAACAGTGTAAAAAATAAGCCATGTTGGAGCATTTCACGGTACATTACGCACGGCAAGTCTCTAATAAGAAAATAAATAAATTATAACACTTTTTTGTGAAATAAACAATGTTATAATATATATTTTTTACCATTAAAGCACCGGTAGGCTCCGCACCTACGAGGGTTTTCGTCATTTATTAAGCTATGGCGGCGCGTGTTAGACCGTTTGCGCGTGAATTCGCTATGGACTGGATTTTGGCGCCATAATTTACTTTACATTATTACGTATCTAACCAATTTTATGTGATTTATTATGTTGATCTAATATTTGAACCTGATTAAAAATTTGACAAAGATGTGTTAAACATGTGAAAACAGTGTTTGTGAGGAGAATTTGACTCCACCTGACATCACGGAACAGCAACGAACATGAAGAACGAGCTTTTACCAGAAAAATCAAGAAAGTGGGGGACAACGGGAATAGGCGAAGATTACGACGTTTTTTTTCATTGAAAGTAAGTTAAGCTAAAGTAGTGTTAGTTTAAATTTAGATAAAGTAGTGTATGAAACGGCACATAACTAGGTACTAAAACACTTGAGTGATACTATTAAAAAAGTTAACTCACTCTTGTGTTTTAATTCCCCTCATTACACAAACATTTCATAAACTACTATTATGAAACCGGTGCATAATGAGGGCTATAACTATTTCTTGATTTTGCCGGTAAAATCTCGTTTGTCATATTGGTTGCTGTTTCCGTGTTGTCAGGTGGAGTCAAATTCGATTCACTAACACTGCCACAGAATAAATAATAGTACAAGACACTGCTGTACGACATTTTTAATCAGGATAACACTTTCTAACTACAAAAACACATTAGTTCATAGTTAATAGTATTTTATTGGCAACAAATATCAGTTACAGGTCCAGGGTTCCAATACACAATTAAATATTAGCGAATTACAATAAAAACATTATGTAAATACATGAAGTTTGTCAGATTCAGAAAACAATAGTTGTCCACACTTAATTTCAAAGGTAAGTAAAACAAAATTAAAAAATAAGTC
Organism: Alsophila aescularia; assembly: GCA_946251855.1. NCBI lineage: Eukaryota > Metazoa > Arthropoda > Insecta > Lepidoptera > Geometridae > Alsophila > Alsophila aescularia. The sequence goes on from OX276379.1 coordinate 24,046,780, forward strand.
GTTCAAACAAAAATGACAAATAAAAAATAATAATAATTGAATAACATTAAAAACACTGTCACATACATAATGTAATCATATCATTATAGCTATGAAATGTCTGCTCAACCAGTAATTTTTTGAGTTTCTTTTTAAACGAGTCCCTAGAGGGTGAATCCCGAATACTTCCTGGCATCCGGTTGTATACCGCCGGTGCCATCACGTGCACGAGTTTAGACGTCTTCGTCAGCCATCGTGGAACTGCTCGCAGTCGATGTGTGTTCCTTGTGCTGTACCTGTGACCGTCACCGAGTCTCGAGTACTCCTCTGGGTACAGAGCTGCCTACAGACCAGGCACACCAGGGCTGGGATGGTTATTATGCCCATGGTCCGGAACAGTGGCTGCGCCGATGTCTGTTGTGACACTCGCGCTATGGCCCTCACTGCTCTCTTCTGCATTTAGAAGACGCGCTCCCAATCGGCAGTACGCCCCCAGATTTCAATGCCCTACTGAAGTATAGAGTGCACTGACGCAAAGTAGCAGCTCCGGACCATGCTGTAAGGCAAAATGGCGGAAACTAGCCACAGCGCAAAGCTAGCACGTCCAACTTTTACACATAACTTATCTATGTGTTTCTCCCATGTCAGACCACTATCAACATGGAAGCCTAGGAAGGAAGTCTCATTAACTTGGTCCATTTTAACACTTCCATCTCGCACATCTAGTGGTCTATATGACCAAACGGATAGGTTGAAATGTATAAAATGGGTCTTGTTTGTATTTAAAATCAGCCCATTGACTTTGAACCAATGGTCTAGATCGCCAACTACTCGATTCAACTTGCGCTCTAGCTGATCCAGAGTTGGTGCAGTGACGACTGCAGCGACGTCGTCGGCATACAAGAGTATGTGTCCGTCACGTACGTTTTCGGGCAAATCATTGAGGAGGAGGGAAAACATGATGTTGGAGAGCGATGAGCCTTGGGCTACTCCAATTACAGTCTTTAGTGGCTGAGATTTCACCGTACCCCCATCCCCAACGACCACCTGGCATCGATCTGTCATAAAGTCTGAGAACAATTTCAGTGCAGGCCCTTCAACACCATAGTACTTCATCTTTACTGCGAGTACGTCATGGTCAGCGACGTCAAACGCTTTTGACAGATCACAGAAGATCACCGCAACCTGCTGAAGACCTTCCCGAGCTTCAAGAATACTCAACCATGCTTTTAGCTATAGCTGTAATTATCGAGACAGGTCTGTAACTGTTGATCTCCTCATGCTTCCCTTTTCCCTTGTATAGAGGGGACACTTTGACATACTTCAACGTTACAGGATACTGACCTCCATCACAGCATTTAAATAAACAAGAGAGAATACGAGCTAATGGTGCAGCGACAACATGCAACAAAAAACTGACATATCATAGGAATCTTTCGATTATTACCGTCCGTCGCCATTGTTGCTCTCGAACACTGCAGTGAAGATCATGACGTGTTGAGATAGGTGTCTGCGCCGGTGCTGGAGAATGCGCACTCGGTCTTACTTTCCCGGTGGCAGCGGGTGCAAGCGAGGGCGAAAAAACCAACTCGCGGACCGAATCCCTTTAGGCCACACAGTTGGCGTCGCAACTTGAGCGTAGATACTTTCCGGCATTCCAATGATGAAAGATGCATGCCTCTCCGATTTTATGTGTCGTTTCTCAATCTTATACTCGGCTTTCATGATCTTGTTTAGAAAGTTTTGCAATTGGGCTATAATGGTATCAGGTTGGAATTGCCACGCTTTAATATACTTCATTATTTCCACGCCATGTAATCCGTGGTCGTCTTTACAACTATCCACAATAACTGTTCGATCTTGATTGAAGCTGCGGCGGCTTCGGGAGACGACCTCCCATTGCCCTTTAATATTGCTGTCCTCCCCAACAACAACATGTTCATTCGCTGATTTCATGGCCCGTTCCAACGTCCTCTCACCTGCTAGTGACGCGGGTAGCTGCGCGCCCGGTGTAGTTGAAGACGTCTCGACTCGACTTCGAGTCTCGAATGTTAGTCTTCTCGAGTTACCTTCTCGGTGTGTTAGTTTTCTCCGCTTTCTTCCTTGTAGTGGTGCTTCACTTTAGTGGCCGCTGCAGTTTTTAGAGCATTACGCATCAGTGGGCGTTGCAGCGTTGCCGAGGAACCCGCGGTCTCTATAGGTGGACACATTAATGATTTGCGGGTAGGCACAGGCGGTACGGGTTGTAGTGTAACTGGTGTAGATAACTTCACTATTTCAGGTGATTGTTAACAAATCTTCGTCTCCAGTGACTACACTTTACTCACTATCCTTCAATGGTCATAATTAAGTCGCGAATGAGACCTTCTAATACTTTTTGTGCCATTCTACGCCCACAAAACAATTAAAAATACGAAGCACAACACACATGACCGCAGGTGCCTGGGGCAATAGACGTTCTAAATTGGTTAGGTACTAATGGTACTAATAGGTAAAGTAAATTATGACGCCTAAATCGAGTTCACAGCGTATTCACGAGCATACGGTCTTACACGCGCCACCATAGATAAATGGCTCAAACCCTCGTAGTTCGGAGCCGAACCGGTGCTTTTATGGGAAAAAAGTTATATTATAACACTGTTTAGTTCAAAAAACAGTGTTATAATGGTTTTTATTTCTTAGTAGAGACGTGACGAACGTTAAGTATGTAATTATGCCTCTATTTTTGAGTTCATCATCCGGAATATACGATATGAGTGTAGATAATAGTAGTAGTTATTTTAAGAACAGCAAAGGTGTGGAATGCCCTGCCCTCGTCAGAGTTTCCGGTAAATTATAACCCCACTGTGTTCAAGTCAAGAGTGAATAGGTATCTACAAGGCAAGCGTGCTACACCTTCGACCACATCATCGCTTTCCATCAGGTGAGATCGTGGTCAAACGATTGCCTAGTCCGTAATAAAAAATATATGTTAAATCCCCGAAACTATTCACTAATGCCCTGGAAGATATGTTTAAGACGCTGGATTGGAAAGGAATGGGCATTAATATCGATGGCGAGAACATCTCACATTTACGATTTGCCGATGATATCGTCCTAATAGCGGAGTCGCTGCAAGACTTGCAAAGTATGCTGACCAACCTAGATGATGCTTCTGGACGGATCGGTCTCGGAATGAACATAGATAAGACCAAGATCATGTTCAACGATCTTATTGACCCGGAACTGATTGCAGTTAATGGTGTGCCTCTTGAAGTTGTCCAACAATATGTTTCATCATTATCATCATCATCATGTCAGCCTTTAGAAGTCCATGTTTATTATTTTTATTTATTGTGTTCCTAATACTATTACTTTTAAGTTGTTTATTGTATTGTCACTACCGTCTACTCTTTTTCCATCTTTTTTAGTTCATTAGATTGATGATGTACAATGTACGATTTACGTTTAAGTGGTATGCAATAAAGAGTTATCTATCTATCTATCTATCTATCTATCTATAAGCCTCCCCCGAACAACAATATGTTTACCTTGGGCAAATATTGCAATTGGGTAAGAACAACTTTGAGAAGCAAGCCAACAGAAGATTTCAGCTGGGTTGGGCAGCATTCGGCAAGCTTCGTCAAGTCTTCTCGTCGTCTATACCACAGTGCCTGAAGACAAAGGTCTTCATCAGTGCGTCCTACCAGTCATGACCTACGGTGCCGAAACGTGGAAACTCACGGTCAAACCATTCCGCAAATTTAAGGTCGCTCAGCGAGCTATGGAGAGAGCTATGCTTGGAGTTTCTCTGAAGGACAAGATTCGTAATGAAGATATCCGACGAAGAACCAAGGTAACCGACATAGCTCAAAGGATTGCTTATCCTTTGAGCTATGTCGGTTAAGTCGGCTGAAGTGGCAGTGGGCTGGTCACATTTCCCAAAGAACCGATAACCGTTGGGGTAGACGAGTTCACGAGTGGAGACCACGTTTAGGCAAACGTAGTGTAGGACGCCCTGTGGCCAGGTGGAGTGACGACCTGCGAAAAGCGGCTGGCAGAAAATGGATAAGGAGAGCTGAAGACCGAGCTCAGTGGTGTGCATTAGGAGAGGCCTAAGTCCGGTGGACAGATTATAGGCTGATGATGATGATAATGATGATGAATAGTAGTTTATGAAACAGTTGTACAATAAGGGGTATTAAAACACGAGAATGAGTTTTTTAGTAGTATCACTCGAGTGTTTTAATAACTAGGTATGTACCGTTTCATAAACTTCTTTATCAACTATGCAATAGGAAATTATATTTAATGAAAAAAAAATGTCGTCATATGTTCTTGATTTTTCTGGTAAAAGCTAGTTCGTCGTGCTCGTTGCTGTTTCCGTGATTTCAGGTGGAGTCAAATTCTCCTCGCTAACACTACTGTCGGACATTTGTAATCAGGATACAACTTTTGATCAACAAAAACTCATTAAATTGGTTAGGTACTAATGTAAAGTAAATTATGGCGCCAAAAACCAGTCCACAGCGAATTCGCGCGCCTATGGTCTAGCACGCGCCGCCATCTATCTATCTTCTTCCATACTATAATAAAACTGTAACTGGGCTAAATCTGTTTTTTTTTTTTTGAAAATTATAATTGTTTATCTCAATTATAATTTTCAAAAAAAAATATATAGTATTGTATTATAGTATGGAAGAAGATAGAAAAATCAAAAAGGTTTTATTTTTATTTGTTGTCTGTCTGTCTGTCTGTCTGTCTGTCTGTCTGTCTGTCTGTCTGTCTGTCTGTCTGTCTGTCAGTCTGTCAGTCAGTCTGTCTGTCTGTCTCTCTCTTTGAACACGCATCACGCTAAAACTACCAGACGGATTTTGATGCAACTTTGCACAATCATAGCTTATGTTATGGATTAACATTTAGAACACTTTTTATCCCGAAAAAAATATGAGTTCCCGCAGGATAGGGGTTGAAAGTTATTTAAAAAAACACATATTACGCTGAAACTACTGGACGGTGTTTGATGTAATTTGGCACAGTCAAAGTTCATATGTATTAAAATTACGGATTCTTTTTATCCCCAAAAAATATAGGGTTCCTACGGGATAAGTGTTCCAAGTTATGTTAATTTGAACGTAATAAAAATAAGACATTAAAACGGTATTATAATTTCGACTGGTATATAATAAATGATGAAACCCCTCGTATGTGCGCAGCCAACCGGTGCTTTTATGGTAAAAAATATGAGTATTATAACATCGTTTAGTTCAAAAAATTTAATTATTATGTAAAAAAATAATATATTTTTTTATTACGGACTAGGCAATCGTTTGACCACGATCTCACCTGATGGAAAGCTATGATGTGGTCGAAGGTGTAGCACGCTTGCCTAGTAGATACCTATTTACTCTTGACTTGAACACACCGGGGTTATAATTTACCGGAAACACTGACGAGGGCAGGACATTCCACTCCTTTGCAGTTCTTATAATAAATGAAGAAGCGTAACGCTTCGTTCTTGTGCGTAATACCTGTAAATACCTATTTCAACCATGAAAGGGTGGCGCTTTGCTGATCGTCTATAAAACTTATAACTTATTATAGGCGTGCCGTGCGTAACGTATGTCATTATGCCACCATTTTTGAGTTCATAATCCGGATTTTGCGATATGAGTGTAGAATAATAAAACTAAAGTATAAGTTTTGTAGATAAATAATGATTTTTGTTACAACTGGTCAACGTGGCGCCTGATCGTAAGCGATGTTATGGCATATGATAAGATTTAGAAGATTTAAAATAGTTTTAAAATATTACCTAATTAATATTTAATACATCCTGGTTGAGGCGTTGCTGAATGCTAAAATCAAGCTCACTGGCTTCTATTAGAAACCATTCAAATGTGCATTGGGCTGATAGTATTGATTTCTTATTTCAGGGTACACAATTAACGACGTCCCCGGGCCCCGTCGCGGCGGCAGACCAAGACGTGGGCATCAACGCGCCGCTCCACTTTTCCACGACGGGAGACAACAAAGACTTGCTGCTAATCGACAAGGACAACGGACAGGTGGCCGCCACCGAGCAGCTGCTCAGCTTGGCGCAGCCCGCCACTGTCGTTATAAAGGTAAAATATTTTGCCCTTAAGTGTTTTCCACGATCGGCTGCAAGTCTTACTGTTCTGATTCTAAACATACTAATTCCAGTTTGTTTGTTTGTTTGTCGTAGGAGGTAGTGCTGGCCTCTGATGTCAGAGTTTGTCAGGCCGCCCGAGGGCCTCTGACATGGCTTAACGACTGCTATTAAGCAATAGCAGCCGGGCCCGACAGCTTAACGTGCCCTTTGGAGGGCACGTTAAGCGATTGAAAAACCGCTCATAACTTAGAAAAGTCATTGGTGCGGAGCCTAGGTATTGAACCCGGTATCGTTGGATTCCAAATTGCACTATAGAACCGTTAGGCCACCATCGCTCTCGAATTCCAGTTAAGGGCTTGCTACGTTATCAGAAAAAATTACTCGACGAATTACTATGCCAAAAATCATATGTATTTTGCCTGACGAAGAAACGTGTAGAATTCTTCTCCACTCTCAATCTCGTCGTCTGACTTTGGGCGACATTACTAGTAGTTAAGATGGTAGAATTAGAATTAAGACTCAAAACTTTCTATAGTAAGTGATCGGTTCCAGGCTGTTCAGGTGGACAACCCCGATCGCTATGCACTGGCGACGCTGACCGTATCTCGGCCGCGCACACGCTTGTCGGCAGCGCCCGTGCACTTCACTCGCACTCACTACTCTGCGACAGTGAGCGAGGCGGCCACGCCCGGCACCGTGCTCGCCACGTTACACACGGACCCCGCCAGTGAAAGGGACAGGGTGAGGACATTATCATTGCACGTACCTGTCGTCGACGCCGGCCGGTGCTTTTCACTCACTTATGTGACGGTGAGAACTGGAAAATTGGAAAATGTTGATTGCTCACTGTAAGGAACGGTTGCCACCACAAAATGGTCTGTGGTTGCCATGGAAACGAAATAACAAGTCTGTCAAAAAACATCAAGAGCATTGGTTGAGCATTGTTATTATCTAGTTTTGCATTGCATGTTTTTTTTTTCGCGATAAACAGTAGTCAAGAGTAAATAGGTATCTACTAGGCAAGCGTGCTACACCTTCGACTACATCATCGCTTTCCATCAGGTGAGATCGTAGTCAAAGATTGCCTAGACCGCAGAAACCAAGAACACAGAACCTCAGAACTCAGTAAATAAGTCTCGTAACTGACATGACGGTAATTTTACAGGAAAAGCCTTTTAAATTTGGGAGTGACTACAATTTTATTGACTGTAGCACTCGTATAAAGAGCCCGACTAAAACGAAACTGCAAACCTATACTCGTATTATTTAATCTTATACCTTCCTGTAAACAACATTTTGATTTATTTTTAATCATTAGTTAATTAAATTAATTAATTTAAAACAGATACGACATTTGTGAGAACTAAATTCTCCAATATCACTCAAATAAATTCAGAAAATAATGGCTTAAACAATAAAAAAATAATAGTTTTAAAAAACTAAAAAACACGCTTTATATAGAAAAACAAACTAATAAATAGAAAATAAATTTTAATACCTAGTGTAAATAAGAAAAAAAAGTTTTATTTCAAAAAAATCGTGGGGTGCATGGGTCAATAGTTATAAATATTTCATTGACTAAGAAGAAGGATTATCATTTTGATGATATCTTAAAAAGCACCCCACGCTTTTTTTTTTAAATAAAACTTTTTTTTTCCTCCTATTTACACTATTAAAATTTATTTTCAATTTTTTAGTTTGGTTTTCTATATAAAGCGTGTTTTTTTAGTTTTTTAAACTATTATTTATTTTCTACTTTTTAGTTTGGTTTATTTATAAGAGCGTTTTTTTTTTTCGAATTATTGCATTGTCATCGGTCTTTGACAGGTGTGCAAAATTTGAATGAAATCTGACCGTTTAAGGTGGGTCAAAATAGCGTCCAAAGGAGTCGGTTACAAACATACAAACATACAAACTTACAAACATACAAGTGAAGCTAATATAAAGCGTATAATAAAGCGTATAAAAAGATATTGCTAAGGAATTAAAAGACGAAACGACGTGATTTAGCAAAGATTTTGAAAAGATCCATCTATTGGCGGAATTATGAAGTAGGTACTTATTGGTTTGATAGTTATCGATCGAACCATCCATTTATGTCTTCAGAAACACAGTGACAGATATACGAGGTTTATCTAACAGATAACTTTGTTGAATCAATAGCTAGCGATAAGTTATCTAGGGACCTCAGAAACCGGTTACTAGGCATTAGTCAAACAAGTGTCATGATTTCCAATTTTTATATTTAAATTGAAGGGTTTTTGAGTTTTTAGAATTCAATTTGACTAATACCTTGTACTATTATTTATTCTGTGCTAATACTCAGGAATATTTAAAAATCATGGCTACTGAAAAATCACACGAAGGTGGCGCCACTAGGCAATCGTTTCCCGTACCATGATTCTACCGGAAACTTAGTCTCACGACGATGGCGCAATTTTTTCTTGGCGGGAAAAGATAAGGAGGCAGCTTATTCAATTCTTGTTGAGCATCAGAAGGGAGAAGTCAACTGTAAAGTAGAATATAAGTGACCGGTGGAAACATATGTATATTTATGTCCGAATAAGTTATTTACTACGAAAGTAAAGTAGAATATAAATGACCAGTGGAAAATACAAGTATTTATAACTGAAGAAGGAATTTTATTACACAAGCGACGAAATGAAATCTAATAAATTGGGGGGTGATAGGTATGTAGGTGAGGCGACAATAAGTCTTGTAATCTCCTGCATTATTGGTGAAAAATATAATTGTATTGCTGCGTGATAGATTTGAAGTGTCCAATAAATAGCATAATCATATGACATTGTAACTTTTAAACTTTCGCGATTCGAACACATAGTTAAATATTTAAACGGGACTTAATCGCGCTGAAAACTTAATATTTATTTACCTCGACGTTTCGATCAAGTTGCATTGATCGTGGTCACGAGAAGACTGAAGTAGCGGGTGTCAGCGTCGAGAAGGGCGAGCGTTGTCTCCAACTACATGCATTTGATTTTGTAAAAATTCATAATTGTCACGACACACGACACTAACGACATCTGCAGATATCTTCTGACATAAACCGCGACGCGAACACTTGCTTATCACGAGATTCCAGGACGCAGCCAACTTGAAACCATCCTCTCGGTTGAAATTGGGATACTTTTTAATTTCAACCGCTTCACGTACAATCCTGGAGTAGTAGTGACGTTCCGTGGAGAGGATTTTCGGGTCATGGAGTTCAATCCAGTGATTAGGGCCCGATTCGAGCAAATGCTCAGCAATTGCAGATTTATTTATCTGGCGGTTCTTTACAGCTGCAATGTGTTCTTTGACCCTTTCCGCTATAGTACGCTTGGTTTGTCCAATGTAGGAACAATGGAACTTGATCGAAACGTCGAGGTAAATAAATATTAAGTTTTCAGCGCGATTAAGTCATATGACATTGGGTTGCAGAGCCCTCTGCAGTTCTATGTGTCGGACCGCGGGTTCCTGGAGCAGTTCGCAATCAATAGCGCCGGCGAGGTGGTGCTGCGGCGCGCGCTCGACTACGAGGCGCGCGACACCTACCACTACCAAGTGATGGTCACCGACGGAGCGGCGGTCAGTTGTAGTAACATATTAACGGCAATTCCAGCTATTTTCTGCTCATCACAATTATAGGAAGTCTTACAACCAATGTCTCACGGTGACGAGCGCAGTGCAGTAGGAACTGACTCGAGCGCTGGACATGAAGTAAATGAAAGAGACGGGCGGGGCTGGTAGTTTAATTGAGCAGAAGCTGCAATTATCGAGATAAACGAACCTTAAGCTATACCCACGTGCTCATTTCTCTGGGTTAAAAGTGACATATGTACTACGTCTGGTTCAAAAGTACCTACTTATAAAGTACAATATACCAAATTACGTTCAGCCATCAAATAGTTATTATCCACGATACCAGATTTTAAGGCAACACCTTGCTTTTTAGCGATAAGACCGCCCATTGTCCCATATATTTTGTATAAATGTTTTAGTTATTATTGTATTTTTGTTCTATGTGGTGTACAATAAAGAGTTATCTATCTATCTATCTATCTATCTACCTTACCTAGGCCAGATTTTAAATCAAGAGCTATCAAATGTCGAACTCGCACTACAGTTCAGTAGTTTTTAAGTGATGCGCGAACATAAAGAAAGAATTTAAAAAATAAAGGGCAATTTTTTTAATTTTTGTTCTTACTTTTTGTTACCTAAGTATTATATGATAAGTATATATAGACACATACTAGTCAAAGATGTTCAATACGCTTAGTGGCGTAAAAGTAGAAAGAGGTTGACTTACAAAAGAGACATTCTGCGACGGAGCCCAATTATTTTTTATATTCTAGAATCTATGGAGCTCACTTATACTTATTATAGTAATTCAACCTCTTTGAGTATTAAAGGACAGTGTACCGAAAACTGCGTGCTGTCACTAATGAACGCAAAGTTATTCGCAAACAGTATGAGAAATCGTAAAGTTTGCTTTGAAGTTCATTAGGATAACTAAAACAATCGATATCTTTGACAGTAGCTGCAGTCTCGACACAGATAGCTATGTCATCGCAAGCCACCGATCGCTGAATCAACACGAATTACAACAATACAGTGTCGGTAACGATGATAATCTTTAGCTTTCCGCAGTTAATGACTGAAGCTATCGATTTTCATCGGTATCTGTACTTGCGACCGATTTCGGTTATAAAGTTATTGCTATCGAGTCGAGACTGTAGCCCTTGGAATCTTGCAACTCAAGTTACGAGCACTTCCCGATTAGCTAACTGGCTGAAACTTTCAGGGTAGCTCACAACTCGATGAAAATGCATGAAATAATAATAACAAAAAAAACATATATTATTTTTTATACATTTTATTTATACTTATTTATTTTGTATTGTAAGAATATTTAAGTGACGGATGAAGTATGGTAATATTATTTATTCAATTCAGAATAGCTTATGGACTGAATAACACCGTTCAATGAACATATTTCTTTTTTAACCCTTTTATTTAGTTTAAACTGTTTGTTGTTGATTTTTGTTTGTTTATTTGTTTGTTTGGATCAAATCTAGTAATTGAAATTTTACCCCCTTCCTGTTGACCGATCAATCTGATAAACACCTATAGTTTTGATGACAATACAATTATGTATATTCAGTATCATTGTAAATCCGAGATGGCCGCCACTACAAAATGGCGAATTGCATTTTTTTCAACTCCCCTCAATATGGGTATTAAATGAAAGGGTTTGACATGAAGAATACACCATGAAAATTCCAAATCCAAGATGGTAGTTACCACAAAATGATGGATTACTTTTATTTTCAATGCCTTCAATATGGGTATCAAAAAATAGGGCGTATTCCAAGAAAATTCCAAATCCAAGATGGCCGCCGCCATAAAATGTCGAATGACTTTTTTTTCAATCCTCTCAATCACAGCACTTTAAAATAACTAAATAAAAAACAAAAAACTTGAAAATAATATAGGTAAAAAATGTTTTAAGATAAACGGTTTTATATGTAGTAAAAGCTAAAAAATAAAATAAAATCGTGGGGCGTAGCGTAACTTGAGTAATAGAAATTCGCCAAACGATTTTATTTTATTTTTAACTTTTAGTACATATTTGAAGTTTTTTTTTATTCCCTGGTTCCAGAATGATACCGCAACACTCAACATCACGGTTGAAAACGTAAACGAGTGGGAGCCGCGCTTCCGGTACCCGCAGTATGAGTTTCGCGTGGAAGCACCCGAGGACCTCGCGAGCCGTGGCGCGGGGCTGTTGCCCGTCGGCAAGCTGGACGTGTTCGACGGAGACAAAGCTGACACTGTCTCACTCACGCTGAGGGGATCCGACGCCAGGTAACTCTACTCATCTATGAGAAATTGTTTTTTTCCCATGTACTTAGATGTAGGTGCCATGGAGATAAGTACGCATCTTGTAGACATCCCCGTAGAGTTTCTTGGTGCTCTCTTCTCTAACGGGCGTATTTCCGATGCACCGGTACAGTCAGAAGAGTATTTCATTTTCCTGCAGCCCAATTCAGCTAAAAAAAAAAACAACGTGATCGTTGCGCGATCGTTACCTTTCGGTGTATACTTAGTAAAAGTCGGAGTTGTAGTATACTTAGAAAAAATAAATAAATAAGTAGAGAAATATGGGGCGATGTGGGGGAAGTAAGGGAAGTGGTAGTAAGGGGTAGGCAGGGGGAAGTAGATGAATGGTGGGAGATGTCGGGGAAGGGTGCGGGAAGTGGCGAGTGAAACAGGTAGTACGAAGTGGGGGAAGACTAAAGGGAAGGGTGGAGGCAGAGTGGAAGAAAGAGAAGGGTGGAAGCAGAGTGTAAGAAAGGGGGAAGGGTGGGGGTCAGATAAAAAGAGCGGGGGAAGTGGGGAAAGAGTGACGGGAAGTGGAAGATGGTCAGGTGGGAAATAAGGGAACGGTAGGAAGAAAGGAAGGGAGGGTGGAAGTGGGTGAATGACGTTAATTTTTTAATACAAGATGGCGGACATGTTCTTTTAGTAATTTCATATGAGTGTCATTTTCGAGGTTCCTTGGGCTGCTGATTAAGAAAATTTCACCAATTTTCTAATCGATTACGGTTTTTATACAGCTTGCTTATCCTATGAGCTATGTGGTTTCCTTCAGAGAAAGTCCAAGCATGTTGGCACATGAATATGAAATATCCTGTTCAAACTCAAAGCATACCTACTTTGTTTACCTCATTTTATTGATTTGATCTAATTATTTAATATTTTATGTTTTTCCCCTCGTTCATGAATGTTTGCGTTGACTTGTAAAAACCCATACCAATATATAAAAGTAAAACGTTGTCTGTTTCTTTGTTTGTTTGTATGTTTGTTTGGAGTGTTTTCACGCGATAACGGCTTGACGGATTTTGATGAAATTTGGAATTGAGAAAGCTTAAACCCTAGAATAAAACATAGGATAATTTTTATCCCGGAAAATTATAAGTTTTCTCAGGAAAACTGGAAAATGTTAGCATAGCGAGCACCCGCATTCATCTTCTAACATATGCTTCATATTCTAACGTATTCGTCTTCTAACCTGTCACGACCATGTCGGATCGCCACTGAAGGTTTTTGACAGAAATCTGTGTTACGGTAGCGTTGCGTGGAGGTATATTTTCGAAATACACTAAATTCGAAAGTATACCCGATGTCAGCTCGGCTGTAAACGTTGGATTTTCGCTTTTTTTTAAACATGCCCAACGCCAACACGGTATCTATGTTATAATTGTGTTATCAATATTCCAAGATATAATAAACGCGCAGTCGTCTGTATATGTTTATCTGCTTGTTTTAAAATAAAACTTGAAGGTTCACTTCAAAATATTACAGCAGCCTTAAAAATATCAAGGATATCAAGGAAAACCCCTGATCCCCCACCCCCCATTATAGCTAGGAAGCATCTCGATCACATAAGTTTCAAACATAAAAACCGCATCAAAATCGGTCCATTCGTTTGGGAGCTACGATGCCACAGACAGACACACACGCACACCCTAAACTTATAACACCTGTCTCTTTGTTCGGGGGTTACAAAATTAAAAATAACGTATAAAATATGTATATGCTTTTGGAGCGAAAAAATCGGACGTCTAGATTACATTTCCACGCATTTTACCGATTTGCCATTCTGCTTCATGGATCGAACAACGAAATTTGGTACCGGTCTATAAACGGATGTATTAATACCTTAATTGAACATAAACTTTGGACCCCTATCCCTTGTTTGTTTGTCGTATGAGGTACTGCTGGCCTCTGGTGTCAGAGTTGTTCAAGCCGCCCGAGGGCCTCTGACATGGCTTACGACTGCTATTAATCAATAACAGCCGGGACCGACAGCTTAACGTGCCCTCCGAAGCACGGTGCGATGGAAAACCGCACATAACTCAGAAAAGTCATTGGTGCGGAGCCTAGGTTTTGAACCCGGTATCGTTGGATTCTAAATTGCACTACAGAACAGAAATTAGGCCACCATTGCACACACCACCACACCCTATCACTTAAAAATATTTTTTTTTTGGGATAAAAAGTATTCCATATTTTAACAGATAATATAAACTTTGACTATGCCCAGTTACATCAAAATCAGTCCAGTAGTTTCAGCGTGATACGTGTTCTTTAAGTAACTTTCAACCCTTATTCTGCAGGAACCCTTTATTTTATCGGGATATAAAGTATTCTAAATGTTAATCCATAACATCAGCTGTGACTGTGCCAAAATGCATCAAAATCCGTCTGGTAGTTTCAGCGTCATACATGTTCAAAGAGAAAGATAGACAGTCAGACAAAAAATAGCAGTTTTGCACTCTATATCGATATTGAAGTTTATCTCAAAAAAAAAAAAAAAATTGTTATGTACAGATTCAGCCCAGTTACAGTTTTATTATATTACTAGCTGTGCCCGCGGCTTTGCCCGCGTGGTCATTTCATTTAAAAGTAGCCCACACGTGTTATTCCAGGACCAAAAGTACCTACAAAAAACAATATTATACTACATTTCTTCAAAATTCGTTTAGCCGTCAAATAGTTTTTTATCGATTGCTCGGCATCTAATCATCGGAATAAGGCTAGCGCACACTACCTTGCGTTTTTATAACTCATATTTTGTGAAGTACGGAGTGTCATAGAAGTGCACGTATTGCGATGAAATAAACGCATATAATACAAAATGAAATAAACGCTAGAATAAACGCACCGCGTTCCACTGCAAGGCAGTGCGTGCAAGGCCTAAGATACCAAGTACCGCAGTTTTTAAATCAGCGCAAGGGCTTGAGAGCAGGGCCTCGATTCGGTATGACCACTCACGCCAATTCCACGCTACCTGCGTGGAATTAGGGAAGGTGGGTATTTACGCGACCAGGTTTTTAAACCAGGTTTTGGCTTGTAAGTACGCCGCCCTGGTGCCCTGGTCGCCCCGTCCGCACCTACATACTCGGTGGCTGGTTCGGCATGGCTTCGACTGAGTTCGGCCGCACTCAGCCAGCCGGGTCACAAGAAGCTAGGTGGCCGATACATCGCTCAAAAAACTTGCAAGGCTTCGAAGTTTTTTTAAGCAAACACAATTGTGCTCTATATTTACATAAGCGCACGGGTCAATTTCCTATGCAAGTATTTTTTACTTTCAATTCCACGCTTCCAAGTACTTTTTTCGCAAACACGATTGTGCTCTTTATTTATATGGACACTAAGATCAATTTCCTATGCAAGTATTTTCTACTTTCAAGTTGAAAGTATTTTGAACCCTGGTTTTTATAATGAAAGATTCATGACATCAATGAGTTAAATTTATTTTTTTAATTAATAAATTACTATTTGACTATAAATAATTCAATTAATTTCGCTGCGCGTTTTACAACTGAAGTCGACTTATTCTATCAAAAAACCCAAAAAACATGTCATTGAGTAGAGAAAATTATCTCCGAAGGCTTGTACTATTATTTATTCTGTGCCGAAGGTAAGGTGGCACAGATTAGAGAGTAATTAAGGTGGTGAGGTAAATTGGATGGGGCATCAAGGGCATCAAGGTCATTATTATGAGGTCCATACGAACAAATTTTCATGCAACGAAACATTCTGTTCTTAGTACAAATTATTTTTTATGATGTTTCACAGAACGACGTACTTACTGGCACTTTAACTGGCTCTTAATAATTACCTACCCTACCTTTCCTACTTTTTGAGCTTTTTCAACACGATATGAGAATTGATTTGAAAAAATAAAAGTTTTCTATACATTCTCTGTGAAGAGCAATACATGTACCTACCTCTGTATGTACACATTTCAATACCGACAACCACAGATTACCCCCTAATGAAAGTTTTCTACACTTTCTCTGTGAAGAGCAATACATGTACCTACCTCTGTATGTACACATTTCAATACCGACAACCACAGTAATCTGTGCCGACAACTAACCATTTTGCCAGTAAGACGCAAAATGGTTAGATTATGAAGAAACCTCCGATATAATTATGTAGGTACGTAGGTAGTACATTATAATATCTCAATGGAAGAAACATAATAAAAAAACGTAGTACCTATAATAATGTATATACATACTCAGAAAACTTGCAACGCTTCGAAGTATTTTTTACGCAAAAGCAATTGTGGTCTTTATTTATGCATACCCACGGATCAATTTCCTATGCAAGTATTTTTACTTTCATTTCAAAAGAGCGATGGTGGCCTAATGGTTCTATAGTGCAATTTAGAATCCAACGATACCGGGTTCAAAACCTAAGCTCCCGCACCAATGACTTTTCGAAGTTATGTGCGGTTTTCCATCGCTCCGTGCTTCGGAGGACACGTTAAGCTGTCGGTCCCGGCTGTTATTGGTTAATAGCAGTCGTTAAGCCATGTCAGAGGCCCTCGGGCGGCCTGACAAACTCTGACATCAGAGGCCAGCACTACCTCATACGACAAACAAACAATTTCAAGGCTTCAGAGTACTTTTTCACACACGCGATAGTGCTTTCTTTTTATTCAAATTTATCAGGTTTTTGGGATTCGGCTCACACTAGCACTAGCACGACCTCCAGGGGCCTAATTCTCTAATTTTAAGACGCCAATTCCTCGCTGCCTGCGTGGAAATTGGAATCACGAACAAATTCCACGTAGGCATGGGTCATACTCGCAATATCCAGCACATGAACAAAGAAAATGTAAAAAAGGCACAAAATATGTAAATGCTTATAAATATTGAGGCAAAACATTCATAGCAGCGCGTGGATTCGATCCATGTGCCTCTGGGTTGCGAGCCAGACACCGCTTCTACTGTGCCACTCTGACTTGTGGCATAGGTGCCGAATTTACGGTACCGTTTTATAAACGGATGTGCAATTATTGTTCCTTTCAAATTAACATAACTTTAGACTCATATCCCGAAGGAATACCATATTTATTCGTGATTAAAAGTATCATTCATTTTAACACATACTATAAACTTTGACTGTGCCAAGTTACTTCAAAATCCGTACGGTAGTTTCAGCGTGATATGTGTTTTTTTTAAATAACTTTCAACCCCTATCCTGCGGGAACTGTTTTTTTCGGGATAAAAAGTATTCTAAATGTTAATCCATAACATAAGCTATGATTGTGCCAAGTTGCATCAAAATCCGTCGGGTAGTTTCTGCGTGATGCGTGTTCAAAGAGACAGACAGACAGACAGACAGACAGACAGACAGACAGACAGACAGACAAACAATAAAAAAAAAACCTTTTTGCACTCCATATCGATTTTGAAGTTCATCTTAACTAAAATTTTCAAAAATATTTAATGTACAGATTTAGCCCAGTTACAGTTGTATTATAGTATAGATATAGATAGAAGATAGATAGATAAAAACAGGTCCAATTCTGTACATCTACACTAATATTATAAAGAGGAAAGATTTTATTGTTTGTTTGTTTGTAATGGATAAACTCAAAAAATACTGACCCGATTTAAAAAAATATTTCACCTATAGAAAGCTAAATTATCAGAGAGTAACACGAGCAGTATTTTATTTTTCAAAAAAATTTAATTCTTTTCTAAAATTGCAATAATGTAAACAGAGGTAATAAAAAATTTCAAAAATCATGATTACTTTGTGTATAGAACGTTGCCATGGAAACGAAATCCAACTGATACACGAACTAATAACCTGTTTCAAAAATTCTAGACGTGGCGTAGACATCTGGTTTTTAAAAACAAAAGAAGGTTGAATTACGGTTACTTCCCACCCGGTTTTTTAAATCAAAAGAGGTTGAATTATGTTTTTAAATTAACCTTTTAAAAGTAATCGTAATTCAACCTCCTTGCGTTAAACAGAATAATACTATAGACAAAATGGTATGTCAATATAAAACCTATAAACAAAACATTATACCTAGCAAAGAGAATACAATGCAATAAAGTTTATGGTAGTTGGAGGAAACACAATCTAAATAGGAGATACGGGCCCCGTTATTCAATATCTCTCGGTAGAGAGTAACTATATTCTTTGTTCATTAAACTCTCTGAATACGGGATATGAAGTAGACAAGTAGTAGCACAGAATACCTAATAATACTACGGTAGTAAGGCATTGGTGTTAGGTTATGTTTGTGTAAATAAAGTAATTAGTGTAATAAATTGTTCTTAAGTTATAATTTGTGCAAATAAACGTTTTGTGTAAGAAATTGTTGTAAAGTTCTATTTGTCCAAATAAAGTAGGTACCTACCTTTGGAGCGTACTCTATATTCGATGCTGAAGATAAAAAAAAATATTTTCATTTTTGTCTGTGCCTGTATCTTAGCCGCGCATCACGCTGAAACTACTGGACAGATTTTGATGCAACTTGGCACAGTTATGGTTTATAAGATGGGTTAAAATGAAAGATAGGTACTATTTATCACGAAAAAACAAAGGGTTCAAAGTTATGTTAATTTTGAACTACCTAACAGTTTTTTTTTTGAGGCTACTCTGTATTCTATACTGAAGCAAAAACAGCTTTTTTTTTCACTTTTGTCTTTCTGTCTGTCTGTATCTTGACCGCGCATCCCGCCGAAACTACTGAATGAATTCAAATGATACTTGGTATGGTTTGAGTTCATACTACGAGGTAGGACATTGGATACTTTCATCCCGAAAAATTAACGGGTTCCCGCAGGATATAGGTTGGAAGTTATTTAAAAGAACAAGTATCACGCTGAAACTACTGGACGGATATTGATGCAACTTGACACAGTCATAGTTTATAGAATGGGTTCAAATTGCGGATACGTTTTATCCTAAAAAAAAATGGTTCCTGTTGGATAACGGTCCAAATTTATGTTAATTTTGATGAATTCAATATCTATCTATACTACTTATAATAAAACAATAAGAACGAAAAAGTCTGTACAAAGAAGACAATTAATAAAATGGTCTAGGGTACTTAAAATAAGCTACTGAACAAGAATATAACATTTTTATAAATCGTGCCCGTCTGTTTGTCTGTATGTTTCACGTAAAAACTACAGGACCGATTGCGATGAGGTTTTCATTGTTGGATAGCTCAGGGCTTAACTTAAGAACTGGTGTAATTGTTATTTCAATCCGATGAGTAGGAGCCGAGCAATCAATAAAAATCTTTTTGCCGGCTGAAGATATTTTGTTCAAATGTTGGTATGAGTATATTGGTATTTTAGGTCTTGGAATAGCACATAGAGTACTTTTAACCTGGAGAAATGAGCACGCGTGCGAAGCCGCGGGCACAGCTAGTTCACAATAAAATACTTCGACTTTATCAACCGTGGAACAGGATGCCTTCTGACAGAAAGAGGCACTTCGATCAACTTCTTTTGTATAATTTATACGCACGATTATGTGGCTTCGTTATTGTTTTTGTTGTAATTATTTTGTTACTTAGCATTGTTATGTTCACACAGGTCACTTTCGTGTTAATCTTTTATTATTCTTTAAGTGAAAACTGTTTAAGGCTCTCTATAGATATCATTGTAAATTATTAACAAGTAAAAGTGCAACGGGAATCTTGTCTTTTTCAAGATAGTCATTTTTACCAGACTGCGCAACGCAAAGGACGGGTATTGTGTTTATCAGCCTATGTATGTATGTATGTATGTATGTATGTATGTATGTATGTATGTCTGTTCCTTTGTAGCAATATATAGACCAAAGGCGTGGACCAATTTTGATGATTCTTACGTCAATCGGTTTGTCTTAATCTTGCGTGTGCTACTAACGTAATAAATACATGACAGTAATCAAAATTCAATAAATGGCGACCCAGATGCCATATTAGTGAATAAGAAAAAATGAAAGTCTACGAACTTTGTTAGGTGGAGTATCATTGAATAGGTACTAGAAAATCATATTTTTTTCATTTCGAATGACCATTTAGGATCTATAATGATTTATTGTATCAGGAAAACTACACCCACAGATAGTACTTATTAATAGGTTAGGTTAGCCATTCAACCATTCTCACTGAAATTTTTGTCTCTTTTTATTTTTGATCGCAGTCGGGTTTTTTGTGAAGGTGCTTGACCGTGCTTGTTATGATAATATATTTTAGCTTAGCGAATGTGATTTTATGAATTACTTGCTTTCCCGCCCGTGACTTCGTCCGCGCGGACTACAGTTTATCACGAAAAAAAGCATGCTATTTACCTACTTATAAGATATTAAAAACCAATGCAATAGTAGAGCACCAACGCTCCCGATGTTTTTTGACAGACTTGTTATTTTGTTTCCATAGCAACAGTTCCTTAGAGAGAGCAATCAACATTTTTAACTTACAATTGCCCGGGATAAAAAGTATCCTTGTATGTTTTATTCCAGGGTATAAGTTTCACCAAATTTCATCAAAATCCGTCCAGGCTTTATCGCGTTAAAACTCCCCAAACAAACAAACAGACAACGTTACATTTTTATATATTGGTATTGTTTTATGTGTTAATCTGATGCTGTCTATGAATTCTTTTGTTCTCCCCGCAGCATGTTCTACATTAACAACTCGGGAGACATGTTCCTGCGGCAGGAGGCGCTGCCGGCGCTCAACAGCTCTGTGCTGCACGTGGTGGCCACCGCTGTCGATTCCGGCGCGCCGCCGCGACAGGTCAGTGGTAGTTCTACTGAGACAACTCGGGAGACATGTTCCTGCGGCAGGAGGCGCTGCCGGCGCTCAACAGCTCCGTGCTGCATGTGGTGGCCACCGCTGTCGATTCCGGCGTGCCACCGCGACAGGTCAGTGATAGTTCTGCTGAGACAACTCGTACCTGCGGTAGGAGGCGCTGACGGCGCTCAACAGCTCCGTGCAGCACGTGGTGGCCACCACCGTCGATTCTGGCACGGCGCCGCGACAGGTCAGTGATAGTACTGCTGAGTCAACTCGTTCTTGCGGCAGGAGTTGCTGCCGGCGCTCAACAGCTCCGTGCTGCACGTGGTGGCCACCGCTGTCGATTCCGGCGCGCCGCCGCGACAGGTCAGTGGTAGTTCTACTGAGACAACTCGGCAGACATGTTCCTGCGGCAGGAGGCGCTGCCGGTGCTCAACAGCTCCGTGCTGCATGTGGTGGCCACCGCTGTCGATTCCGGCGTGCCGCCGCGACAGGTCAGTTATAGTTCTGCTGAGACAACTCGTACCTGCGGCAGGAGGCGCTGACGGCGCTCAACAGCTCCGTCAGCACGTGGTGGCCACCGCCGTCGATTCTGGCGCGGCGCCGCGACAGGTCAGTGATAGTGCTGCTGAGTCAACTCGTTCTTGCGGCAGGAGTTGCTGCCGGCGCTCAACAGCTCCGTGCTGCACGTGGTGGCCACCGTTGTCTATTACGGTGCGCCGCAGCGACTGGTCAGTGATAGTTCTGCTGAGACAACTCGTTCCTGCGGCAGGAGGCGCTGCCGGCGCTCAACAGCTCCGTGCTGCACGTGGTGGCCACCGCTGTCGATTTCGGCGTGCCGTGGTGACAGATCAGTGATAGTTCTACTGAGACAACTCGGGAAATATGTTCCTGCGGCAGGAGGCACTGCCGGCGCTCAACAGCTCCGTGCTGCACGCGGTGGCCACCGCTGACGATTCTGGCGCGCCGCCGCGATAGGTCAGTGATAGTTCTACTGAGACTACTCGGGAGACCGGTTTCTGCGGCAGGAGGCGGTGCCGGCGCTCAACAGCTCCGTGCTGCACGTGGTGGCCACCGCTGTCGATTCTGGCGCGCCGCCCCGACAGGTCAGTGATAGTTCTACTGAGACAACTCTGGAGACCTATTTCTGCGGCAGGAGGTGCAAGCTCAAATTCACAGCTCACAACAGTCATACCTCTGTCTGACCACAGCCAGTGCTGCCGGCTCGACGTGTACACAAATACTGCGACGGGCGCGATGGCGAGGATACGTTGTCAACAACGTGATTGCGAGTGGTACATAACCTTATAGTGCGGTTGGTCCATAATCAAAGTAATTGAATCTCTTCGCGAGATAAAATCCGAAAAGCGCTAATGAATTAGAGATGCTATTGATGTATATGCTCTCAGAGTAATATAGCTTGTAAATTAAGCTTTTTTCTGCGGCAATGGGTGTTGGTCGTTGTGGCGTTCAATGTGGCAGGCTATGTTCAGCAGTGGAAGTCTGTCAGCTGTTGATGATGTTGATTAATGTTTGCAGACGTCGGTGCCGGTGCTAGTGCACGTGCCCCCGCGTCTACAGTCCCGCGGCGTGCCCCCACGCGGCGGCGCCGTGCTCGCTACGTTCGGTGGCGCGCTGGCGCTGCTGTCGCTGCTGCTGTGCGCGCTGCTACTCTACCTACATCGCAGGTACAGAATGTTCGCAGACGTCGGTGCCGGTGCTAGTGCACTTGCCGCCGTGCCTGCAGTCCCGTGGCGCGCCCCCACGTGGCGGTGACGCAGTACCTACATCGCAGGTACAGATTGACTGTGCAGCCTTGCGACGATGCTTGCGCAAGCTGCAGGATGGACACGAGTGTATTGGCACTTGTATTGAGAGAATTTCACGAACTTTCGAGCTATAAAAACTCGTCTATTGTGACGATAACGTCTCACTTATTTCGTCGAAAGCACGAGAGGTATAGACCGACCTTTCATTACTTACCGGAAGGCTTCGTTTGCAAACGGACCAAATAATAATTTTAGTTTGTTGCGTTGTATGCTGAGTGTACACTATAAAACTGACATAGTCGTTATACGACTCCAAAACCTTAAACTAAATAAGAAAAAAAATATACTAGCCGTGTCCGTTGCGGTCATACAGATCTCCAAGTCGATGCGACACGATTTGCGTTCTTATAATACTACTTGTATTAAGAACGCAATAGAGCGGAACAATGGCTCCAAAGTGTTCGCAAGAGATCTGTCTATTGGGTAAAGCCCATTAACGAAGCTGAAGACCGACAGTGGCAGCATCGTTTCGTCGAAGCCAGAGATTTTGAGAGAGCTCGAGAAGTTATATACGCAATTATAATTATACCTCATCGCGTAGTCCACCTAGCATGGCTAGCGATGCAAGAGCCCGTTTGACCGGACATTATACTGAAAAGATCCCGGACGTCAGCTTATACGAGATCAGAATGGCTCTCAAATAGCATAAGAGCAACAAGGCACCAGAGGAGGACGGAATAACGACAGAGCTACTGAAAGCTGGTGGAACACCGGTACTTAAAGTATTTCAGAAGCTGTTTAATTCCGTCATCTTCGAGGGTACTACGCCATACGCGTGGCACAGGAGCGTAGTGGTGTTGTTTTTTTAAGAAAGGTGATAACACCCCCTTTAAGAATTATAGGCCCATTTAACTGCTGAGCCATGTCTATAAGCTGTTTTCGAGAGTAGTTACAAACCGTCTCACTCGTGGGTTTGACGACTTTCAGCTTCCCGAACAAGGTTGATTCCGGAAAGGCTTTAGTACCGTAGTCCACATGCATACGCTCCGGCAGATTATACAGAAGACCGAAGAGAATAATCGGCCACTATGTCTATCGTTTGTAAACTATGATTCAGTTGAGACCTGGGCAGTACTACAGTCGTTACAGCGGTGCCAGATTGACTACCGGTACATCGAAGTGTTGAAGTCAGTAAGGCCACCATGACTGTCCGTCTCCAAGATCGGAGCACGAATTCTATCGAATTGCAAAATGAGGTGAGACAGGGAGACGTTATTTCTCTGAAACTGTTTACCTCTGCACTGGAACATATATTCAAGCTACGGAGTTAACATATGGAGTTAACATCAATGGCGAATGCATCACTCACCTTCGATTTGCTTATGATAAATAGTCATCATGTCAAATGCGCATGTCGCACCCATGCCGGTCTATGTCAGGAACAATATTATCGAAGCTGTTGATCACTATGTCTACTTAGATCAGACGATCCAACTGGGTAGATCTAACTTTGACAAAGAGGTCAAACGAAGAATACAACTCCGATGGGCAGAGTTCGAGAAATCACGCCATATATTCTCGTCACAGATACCGCAGTTCCTCAAGAAGAAAGTTTATAATCAGTGCGTGTTGCCAATGATGACATACGGAACTGAGACGTGGTCGCTAACTATTGGTCTCATACATAAGCTCAAAGCGCAGCGTGCAATGGAGAGAGCTATGCTCAGAGTTTCACTACATGATAAGGTCCGTAACGAGGAAATCCGAAGAAGAACCAAGGTTATCGACATAGCTCTCGGAATTTGCAAGTTGAAGTGGCAATGGGCAGGCCATATAGTTCGCTGAACCGACAACCGCTGGGGAATAAAGTAAAAAAAAAAAAACGAATAAAGTAATAAAAGAAAAGAATAAGTAAATAAAGTAAAATTTTAAATAAAGTAAAATTCGGTTTTCTGGAATGGCGACTATGAACAAGCTTCACGGGAGGCCCCCCCCCCCCCCCCCCCCCCACCTCACGATGGGCCGACGACATTGTAGCCGTCGCAGGAAGTCGGTGGATGGAGGTGGCAAAAGATCGCTCGTCATAGTGCTCTTTGGGGGAGGCCTATGTTCAGCAGTGGACTAGCCGTGCCCGCGGCTTTGCCCGCGTGGTCATTTCATTTAAAAGTAGGCCACACATGTTATTCCAGGACCAAAAGTACCTACAATGTACAATATAGTACATTTCATCAAAATTCATTCAGTCGTCAAATAGTTTTTTATCGATGGCTTGGCAACTAATCATTGGATTAAGATACTAAGTATCCCAGTTTTTAAGTCAAACCCGAAGCTATCCAACAGTGAAAGCTGCATCGCAATCGGTCCAGTACTTTTTACGTGATGCGCGAACAAACATACAGAGACTAACAGACAGACAGACACGATTTAAGAAATGATATATTCTTGTTCAGCTCATTTTAAGTACACTAGACCATTCTTTTTTAATTATCTTTTTTGTACAAACTTTTTTGTTGTTATTGCTTTATTTAAAGTATAGATAGATTGATGCCGCGTGTTCCCGCAGACGCTCTAAGTCGTCCCCATCCCCGGGCGCGCCGTACGTGGCAGAGAAGGCGCGCGTGCCCTCACCGCCCGCGCCCCCTGCGCCGCCCGGCTCGGGCTCGCTGCAGAGCGTGAGTGCCGGCGCCAGCACCATTCTCGCCAACTCCAGCAGCAGCCTCGACCTGCGCACCGACGTGACCGCGGCGCCTCACAGCGGGATTAACGGTAACGAACGAACGACTTTACGCTGGGCTTAAATTATGACAGAAATTGTGACACCGGTGTCATTTTGGACTCCTTGCAGGCGATAGTCGAAGTCTGCCGGAACTTCAGCCGTTTAAACTAGGTACTTCATTTGAAGTTGGCTAAATACTCTAAGATCCGGAATGGATCCCAAAAGAGTACGGAAATTCCAAAATCTTTTGGGATGCACGCTGACACCGAAGATCATCGGCGTGGAGATCTTATGGTGATATTGCTATTCGTGTTCGCGTATTCGTCTTATTTGCCCAAATACGACGATGTGAAGTCACTCTATTCCACAGACTTCTATGCTCTATTCGCCTATATTTGCCTATTATTTCGTGTATTTGCGCCTACATTAATTAAACCTTAACTTCCATTAATTGGTAGGGTACTACGTTTCTTTGTTTTTGCGTGCAGGTCCTAGCGGGCGGCAGTCAACGCGTGGCACCCGCCAAGTGGCGCCCCCTGCACCCCCCTCGCCCCCCGGGGCGCTGATGTCAGACCACCTGTGCGGGGGTGCGGGCCGCTCCGGCGTGGCATGGCCCAGCGCCACCATCCCCGCGCGCGTCAAGAAGCTCAGCTGGGACGACGCCGCCAACGAACACAAGGTAAGAACCCCTCGCCGCCCTTCGACCCCAACTTTCCCATGCAAGCTCACCTGTGCGAGGGCCCTCTTATAATGCGGACGCAGAAGTGAACGTGCAAGATTTTGGAATGCAAAGTTCTTTGTGGCACTGCACATACATCAGCATCATGTGAACGTCCTGCTTTTCTCGTTCCTCAGTTGGCACTGCACATACATCAGCATCATGTGAACGTCCTGATTTTCTCGTTCCTCAGTTTAAAAACCTTTGCTTTAACTTTACCTGCGGACATTTGGTCTCGCAGCGATCCGCGATTTACTAAGGATCGCTTAGAGGCCAAATGTCCGTAGGAAGGTGTATAAATCGTCCTGTTACTTCAACGTACCAAAGCTAAACAACTGTTCGGATGTGACGTCATCTAACGACCTATTTGTGCAGGACAGCACGCCGGCGCCGGCAGTGCACGACGCCACCAACCCCGCGCTGCAGGACCACATGAACCTCACCGTCTACTTCTAACGATGGCCCCACCGACAGTGGCGCCCCACGGGACCGTGGTGCTGGCGCCGCCGCGGGAACCATGGGGCGCGCCTCCCTCGTGTGTAGTATGGTCTCATCGACCGTCCAAAAAATGGGACAAAAAGAGTCCAAAAGTCCTCGAAGTTCCACTGGGCTTTCTTTCTTCATTACCGCCGCCCCGAGTCACTCCGTGGGCCCACGCGCCTACTCACATGACTTATTCAAGATCTGCGCCAGACAACGTTGTTTCTCAGGGAAGCACGGCAGCCACGAGCACGTGGAACGCGGAATACTTCGTGCCCCCCACTGTCACTCGCTGGGCCCCTACACATCCTGCCAGGAATTATATCGATAGAGGAAATGGGATTTTAAAGAACGGGAACGTCGAAGAAAACAACAACGAGGTCTCGTTCAAAGTGAACAAAAAGCAGCAGTCTCTCACGTGGGGTCCGCGGAAGCTGCAGCGCGAAGACAGAGCTCCGGGCGGCCCACGCCCCAAAAGCGTCAAATTTTCGGCATTCACGTGGGGTCCGACAAGGACCCCCGGGGGGGTGCGCGGGGAGTACGCCACCATCAATCCGCGAAAGCTTGCCTCCAGGTATGTCCGTCCCGCCGTGTTCCGAAGGCCTAATTTTATGGAATAATGATGATCATTCGGATAATATAATAATTGTAGTCCATCAATCAAAGCATTTTTGTAAATTTGGAAAATTTTGGTAAAGTTTTATTTGTTGCATGTTGCGTTCACCTCAAGAAGGTCATGCAGTTATTCTATGAATAATTCTGATTTGATTGTAAATTTTAATTTGAAACTCAAGTGTATCGTCCTGTTTGGTGGACAAAATAACAAAAACAATGCAGCGCGCGCAGGCCACTCAGGCTCGTGATAATTCAAAATAACAAAAACAATGTAGCACACGCAGGCCACTCAGGCTCGTGATAATTCAAAATAACAAAAACAATGCAGCGCACGCAGGCCACTCAGGCTCGTGATAATTCAAAATAACAAAAAACAATGCAGCGCACGCAGGCCACTCAGGCTCGTGATAAATCAAAATAACAAAAACAATGCTGCGCACGCAGGCCACTCAGGCTCGTGATAAATCAAAATAACAAAAACAATGCAGCGCACGCAGGCCACTCAGGCTCGTGATAAATCAAAATAACAAAAACAATGCAGCGCACGCAGGCCATTCAGGCTCGTGATAAATCAAAATAACAAAAACAATGCAGCGCACAGGCCACTCAGGCTCGTGATAAATCAAAATAACAAAAACAATGCAGCGCACGCAGGCCACTCAGGCTCGTGATAAATCAAAATAACAAAAACAATGTAGCGCACGCAGGCTCGTGATAATTCAAAATAACAAAAACAATGTAGCGCACGCAGGCTCGTGATAATTCAAAATAACAAAAACAATGCAGCGCACGCAGGCTCGTGATAATTTAAGCGACATTAGGCAAAAGAGCCTCAGAACCGTTAATGATTGAGTTTTGTTTATCAATTTGAAAGGTACTAAACGAGACCAATGTTACTGTAAGAAGACAAGAACTTTTTATTTATATAACTAACTAGTTAAAGTATAGTTTATTTGCAAGTGTAGGCTGTGTTAAGACTTAACTTTTACTAAAATAGTAATGATTATTTGTATTGGTATTCGTAGTAGGTACTTATTACCCGAACTTTTTCTGGTAAACCTATACTTACACATCTTACCCGGCTTCGCATGGGTAGCGCTCACACCCGTTTTTTAGAATCGTTATCATAAACGACTTGTGCCCGGCTTCGCATGGGTAGCGCTCACACCCGTTTTTTAGAATCGTTATCATAAACGACTTGTGCCCGGCTTCGCATGGGTAGCGCTCACACCCGTTTTTTAGAATCGTTATCATAAACGACTTGTGCCCGGCTTCGCATGGGTAGCGCTCACACCCGTTTTTTTTTTACTTTTAGTATTTTTATACTCGTTGTAAGTTCTAAATGAAAACTCCGATTCGAATAATTTAAAGAGGAACTTACATGTACTTATAAGTTCCTCTTTTAACCAGCCTTGATTATGAAACTACTTAGCTGGACAGCTTTATTCTTTTTACCCGACTACGGCGAAGCAAGGGAAGGGTAATGAAAGTGAAGTTAACAGTCCATGCATGTATGTATGTTTGTATTGTATGTATGAATGTATGTATAATATGGATATTCCACCACAGCCTCTATTAGTCCGATTTTGACAAGCGAGGTGTCAAGAGATTTGTGTTCAGGTATAGTGTCATAAGCTATTTTACCCGATCGTTGTCACGGATACTTTCTTTAAACTACTACTTACTGAAAGGGAACTAACAAACTAGATTACGGACGCTAATTGTACTCTATTAAACATGGAGAATATGAGACCACGACTAGACAGCGGGGCAAGAGAGAAATAGGGCGAGAGGGTTCGAACCTCTGTTGGTGTCTGTGGCAGGGAGGTAGGTCGTGACATGTTAAATACTTACCTACTCAAGCTATACTTACAAAAGGCGGGGGAAACACAAGAAGGAAATCGTGTAGGGGTTATAATAAGGTATATTGGTTCATAAACTTAATATAAAAGAGTTAACACGGTAGGAATCCTAAAGTCTTACTCCACAACGTCGACCAGTACATGCACGCGATAAGGCTCCCACTCGAGAGAAGACGCTCACGGGGCTGACCTCAGGGCGATCAGGGACGCGTCGACTTAGCGTTCGGCTCACGGAGACCTCAGGGCTTCAGAGCCGCGTTGACACGGGCGCTCGGCTGTGGGGGTCGCGGTGGCGACTCGAACAGGAACAGGACTCCCCTCCAGGCTGTAGGGACGTCACCACGTCAACCCGGCTTCCGCGCCGGGGCTCAACTGGGCAGTGTTGGTGGCAAACTCTTTGCTGTTCGTCATGGGTGACGCTCAATTAACATGTCTCATTAGCTGCTGCAATCAGGTCCGCCAATATATCAATCCCAATCTGTGTCCACTCTCTCCTGTCATTCGCTGCCGTACACAATGCCAACCCGTGGCTCCAACGCGAACGCCCGCCCAAAACTGTGAGCCTGTAGGTGGCGGCACTTGGTGTCTTGTTGCCTCCCACCGGAACTGGGGTATTCACCACCATCACCACCATCTCTGGGGGTCCATTTGGAAGACAGGGTCGACCACGCGATCCGATTGCAATCGATTTCAATTGCAACTCTCGACGAAGATCGGAACCATAGATCAACAAAAACACAAACAGCGCTACACCGTAGTTGGGTTTTAGTTTTTGAATTTATGTCTTGTTGACAGACTTTTTATTATTTTATTTCCACGGCAACATGTCTTTGTCATTAATTACAGCCAGTAATCGTCAAATTTTTCATACCTGGGTTACATTATTGCAATTTTCCTAGAGATCTCTACATTTTTGATATATAAAAAACAGCCCATGTTATTCGCTGATAATGTAGCTTTCGATAGACATTTTAAAATCGGTTCAATGTTTGTCGAGTTTATCCATTACAAACAAACATACAAAAAATCTTTTCTCTTTATAATATTAGTGTACGTTCAACGATCAAAATACTTTTACGAAATTTTGCTAAAATGTTTGACTACTTATGGCCCCCGTCGCCTTTAAAGGATAAACTACAAACGATTAGAAACATGAACTCGTCCTACCGATTACACCCAACACTGTTAGTTTAGCGAGCTCACGAAACCTTTTTCCGTTTTTTTAATGTGCAAACCCGGACTAGGCGTACAGGTTCAGCATAATTAATCATGAAAGATCAAAGATGAAAATAAATCTGCTACAAAAGAAAAGCAATAATTTTGTAAACAATATGAAAATAAGTTTAATTTGTGCGCAACTTAACAAGGAAAATAACATCTTTGTTACTCATAGAGATTTAATGTTGGGCAGAACAGAAACCATCAGATTTTTCTGCAGCTTCCATTGCTGCTACCTTCCACATAGTTGACGTAAAGAAGTGTTGGTATTGGTACCTACCTACAATGATAATACGAGCGCTTGCCCATGTGGTTAAGTAGAAATTATCTGAAATATTGTATCTACGTAAACTTAGATAAATATAATTAAATGGTTGTAAAGATAAAAATTTATTGTTATTAAAATGTTTTAGTTACATGGTGTCGTTTCATTTTATTTGAAAGTTATGGCATAATACCTTAGGCAATAAATTATACAGGAGTAAAATACAGATGTGGTAATGGTAACCTCCATAAGGTCAAGCCGAAGGCACAGGACTTAAATACATTGTTTATTTATAGGTAACCTTAGACTTTGAGCTGTACCACATAGAACAAAGTCGTGAGAGCCTCTTCCCTAGCAGCATATGTGGCATGTGGCTACATAAGCTACGTTCAGTGTGTTGCAGGCGGAAGACGTTGCCCGCAAAGCACTGCAGTGCTATTACGCAATGTTGATCATATCGGTTTCAAGCCGTCAAATTCATTAGTGCTTTGCGATAGAGTCGAAATTGCTATGAAAAAAGTGACAGCCAAGCCTGATTGAAGCCAAGTTTTATGGTGGGGCCCTGCGGCCCGACCACACCTTGGCTTCAATCGAATTCTCAATATCGCAACCACTAATGCATTGCGATAGAGTCGAAATTGCTATGAAAAAAGTGATAATCCGATTGTAACCAAGTTCTGTAATTGGGCCACTGAGCTTTAGGAACGTAGGGCAAGCACACATTTTTCAAACATTCGTATCGCATACGTACCGTGTTTACCATACGATCACAGAGCAAGACGATAGTCGCCATCACAACGCCTTGCGTATGACTTGCATACTTGCGTCGGTGGAACGAAAACCGAAAACTAAAATTAAAATACTAGAATTAAACAAC
Source organism: Alsophila aescularia (assembly GCA_946251855.1). NCBI lineage: Eukaryota > Metazoa > Arthropoda > Insecta > Lepidoptera > Geometridae > Alsophila > Alsophila aescularia. The sequence continues at coordinate 24,078,008 of OX276379.1, forward strand.
ATCATTGTAATTCATTACCTTACGAAAGTATTTTCACTGACAATATCTACCTACGTGAATAAATTTGAGTACGTTCACCGTAGCATCATTCGTGATTGGCCTAAACTAGTTTACGTACAATTGTAAAAACTCGTAATTTTAGCTGTCTACTCTAGGGCATTCAGTATTTAGAGTCAAATTCGAAATAAGCTTCTACATGCGTGATTTTAGTTTCGCTACACCTGTTTCCTCCCTTTGCTACACCCTGTACAATCGTTTCGAATAAATAAGCCTACACCGCCATGGCGAACCATCAGAGTAGGTATGAAGCAAGCAGTTATTAAATGGACACATGTACCTAAACAATAGGAACATTTTGCAATAATAATTGGCCGAGCGAGCGCGAAGCGCGAGCGAAGCGTTATACATTCTTTCGTATGTCCGGATGTCTGTCCGGCTGTTCTCCTCTACAGGTCGCATTTCTCAACCGATATAAACGTAACTTGGTGTACAGGTTAAGAGAATTTTCAGATTTTTTAAGTCGTCGGGGATAAAGAACCTACATTGGACACCTTAGTTATTAATGTTAGTGTTACAATAAGGTAACTAGATGGCGCTACTGAGCACCGCTAGATTGTTTGCAAAAAGGTTTGCAGTTTGCACGCGAGGTCTACAGCTCACAGAGACTAGTAATATTGAACTACTGGCTCTGTGGCGGAGATATTCAGTAGCCCTTTTTGGGGGGAAGTGGGTACATTTTTTTTTAGAAAATTCTCTTGTCCTTTACCTATACTAAGTTTCGTCTAGATCGCTTGAGAAATGCGACCTGTAGAGGAGAACAGCCGGAAATCCGGACATACGAATGAATTTTTGCCGAAGCTGAAAGAGACGCTTCTCTCGCGCTTAACGCTCACTCGGTCAATAAGTCATCATTGAAGTATGTAACTACATAGGTACTTATTGTTATACAGCAGCCACCTCGCAGCAACTCTACAAGTTACCTAGCAGCAGATATTTCGAATTAGGAAAATGGTGATACATCATCTTTTTACCCGACAGAGCGGAGGGTATTGTGTTTAACAGCCTATATGTATGTATGTATGTATGCATGTCTGTTTCTTTGTGGCATACTATATAGACCAAACAAGTGGACCTAACTTTGCTCTGAGTGCCGTTGTGCAGCCAAGAAAGGTGGCTAGACTCAAGAGACAAGAGAGTCAAGATACTCTAATGTAACCTTCAGAAAGCGAGTTGAGTCTCTGAGTTGAGCTATGATGATAGCTGTCTTATAGGCCATGCAATTTAGCTCACGACCGATGATGTGCAGGGTTTGCGGCAGGAAATGAAAGTTATGAGAAGTCAGATGAGCCAAGCAGTTTCTCAGATTAAACACTACGAGTCAATGATGGTGGATCATGCAGCTGAAGTAAGAAAACTTAATAAAAAACTTCAGACCATATCTGGCGATTGCTACTACTTCTGCAGATGTAGCTGCTCGTACGGCTCCTTCGAACCAGGCACCTATCGATTTAAATAAAATGGTGTCAGGAACATCATCTACTGTTCTGCCACAACTTAACAACTACGTTGGCGGTTATGTCTTCTGCAATCCCAGCTGCAATTCACCCGCAAGTGGACGTGAATAAGGTTAACGAGGAGGCGCCGGAAGTGCAGACATTACTTAAGAAGGATACTACATCTCTGGAAGTTTTGAGGACACCAGCACCCAACAGACGCATGCGCAAAAAACCAAAACCAACCAAGTAAAGCTGCCGTCAGGGACTGGACTACTTAATAGCCCAGCTCTGAAGAACTGTTCGGAAACCAGCCTTGAGAACGTTGTGGAAACTTCTGTCACCCCAAGCCAACAAGATGCCGAGGCATGGACTGAAGTAAAAAAAGAGAAGTTTTCGGTCAGCTTACTTGTGCGGAACTGCAGGTCCGGCTGTAACTACCCTGAAAGCGGTAGAGCCGCGGAAGTACAAGCACCAGTGGAATATGGAGTCCAATGTTGACGACGTTAGAGGCTATTTACAGCTGCTTTGTACCACAGGATTATGCACTGTTCAGGAGCTGACTCCGAGAGGACACTATAAATCCTACAAGATAGGAGTACCAGTTGCTGCCTATGATTTAAGCTTTTCAAATGATCGGTCGGTAAGTTGAAAAAAAAAAAGTTGGACCAGTCTGGCCGGTCAGTACCAGAATCAAGGCGTAGATTCATCACCAAAGACCAGCCCTGGCTGATGTCGCTGGTGCTCGGAAGACTTGAACAGCCACCGCACGCTTCAACCAGCCCTTTCAAGGTCTCGCAAGAGCGTTAACAAGTTTGATAATATAAGTGCGTTCTATCAAAATGGGTAAGGTCTAAAAACAAAACTACGTGGCGCATCTATTTATGATTTTAGCAATAACAGAAACATTCCTTGATGGCTCGGTTGAAGACTCTGCACTCGAATGCAGTGACTGGAGCATTTTATGACGTGATAGAGGTGTGGAGGTGTCCTGCTGGCAGCGCGTGCTCCCACTGTGCTGCGCCGGCGTCGTGACTTAGAAACTGACGACGGCGAAGATCTTTGGGCCAGTTTTTTGTGGCATGGTCATCAGTTTAAAGTTTGTATTGTTTACATTAAGCCAAAAGATAGTGATTGCATCTATATGCAATGGTTTACTAAAATTTTAAGTTTCATAAACACGATTAAAGTGAACGTTATGATTTTTGAAGATCTTAATTTAAATAGTGCTTCCTTATATATCAACAGTTATTATTGTTATTTTATATCTTACTAGTTTTCCCGCCCGCGACTTCATACGCGCGGACTACTGTTTATCGCGAAAAAAAGCATCCTATTTTCTTCTATGATATTAAAAACCAATGCAAAAGTAGGTATAGCACCCAATGCTCTTGATGTTTTTTGACAGACTTGTTATTTCGTTTCCATGGAAACCACAGACCATTCTTCTGTAATGACAACCGTTCCTTACAGTGGTTAATCATCATTTTCCAGTTTTTCCGCGGAACCTTACAATTTACCGGGATAAAAAGTATACTATGTTTTAATCTAGGGTACAAGCTGTCTTCATTCTAAATTTCATCAAAATCCGTCCAGCCGTTATCGCGTAAAAGCTCCCCAAACAAACAAACAAACAAATAAACAAACAGACAACGTTTCACTTTTATATATTGGTATGGATTGTTGTCTGTCTAAAAATAATATGGTGTATAATTTACATTGAGGAATGTTAGATGTCGTTTTGGCACGGGAGAGTAATGATATGCGCGGGGTTCGAGTCATGATTACTGATGGAATCGTTCCCCCTGACGCATACCATCTGCCGTTGGGTGTCGAGGTGAGGATTGATGCGGCTCATCATTCGATCGTCTTAAGCCTACTAACATCAGTTCCTTTAAAGACTGGAACTTCAGGAAACGTGATTATGAACGGTCGGGTTTGCTATTCTTAGAAAGTTCTTGGGATACAGTGCTGGAAGCTAAATGTTTTTAATGCAACTGACAACCTAACCTATACAAAATTGTATAAAGTGTTTTTGATGAGTGCATGTTCAAAAAGCGACATGAGACCACAGGCGCTATCCCGCCTGGTTTTCCAACGACGTCATTCGTAATATCAAAAACAAAACCAAATTACACGCGTTGTGGAAACGAACAAACACTAAGGATACTTACAAATTATCCTCCAAACTTAGAGCAGACCTCAAACTACGTACAGCAGCTTCCTATGATTCGTATATGAATCCATAGAAGATAACATACAGGCTAACCCCCATGAATATTGGCGACATATTTCTAGCTTGCATACAAGGGGCGGATTTGAGCCCAATGTCACATACATTGGTCACATACCGGTTGGTCTCGTGGTTAGAGATCCTGGGTACAAAATCGTACGGTCGCGGGTTCGAATCTTGCAAGGTGCAATCATTTGTGTGATGAGCAGAAATGTTTGTTTCCGAGTCATGGATGTAATATTCTTATCTATGTATGTTTATCCGTTATCTAGTGTCCATAGCACAGGGTATCCTAGTTTGGGTCTAGATAATTGGTGTGGAAATGTCCCGAATATATTATATTATTATTATTATACAAAGGCCAAACCTTTTCAGGTGTGGAAGCTGCAGAAGCTTTTGCCAGCCTCTTTGCTAGTGTGTTTTTGCCTGATATAGTCGTACCTCTACTTGACTCTATAGCATACCAACAAGATAGAAGTTGCAATAGCAATTATGTAAATATTTTACAAATGACACAATATGATGTCATGTACGGAATTAATAAATTAAATATTGCCAGATAGTATTACTCCTATAGTTATTAGACAAGCAAAGAAATGCGTTTGTATTCCCCTACGTCACATTTTTAATTTGGCTGCGGACTGGACACTATCTACCTCAATGGAAATTGACGAGAGTTACCTCTATACCAAAGTGTTCTGACAAGTCAACCGTGGATGAATACCGATCTATTGCGATTTGATCTTCTCCTGCAAAGGTGTTTGAAAGCATTATCCACAAACACATCCTCGCACAGGTGGATAAATACCTTTGTATTGAGCAACACGGCTTCCGACCAAAAAGATCCGTTGATTCCAATCTCGTGACACTCGTCGAGTTTATATCAACTAGTTTAGATAGAGGCTCACAAGTAGACTTGCTGTATTTTGACTTCCGGGAGGCGTTTGATAGGGTAAATAATGACATACTGCTGGCAAAACTTAGTACCATAGGCTTTGCCCCGGGACTTCTCCGGCTTCTTGCGGACTATCTCCGTGATCGCCAGCAGTTTGTCAGACTACTTAATTTTATACGAATCTAAGCCCTATCACACGCGATCCGGAGTGAGTGAGGGCACTAATAATATTAATGGTCAATGATCTTCCTATGGTCCTGCAAAACTCTCGATGCTTGCTGTACGCTCAAGACCTCAAACTCTTCACAGAGGTGAGGTCTGATGCTGACTGTATAGCCCTGCAGCAGGATGTCGACGCTGTATACCGTTGGAGTCATGAAAACGAGATGGATTTCAATGCTGCTAAATGATGTACCATGACTTTCCGTCGAACGATAGCATACGACTACAAAATAAATGGCATTAGCGTTACTCGTTCAACAGTAATAAAAGACCTGGGAGTCATTTGACTGCAAGTTAACTTTTCACGACCACGTTGTCACATTGGCCAAAGAGTGATTTAGGCGTTTGGGATTTATCCTCAGAAACTCTGGTGACTTTCGTAACCACCATGTTATGCGGTTAATTTTTGGGGCTTTGGTCAGTAGTAAATTAGAGAGTACTATGTGCGTCTGGAACCCGCACGGGAGCAAATATTCTCTTTTACTCGAAAAGGTACAAGGCCCTTCTTAGGTACCCTATAATCGGGTGAATGGGTACTATCTATATATGTACCCCACGAAATTTATCTTGGGCTGCCTGGGGTATAATTCCTTGGAAGTCAGACTGGATAAGCAACAGCTTACAGTCATGTGCCAATTTCAAGGACAGATTGATGCACCAGATCTGCACAATGTGCTGTGTCGGTTTTTTGTCCCGGATAACTACCAATGGAGCAGGAGACGCCGGTTTTTCGCCGTTCCAACTTGTCGTACCGTAGCGCCGCCTAAACCACGCACCCTCTTCGCACTCAACGCTCTCCTGCCCCCCGATTCAGAACTTTTCGATATCTCAGTTGTTGATCGATTAGGTATTATTTATTCTCTGGATTCGGTTTGAAATCGTTCAATTCAATACATTTCGCATTCACTATATAGAATCGAATTGATTCGGTTCGTTATTGAAGGGTTCTGAACAGCTGGGGAGCTGGTCGCCAATCCAAAATGTGATTTGTTTGCAGATGGATGGCAGAGTATATTGTCTGATAGTGGTCTGAGTGTTTGGATTTTTGTGAGGGAGGAGTGAATGATTGTGTGAGACTGTTTTGTTTCTTTTATATTTGTTTTGGTATTGTTTTTTAATTCTAAATTCTATTAACTTGTATATATTTATATATTAATGTGTAATAATTAATGTAATTGGTGCAAACCGTTTTAATTAAATAAATAAATAAATTGATGATTCTTACGTCAATCGATTTTAGTAATGTCCCTTAGCGGAACAAATGTGCCTTTGATGAAACCAGCAGCATATTTTGGTATGTTATTAAGCATGTTATTCTTTCTAAAAAAACATCGGGAGACAATTTATAACGTGGTTGAGTCACCAGTTATGACGTCATCAAAATGGCCGCTGCGGCGCTCAGAATATTGCCTATACAACAGAAAGTATGGCACATGTAAGCTTGTATGGGGCTTGTAAGCTTGTATGTAAGCTTATAAAAAGCATAATAAAATGCGCTACAATATTGTTGCTATATTTGACCTTGTAAATACTATAGTTTGCGAGAAATTTAAGGTTTTATTTAAATTTTACCAAAAAACTACAGCTTTTTGTTTTCATCAACTTTAGTAGTAACTTTAGAGTAAAACATTGTAAAAATATATGATTGCTACATTAATAAGCTATAAAACACCATTAACAATTTGAGAATCGGTTTATAAACAAGCAAAATACATTAAGTTTGTTCCATACGGATGTCACCACCAAGAGACGAATGGCTGTTTCAATACAATTTGCAAGGCAAATGAACTTGCTAAACGACATTTTTGGTAAGCAATATCCATACCAATATATAAAAGTGAAACGTTCTCGGTTTGTTTGTTTTTTGTTTCTTTGTTTGGGGAGCTTTCACGCGATAACGTCTGGATGGATTTTGATGAAATTTGGAATGGAGATAGCTTATCGGAAAATTTTAAGTTTCCACGGGAATTATTACTAGCTGTAAGGAATGGAGGCCATGGAAACGAAATAACAAGTCTGTCAAAAAACATCAAGAGTCTTGGTACTATATCTACTTTTGCATTGTTTTTTAATATTCTAGAAGAACATAGAATGTTTTTTTTCGCGATAAACAGTAGTCCGCGCGGACGAAGTTATGGGCGGGAAACCTAGTTTTCAATCAATATATCCTTACCAATATACAAAAGTGAAACATAGTCTGTTTGTTTGGGGAGCTTTCACGCGATAAAGGCTAGACGGATTTCGATGAAATTTGGAATGGAGATAGCTTATACCCTGAAATAAAACATAGGGTACTTTTTCTTCCGGAAAATTGTAAGTTTCCACGGGAAAACTGGAAAAATGTTGATTACTCGCTGTAAGAAACGGTTGCCATGGAAACGTAATAACAAGCATGTCAAAAAACTTCAAGAGCAAAGGTGCTATACCTACTTTTACATTGGTTTTTAATATCCTAGAACAACATAGGATATTTTTTTTCCGCGATAAGCAGTACTCCGCGCGGAGGAAGTCGCGGGCGAGTAAACTAGTTATTAAAAAAAGAAGAGATTATTTTAATGTAATTTACTTCGGATGTAGCAAATTAAAGTTACACACTATATAAATACAATTCCTGAAGAATGCGCAAAGCATTTAAGTCCATTATTTAAGCACCGAAACCTTTTGCAGCGTTTTTTGTACTTGCAAGACAATAGCTCTTTGCAGATGAGGATCAGGAAGATTTTTCCACATAAGGGTGTACGCTGGTTGGTAGATCAACGGTTCAAAGAGCTATCAGGAAGTGCACCCAATGTGTAAAATACGGCGGAGATCCTTTTAAACTACCGGCAATGCCTGATTTACCAGAAGAAAGGGTTAAACTCAGTCTGCTCTTTGCATTCAGGGGCCTGGATTATTTCGGTCCTCTTCTTGTAGATGAAGTAACTAAAGAAAAACGTTGGGTGTGCTTATTTACGTGCTTGACAATTAGAGCTATACACGTGGAAGTGGTCAAAGATTTATCTGCGGAAGAATATGTGTTGGCCATAAGAAGATTCGTTGCAATAAGAGGCTTACCACAGATATTTATTTCAGACAATGCCTCTCAGTTTAAACTCACAGCAGACGTGTTGACTTCTCAATATTGCATACAAAACAACGTCCGTTGGAAGTTCATCCCAGAACTGGCCCCTTGGTTTGGCGGATTTTACGAACGCTTAATAGGTTTAGTTAAACACAGTACCTATGGAAAGGACGTTAGAAAAACATCTAATAAGTCACAATCAGTTATGCACGGTGTTAAAGGAGCTTGAGGCCGTCATAAATACCAGACCTTTGACGACAGTTGGTGCTGAGTTAGAGCACGTATTGACTCGATTTCAGATTTCAGAACGTGATTTTTTAGAATCGACTACGGTTACAAAGTCGAACCTGATCGATGGCTGGAAGCGTGGTCATATTATTTTACTAGAATTTACGAAGATGTTTACAAACCAATATTTGACCAGTCTTCGTGAGCGAAGTGACAAACATCGGCAACCAAGGGTCGTAGTCAACAGAACATCTAAAATTGCAGAGACAGTTCAGTTAAAATCAGACAGTAACAGGGCACACTGGAGGGTAGGCAAAATATCAGAGCTACTAAAGAGTGCGGATGGACAGATCAGAGTAGCCAGAGTTAAATTACCAACGGGAGAAATGTTCACCCGTTCAATAGGGCATCTGTATCCCCTTGAAATTGACGATGACTATAGTACAGTAGCTTTGCCAGTTCTGAATGATCCCACTCTCAGAGCAAATCAGATTAATCGGGATTCTGAGAGAACTCAAATCGACGAATCAGTAAGAGTCCAGAATAAACAACCTATCGAAAATAGCCAGTCTCAGGAATCTCACGTTGACGTACCTGATAAAAGGAAGGAACCTGAGATTCCAGCACAAACAGAAACAGATACTGCAAAACGACCAACCAGAGCATCAGCAGTCAAAGCCAGGGAGAAATTTAAAGAGTGGACGTCTCAGTTGATGATTATATTGTTCCAATAGTATTTATACGGTCTCAGTCTCAGTCAATCAGAACACGAGCAGTAATCAGATTGTTGGTTATAGAATAAGTATCAGTGATTTGTATTCACCTATTAAATTATTAAATGTAGAATCAGAATCAGATCTTGGTTTTCTTTTTTGTTCCTTCTGGGGGGAATGTCGCGAATGCGAAGCTATAGTTACGTAGGTATACGTAGTAGGTACGTAGCCTGTGTCAATTGACAGCTGACGTGACGCGGTGGGACGACTGAAGTGGCGAGCGGGCGCGCGCGGCCGCTTCGTGATTCCCGGACTGAACAGCGCAGGCGCAACACCAGCTTCTCTCAGTAAATGAGCTTGTCATTTCTCAGTGCATGCATTCTCAGATATAACCATGTGTCTTGTGTTGTGTACCAGAAACCGATGCATTCGGAATGTTTGCGGACAGTGATCAGACTCAGCTCAGACTCAGATTTACCAGAACCAGACTCAGACCAGCAAAGCGAGGCTCGGGGTGGCTATAGGGGAGGTCGGAGGCCACTTGGGAGAACCCCCAAAACCATTCTGCTCAGTATTCAGCTCAGAGACACACAGACATGGTTATCTCAGTATTAATGACATTATGTACTTTACAGCGATTTTATACTTGCATTTATCTCAGTGACATATCGATCAGCTCAGATATTCGTTGGATACCTACGGCTTAGGTATTTACGACACAGGCACGGAAAATGGTATATGACATGCATTTAATTTTTAAAGACAGAAACTAATGAATTAATTGATTCTTTGTAACATATTAAAACTTAGATTGACGAAACGACGAATATGTTACTCAGTCACTTGGATAGCGGCACTGGATTCAAACATAATGAGACAAACTGCACGTTATTAAGACGGAAAATATGAAATTAAATTGTGTAGTGATATAAGGGAAAATTCAAAAACGAACAGCAGAGGCCCCAAAAACATCAATTGCAACTGTAAGGAATATCTCCACTCAAGCCAATAGTTCCGGTTTGATCGCAGTTTTGATCGGTCAGAACACCTGGCAAAAAACGTTCTAAAACAAACCGGTTACCAATACCGATAAATTCGATGAAGGAGTTGTAAAGAGATGTGTACACAATTTTCATAAAACAAACAACGAACTTCCCACCATTGCAAAGTTGAAAAGTAAACTAGAGGAAGACATTAATTTCCAAGGCTCAGAACGAAGTCTTCGGCGAATCATCAAGGATTTAGGGTTTCGGTGGAAAAAGACTGAAAATAACCGTAACGTAGGTACTGATAGAGGCTACAAATATACGTTTACAACGCATCAAATATTTACTTAAAATTAAACAATATCGTCAAGAGAGAAAGTCTATTGTATATACGGATGAATCCTACGTAGATTCATCGCACTCTACTCCAAAAGCCTGGACAGACGGAGTACCGTCTGTATGTGGTACCGTGTGTATGGAGTGTGTCTGTATTTCTTTAGTAGTAACTAAGGGCATAAAAACCGATACCTAAAGGACCGCGAGTTGTCATTGTTCACCCAGGATCTGAAACTGGGTTTATACCGAAAGCGTTACTTACTTTTAAAGCCAGTACTAAATCAGGCGACTACCACGATAACATGAATTATGAAAACTACGAGAAATGGCTTAGAACACAGTTAATTCCGAATTTACCACCTGATTTAGTCGACAACGCATCAACGCATGGGATCTCGCACCAACCTCAAATACGACAAAAGTTAAGATGCAGGCTTGGCTCACGGAAAAAGGTATACAGTATGACGCAACATTACTAAAGCCCGACTTGTACGTTTTAATAAAAGCTAACAAGGAAAGATTTAAAACATTTTCCATAGACCGAATCCTAGCAGAAGAAAATCACCTAAGTAGTGCTAAGACTACTGCTATACCACCAGACCACTAGATGACCGAAGCAGCCCTGAGCTCGAGCCCTCATCAAGAAAAAAGCCTTGTAAGGGCCAGGCATACGGTAGTTTAGTGGAAGGCGTGCTACCACTATCAGATTCAGATTAAAGTTTTTTAATAAAAATTGTCAAACTATTTTATAATTTTATTTCTACCTCCCCATATTAGTGACTAGCTGTACCCGCTGCTTCGCACGCTTGTTCATTTTTTAAGAACCATAATGTGCCATTCCAGGATCTAAAATACCAATATACCAACATTTGATCAAAATTTCTTTAGCCGTCAATAATATTTTATTCCTTTTCTCGGCTTTTAATCGCCAAATTGAGATATCAATGACACCAGTTTTTAAGCCAAAAGCTAAGCTATCCCAGACTGAAAACCGCATAGCAATCGGTACAGTAGTTTTTACGTGATACACAAAAATACATACAGAAAGACACGAATTAAAACAAAAAAAAAACTGCAGCTTATTTTAGGGTACCCTAGACCTTTTTTTATTTGACTTCTTTGTACAGTCATTTTCTTTCCTATTGCTTTATTATATGTATAGATAGATGACTGTGCCAATTTGCTTCAAAATCCGTCTAGTAGTTTCAGCATGGTACGTGTTCTTTTAAATAACTTTCACCCCTATCCTGCGAGAACCCATTAATTTTTCGGGATGTAAAGTATACTATGTCCTACCTCGTAGTATCAACTCAAATCATACCAAATTTCAATTAAATTCATTAAGTAGTTTCAGCGGTGTGATGCACGGCCAAGATACACACGGAAAGAGAGACAAAAATTAAATAAAAAACTGTTTTGGCTTCAATATAGACTGAAGAGAAACATTAAAAAAAAACTTCTGTGTACAGAATTTGAACCCATATCCCAAAGGAACCCTTTATTTTTTCAGAATTATAAGAAAGAATTAAATCTTTAATTTTCACCCATCATATAAACTATGAGTGTGCCAAGTTGCATCAAAATCCGTCCAGTAGATTTAGCGTGATACGTGTTCTTTTAAATAACTTACAACCCCTATCTTGCGGAAACCCTTAAATTTTTCGGGATCAAAGTATCCAATGTCCTACCTCGTAGTATGAACTCAAATCATACCAATTTCATTCGAATTCATTCCGTAGTTTCAGTGCGATGCGCAGTCAAGATACGGACAAACAGACAGACAAAAATAAAAAGTAAAACAGTTTTGGCTTCAGTATCGAATATAGAGAACCATCGAAAAAATATTATTTATTACTTCAATATTAACATAACTTTGGACCCATATCCTGCAGAAACCATTTATTTTTTGGGGATAAAACGTATCGTCAATTTTAACCCATCATATAACTTAAGACGGTGCCAAGTTGCATCAAAACCCGTCCATTAGTTTCAGCTTGGTACGTGTTCTTTTAAATAAGTTTTAAACCCTATCCTGCAAGAACCTATTAATTTTCCGGGATGTAAAGTATCCTATGTCCTACCTTGTAGCATGAACTCAAATCATACTAAATTTCATTTGAATTCATCCAGTAGTACCGGCGGCGTAACGCGCGGCCAAGATACAGACAGACAGACATACAGACAAAAATGAAAATAAATACAGTTTAGGCTTCATTATCGAATATAGAGTAACATACAAAAAATGTCACAATATCTTTAATGTACTGAATTAGGACCCATATCCCGCAGGAATCCTTTATATTTCGGGATGAAAAGTATCCATAATTTTCATTCATCTTATAAACTATGTCTGTGCCAAGTTGCATCAAAAGCCATCCATTAGTTTCAGCTTGGTACGTGTTCTTTTAAATAAGTTTTGAACTCTATCCTGCAAGAACCCATTAACTTTTCGGGATGAAAAGTATCCAATGTCCTATCTTAAAGGATGAACTCAAATCTTACCAAATTTCATTTGAATTCATTGAGTACTTTTGGCATGATGCGCTGCCAAGATATAGACAGATAGACGGACACACAGAGAGACAAAAATGGAAAATAAACAGTTTTGGCTTCAGTACCAAATATAAAACAGAATCCATTTTTTTTACTAAATATCTTCAATGTACAGAATTTGGACCCTTATCCCACAGGAATCTTTTATATTTTCGGGATAAAAAGTATTGTTAATTTTCACCCATTATATAAACTATGCTGTGCTAAGTTGCATCAAAATCCGTCAAGTAGTTTCAGCGTGATACGTGTTCTTTTAAATACATTTTCACCCCTATCCTGCGAGAACCCTTAAATTTTTCGGGATGAAAAGTGTCCAATGTCCTATCTCATGATATGAACTCAGATCATACCAAGTTTCATTTGAATTTATTGAGTAGTTTCGGCGTGATGCTATGCCAAGATATAGACAGACGGACAGACAGACCGACAGAAAAAAAGAAAAATTATACCATTTTGGCTTCAGTACCTAATACAAAAAAAGACTCCAAAAAAATGTTACTACATTACTTTAATTGACAGAATTTGGACCCCTATCCCACAGGAATTCTTTATATTTTCGGGATAAAAAGTATCCTAATTTTTTAATTATCATATAAACTATAACTGTGCCAAGTTCCATCAAAATCCGTCAAGGAGTTTCAGCGTGATACGTGTTCTTATAAAAATCTTTCAACCCCTTTCCTGCGGGAACGCTTTAATTTTTCGGGATGAAAAATATCCTATGTCCTATCTCGTTGTATGAACTAAAATTATGCCGAGTTTCATTTGAATTCATTCAGTAGTTTCGGCGTGATGCCTAGCCAAGATACAGACAGACAGACAGACAGACAGACAGACAGACAGACAGACAGATAAAAATGAAACAAATTGCAGTTTTGGCTTCAGTATCAAATATACAACAGCCTCCAAAAAAATATTACTAAATATCTTCAATGTACAGAATTGGACCTGTTACAGTTTTATTATAAGTATAGATGAGACTAGTTTAAATGAACTAGCTTAGATATAAAAGAAGGACAAACAAAACACGTTCTTTATTAGTAAGGATTATTGTAATCAATTTGTAGAGATAACAATAACAATTACAGTACCGATGCGCAGCTATCCCCGCCACGTTTCGTTCACCGCTAGACTTTCGTGCCGCTAGCTGTAGTTGCGTGTGCGTACTGCGTGCCCACACGATCGCCGATTCGCCGATCATTCATACATTCATTCACTGGAGTCTGGAGGACAGCGAAGCCGTGCACGTACGTCTCACGAAATCGCGGCGTTGTTTTGATTTTAATCCTTTATTTATTGCGAGTGCAATACAATGGCTACTGGGTCACATTATCAGAACCCTAGTTTAATATTTAAACGGGACTTAATTAAATATTTAACTATGTGTTCGAATCGCGAAAGTTTAAATGTTACAATTATCAGAACCACCCAGAAATATGGAAACCCAAAATTATCTATAATAATATAAAGAGAAAAGATTAATTTTTCGTATGTTTGTTTGTGTGTAATGGATTAACTCAAAAAATAATTAAAATATTTTTTAAATTCGTCCACATGTAGAAATTTACATTATCAGTGAGTAACAAAGGATGTCTTTTATTTTTTAATTTTATTATACTAGCTTTCGCCCGCGACATAGACCGCGCGGAATAGTTTCTCGCTAAAAAAAACATCCTATGTTCTTCTAGTATATTAAAAACCAATGCAAAAGTATAGCACCAACACTGTTAATGCTTTTTGTGTCTAGTGTGGATGTCCCAACGAAAATTGCAATAAAGTAACCCAAGCTTGTACTATTATTTATTCTGTGCCCAAGATATCAAAAGTTTGTCTGTAAAATCACAGAATAAATAATAGTACTAACTACGTAAAAGTCATTATTTGGCGCGCGCTGCGAGAACTATTGATGATACATAAAATAATGTACTGCAGATTTATAGTACTCATCATTAGATACCCACAAAAAAGTTCGCGAGGCTTATGTCTAACTATTAAGTCACAATAACCGGTTTTTGTTCAAATTTGTCAAAACACGGGTAGAATCGTGTACATACTCGTATAAAGAGAAACCCTTAGCTACCCGTTCGAAGCCGGGGCTTGTACTATTATTTATTCTGTGGCCAGTGATTAGTACATTATCACAAAAAGGTTTACCTAAGGTAATTGTCGAGACTAAAATGGACTAATTACTTGCCCCGTTAGGTAAACCTGCCCTTTTTGTGACCTATTCATGCCCCGGCTTCGCAAGGGAGGCCTTTGCCCAGCAGTATGACGAAGAATTCTGAAAAATGATGAGGTACGATGAATGCTCAAAACCACCATCTTCTCTTATTCTTTTTTTTTTAAATTTCTTTCAATTTAATTTTCAAAATGATTGTAAGATTGTAAGATGAAGTATACTGAAGTTCGGTGCAGCAGGAACCCGGTCCCGATCCCGGGAAACATGAGAAAACGATATTTACAGGTAGGTAAAGTACGAGTACCTACTGACTTTCACCTTACATATTATACAACATCTTTTATCACGCACGTCGATCAAAACTCGTCCAAATCTCAGTTTCCTGCGTAATGGTACCAACGCCTTATTATGTTTACAAACAAGATTTGAGTAAGTATAGGAAACTTTATGAGTCCTTCGCAGGCAGACGTGAGCAAAAGTGAAACTCGTCGTGTGGTGTAAGTAAATGCCAACGGCCGACGGCCTTGGATCGAAAGTTGTCGCGGCGCCGCCCACCTCCGGGTCCGAGCGCTGACTCAGCTGCTCTGCTGTTGCACCACTCACACACCCAGTGGAGTTTAAAATGAATACTACTGGCTTACACCTGTGATCTACAGAATGCTCCATCAATACATACTGAGACACAATACAGAGATACAATAGCATCACGCATAGCTCTTCTGGGAGATTGCGGAGTTAGACTGCGTGTTTTTTAACGTATCTTCACGTCATACCACAGAATAAATAATAGTACAAGCTAATACTTATACTTAAACAGAAATTACAAAACATAATCATTCATGTATGTACTTACCTACCTTTGCAATTAGAATTGCGGTAAGCAACAGATATCTCGATTCAATCAGATTTTGACAATTTCTTCAATCAAATATACATCGGAAAGAACCTCCCAACCAGGGCACTAGATTTCCATAGAATTGAAATATGTAGTGTCCTGCAGTCTGTCGAAAAAATGTATAGGTACTTATTATGTCAACGGTCTCACTAGCGATAATCTCTTTCCATGTATATAAAAAAAAACTTGGCAGCTCATCTGTCGAAAGATCCACCCACCGCGAGTTTCTCCTTAGTGTCGCTCCCCGTCAGTGTCAGACGCAGCGCGCCGGTTGTTTGCTGCAGTTGTGTAGAAAGTGGACGACCAGTGAACGTGAACAGTGAAGTGGCCACACTTGCGACACCAGAACATGTGAACCGACTTCAAAGGTATGTGCTGCTTTCATTGCTTTGCGGTAGGTACCTCATTTTATAATACCGACCTAATTTATTTCTAACTGTCTTGGATTATTCTTTGAGAATCTAAAAAAAAAATGTATATGTTCTTAAGTATGTTCGTAAGTGTTTGCTATATAAATAAACAATAAGTACATAACATAATAAACATAAACATAACCCCCCCGAAATGCCTTAGAAAACCACCCACCATTTTATACACCGAAAAAGTGGATCTCGATTTTTACCATGCCTATGTAAAATTGCAGCTAAAAATGCTAATTTTTAATGTAAAGTGGAAACGAGATGGAATTTGTATTGTTTTTGTTGATTTTTATTAAGAGAGAAAGTAAAATAAAGTTTTTACCAAACAATGTTTACAATTAAAGCAATTATATTAAACATCGCAATATATTTTCATTTTTTTATATTATTAGGTCCCATGAGCAAGAGTAGTTTTTAACCAAGTTTGCAACACTGAAAACCCTGTGCATCTACTATGGTGCTTGACATTCTGACACTTGTTTCAGTTTTTTACGAAAAAACTACTAAAGGGAAGCGTTTTTTGGGTGGGTATCTTTACTTTCATAATTTCCCCAAAAAACAGATATTTGACTATTTTCTGTTTCTGAGGACTTATGATACGTAGACAAACAACTTGGGTTGATCTCAAAATTGTAGGAAATTTAGTTTGCTTTATAAAAGTTAAC
Organism: Alsophila aescularia; assembly: GCA_946251855.1. Classification (NCBI taxonomy): domain Eukaryota; kingdom Metazoa; phylum Arthropoda; class Insecta; order Lepidoptera; family Geometridae; genus Alsophila; species Alsophila aescularia. The sequence goes on from OX276379.1 coordinate 24,094,886, forward strand.
ATTAAATATATCTTGAAAATCGCTTTGTTAAGGTATTTTAAGGTAATTTCGATTGCCACAGGTTTTCAGTGTTGCAAACCTATAAACATTCACAGGGGTACTGACAATACCCCCCCCCCCTCGTTTGCTTTCAAGCTCGAAACTCGAAACCCCCCCCCCCCCCCCCCCCACCCCCCGAAGTCAATTCCTGGCTACGGCCTTGCTACAGATCTCTAGGGCAATAACCGCTACTAAAGGTAACTTGAGGTTTCCAAACGTACTGAAAACGAATATATAGATTTTTGTAGAAAAATAACGTGGTTTTTCTCGTGTTTTTACCCAAATATTTTTTCACAAAATTGGATTTTTCTGCTTATCCCGGAAAACTCACCGTGTTTGGGTAATTTTAAGTAAGATTTTGCATTTTGGTTCACGGAACTTCATATTATTTACTTTATTTATTTTCTTATTTTTTTAATATAGGTAGTTATTTATAAAACCAATATATACAACAATACTATTACAAAAAACTAAATCTAGGGTACCACGAGCAGGACCCAACCGGTGGCTGGGCCTGCAGACTGAGGAACCTCCTGACTATGCGCACCGTGTCAAGGAGTACAACCTTCTGCATCTGACCCTTAAAAAAGTACTCCCTGAGACTGCACACTTAACGATTGTGGAGGTTCTTGGCATTTAAAAAGCCGCGACTCCACCACTTCCGCGGAATGTAGTTTCATATCATAACAAACGAGCGCGGGTGTAACATGCGATGCGACGCTGCGATGTGAGCAGTCGACGGACTCTCCTATCCAGGGCGTCAAGCTCAGTTTGAGTCCACCAAAGGAGTATATGAGCAAGGGTTGACCCAACCGTTGAAGGCGCGCGCCTTCTTGCACCACCTGACAAAAGACTGTTAGGTACTGTGGTCAGGCGACAGAAGCGCTCCGTCACATTATTATTATTATTATTATTACTACCAACTAGCTGCGCTCCGCGGCTTGGCCCTCATGTTTTTTTATGAGTATATCTCAGTATCCTATGAACCACAGACCACAGTAGCTATAACGTACAATATTTTCTTTAGGTAATTTAAAATTCGTTTAGCTGACAAATTGTTTTTTATAGATTTCTCGGGTTCTTCTCATCGTATCGAAATTATAAGTACATGAGATTATTTCAGAACCAACAGTAAAAACCACATTTCAATCAACTCCTGTGGCATCGTAGCTTCCAAACGAATGGAACGATTTTAATGCGTTTTTTTTTTGGTTGAATGCTGATGTGATCGAAATGATTTATAGCGACAATATACATAGTTAAAAATATGCATGATTGAAAAAAAAAAGGTTAACGCATTCAAAAAAGTATTAGAAATGATATTATTTTTTGTCTGTCTATCTGTCTGTCTCTTTGAACACGCATCACGCTGAAACTACGGACGGGGTTTGATAGAGTTTGGCACAATCATAGCATATGTTATGAATTAACGTTTAGAATACTTTTTATCCCGAAAAAAGCAATAGTGCCCGCATGATAGGGGTTGAAAGTTATTTAAAATAACACATATCACGCTGAAACTTCTGGACGGATTATGATGTAACTTGGCACAGCCAAAGTTTATATTATGTGTTAAAATCAAGGATACTTTTTATCACGTAAAAATAAAGGGTTCCTGCGGGATAGGAGTCTAAATTTATGTTAATATAAAAGTAAAGGGCACCGTAAATTCAGCATTCCTGACACGAAACAGAGTGCAGCAGAAGCGTGTCGGACCTGTAACCCAGAAGCCCATGGATCAAATTCACGCGCTTCTATAATAAGGCTTCAGTAATTTCCTGAAGTAAACCGATTAATGCCAAATTCTCATTATGCCATTATCCGTGAAAATTGCGAAATACCAAATGCTTGACGATGCCAATGTTTTAAATCATCACAGCCACAATAATTCCACTTCGGGTTATTTAGAGAAATACTCAAAAATAAAAAACAATTCTGATAATTTACTTTGTTATATTTTTTAACTTTGTAAATTTGTTAGTTTTACTTAAAATGCATGTTTCATTTACAATCCCTCGTAAAAAGCGCCCTCTTGCGGCTGTTTGTATTGGTAACCAAACTGCTTACTGTTTTATATGTTGTACTAACAGAACTGACACAGCTGTGCGGGTGCCCGCGCAACCACGGGTTTTTCCATGATGCTCTAAAGGGGATACGTAGTCACCTGCGAGTTTTTTTGGGCAGTAGTGTAATAAACAGGAATAAAATATATGGATGTGTGCGTGTTAGCTCGTTTATTAGAATGTTCGAACAAACGACCCTTCGCAGGAATAAACCTTCGCAATTTTGACCTTTCGAGCAAACGCACCTTTCGCAATTTTGACCATTCGCAGAAAAGACCCTTCGAGGATGTAAGCATTGGATGAATAGACTTCGAGGGCAATTTCATTAAAGTGAGGGCAATATCAAAAATAAACATTACCTACACAACGCTCTTGACGTCAGAGACCGTGTTGCCATCGTGTATGTATTCAAATCCAGAAAGCGAAAATGAATTTTTAGAAAGTATACCGTAAAGGTATACTTCGAACATATAAAACGTCACTGGCTGAGCTGAGATCAGGTATAGGTGTTTTCGAATTTAAAATTTCGCGTGGCGTATTTTGAAAATATACCTGCACATAACGCTATTACAACACAGTCAGATTTCTGTCAAAAAACTTCAGTGGCAACCCGACATGGCTGTGATAGGTTAGCCTTAGCAGGCGAGCGGCTTGAGCCTTCGTCTTATAACCTATCACGGCCATGTCGGGTGGCTACTGAAGGTACGTATGTAAGTTTGTTCGCGCATCAAGTAAAAAGTACTAGGTCGATTGCGATGCAACTTTTACTATAAGATAGCTTAGGGTTTGAATTAAAAACTGGGATACTTGGTATCTTAATCCTATGATTAGATGCCGAGCAATCAATAAAAAACTATTTGGTGGCTGAAGAAATTTTGAAAAAATGCGGTTATTTTTTTACTTTGTAGGTACTCTTGGTCCTGAAATAACACGCATGAGTTACTTTTAAACGAAATGACCACGCGGGCAAAGCCGTGGGTACAGCTAGTATACAGGGTGAATTTTTCAAGTGGGCGTGGAAGGCTAAATCAGAAACTATGAGGAATAGCGAAAAGTCAAGGAGTCTCGGGTCCGATTTTGATGAAAACTAAAACTGCATCTTTAGATTTTTGAAAAAAACAATATTTAGGCAGGCATCGAACACGTTAATTTTGGAAAAAAGACACTGTATTATTACACCATTCGATAGTGTCGCTAATAAGGATTGAATTCTGGGAAGAATGGTTACTATCGCCCCATGATCAGGGCGATAGTAACAGGGCGTGGGTCTAAAGTAACACCGTATAAGTTCTCCCCTATGTTACAATAACAATAAAAAAACACAACGTTAAATCAAATTATTTATTTCAAAGTTATACCTAGTACCAAAATAATTAACTTCTTACGTAAGATTAACTTGAGATCCATGTTTCTATTCAGTGGAAAATCAATCTTTATTAGTAGTAGGTAATAGGTAACAGAGCGGCGGAAAAGACAACAACACGATCCCATTTGTTTTACAAAAATCTAGTGCTTTAATAGATATATGGGATGTGTGATTTTCAAGCAGAAGCAGACATTTTTGCTCAGGAGTGGGCTTTACTGGTCTTTTGAAGTGTTCTAAGAACAGCAAAAACTCATCTTCCTGCATCCATCCGCTTGCATTCCCTGCCCCAGCAGATCCGATCGGACCTTCCCGTATCATATGCTCTTTATATATTTTCAATGGAACACGAAAAATGGTGATATATGCCCTCCTTGAGCATTAACAGCAACTGCAACAGTCCCTAGCCTCCCGCGTTCGGCTGAGATTACCGCACCTACTTGTTTAACTCCTTTCAGAGCCACTATTTTGTTCGGTCTTTGTACCGTTGTCACCCCGGGGAATGAGACCGGTCTCATCTATATCCCATATGTTTTTTGGCGCAAAGTTATCCCTGTCCATAACTTCAGCAAGGTTATCAAAAAACTTGTTCACATTATGTTCGTGGAAGCTAGTAGCGTGCGATAAACTCGTTGCTTGTGGACTTCTCAGGGACAGGCTTGGGTGTCTTTTCAAAAATCCAGCTAGCCATTCCTTACTCGCAATATGATTGTCGTTCCACTGCTCTGGATATGTCTTCTCATATTTTATGGCCAATTCGTTGCGCACTTCTTTTGACGCTGAACACAAAATGATGTAGTCCCGTAAAACTAATTCCTTATCTGAAGTGAAAACGCGGTTGACGCAACGGTAGCCAACAATTGCATGAGTATTTTCTGCTTTACGTTTTTGAATGTATCTATTTAATGTGACATGACAAACACCATATTTTCATGGTAGTGCAAAGTAAAAAAAAAAGTAAGTAAAAGTAATTTACCAAAACACCAAAATACTTGTTACATATTATAAATATCTTGGTGACATCAGTAAACCAACAGATTATTGGTATAATAACCTGACTTGACACAGTTGACAAATTCTTAATTGGTTTTGATATTTCTGCTTGTTACATCGCCGAATCAACGTAACTTTATTGTTGAAATCATATTACTTTATGTACTCGTATATAAACAAGTTCCCTGATGGCCGCTAACTTTTTTTTAATTAATTTTGTCAAATATTTTTCTCAGTGACAGTATTTATATCAGTTTGAAAGCTGATGTGATCTATATGGTTCTTTACTATAACGGGGTTTGGGAGTGTCGGGATCATAGCTCGCAACGAGTGGACCGATTTTGATGCGTTTTTCTTTCCTGTTTGAAATCTGGTGTGATCAAGGTGGTTCTTAGCTATTATTTCGGGGTTATATAAATTTATAATTTGTGCTTGTATACTAAATAGGTACTTTTGGTCCTGGAATAACACATAGTTTACTTTAACCCAGAGAAATTACCACGCGAGCAAAGCCGCGAACACAGCTAGTATGTACTGTTAATTCAATAAATGGAACATTAATAACATGATGTATTTAATCTGTTGTTATTAATACATCATGTTATTAATGTTCACTAATTAACATTCGAATTACAAATAGAAATAACAATTATTGGCACAAGTGATAAATGTTCACTCGCGAGGATTGCCTCCTGGGCCCTATTCCCTATTTCACAAAACTATAGTAGACTGACAAGTGTCAATCGACAAGTGTCAGTCAAACTACCGAAATGCGTTTCATAAAACAATAGTAGTGACTGGCAGTCAACCGACAATTGTCTAACAAATGCCAATAGAAAACGTTTTATGAAACGGCGGTTCCTTAAAAATTACCACGATTTGTAGAATTGTCGTGACAATTGTGACAGCCGAAGCTTTACCCACCACACTACTATGACTGGCATTGTGAAATGCAATATGACTAACAATCATCAGTCCTGTCGTGATTGTTTGTTATATGAAACGCAGGTTTGGCGTATTTAACTGACATTTGTAGTTTTATTATGATTTGTCGCTTTATGAAATAGGGTACTGTATAGCGCCTCTCGGAATGGTCTCATAAAATAAGCTATTCAACAGTGAAAATCGAATCGTAATCGATCCTGTAGTTTTTACGTGATGCGTGAACAAACAGAAATGAATTTAAAAAAAAACTTGTTCAGTGTTTTGTTCTAAGTACCCTATTTTTTTATTGTCAGATATTGTGTACACATTTTTTGTTACTTACTGCTTTATTATAATTCTAGAAGATAGATAAATAGATTCCTGCTTTATTATAAGTGTAGAAAATAGATAGATTCCTGGTTTATTATAAGTGTAGAAGATAGATAGATTCCTGCTTTATTATAAGTCTAGTAGATAGATAGATTCCTGCTTTATTATAAGTGTAGAAGATAGATAGATTCCTGGCTTATTATAAGTGTAGAAGATAGATAGATTCCTGCTTTATTACAATTAGAGATAGATATTGATACATATTATCTATTAATAGATACATATTTAAGTTAAGGTATACTACCACAGACCATATTATATATATACTCCCTTTTCTGTTTCAAACAAACGTTTTGCCTACTCTAATGAAATGCTGATAAGATAGCAGCAACTAGTACAGAACACTGCGGCAACAGCAAACAACAACATAGCAGTATGCAATACTCATAACATACAGACAACTTATGCGGAGAAAATCGCGAAATACACTGACTTATCAATAGAAATTAAAACTCAGTGGCAAATTAATAGCGCTAGAACCATCCCAATTATTCTATCCACAACCGGAGTCATACCAAAATCTTTCCTCACCAATCTTGAGACACTCGACATAAATACTTCAGCGTACAGACTTCTCCAAAAGGCAGTCATACTTAACACTTGTCGATTAGTTAGGAAATTCCTTACACTTTCGTAGCACTTGGTTTTGGCCCGTGCAGATAAACTACCTCCAAAGACGGACAGAAAACAATATAAACACAAAATAATAATAATAATAATAAAATGTATTTATTGCAAACAAACAAACAAAAACAATCAACACAATCAAAAAAATAGATATTCCACGATAACATGACTCGTAACATTAAATTGACCGTGCCGCGCGTCATGTTAGCATGCACATTGATGATTTTTTACAATATTGAGCTTGTTTGACAATTGGGGTATGCTCAGCACTGTACTGCGCAGACTAAGGCCCTGTCCGCACCGCGATATTTCACCGCGCGATTTTTTTTCCGCAATTCCGCTAAAAAAATACGCCTGCCTTGCCCAAAATGAACTTATGCCAATAAATTATATACTGTTGGAATGTGCTTATGAAGGCCTTCAATTTGATACCTATATTGTAAAATTAGACGAAAAAATATATATATTGCATTTGAAAATGGAGCCATATATAGCTTTTATTACTCGGGAGGATGTAAGGATTCTAACGATAACCCATACGTCTAAATCTGTTCAAGCATTAAAAAGTTATGGTGAAATAAAGAAACTTACATTTATACAAATATACATACAAACATACATATATAAAAACATACATACAAACATTCATACAAACATACATACAAACATACATACATACAAACATACATACAACCATACATACAAACATACATGAATCCTAAAAACATTACACTCCTTTTTTTGGGCAGTCCTGTAATAAATAAAATTTAAAAAATTAAATTAAAAATAAGGCTTTTACGACTTTTTTATTTAATGAATGTCACTTTTATATATTATTTTTCTTTTATTATTATTTTTCCTTCTTTATTTATTGATTTGTAATCGGCTTGTGAGCTATTCTGAAAGTTTCAGTAGACGTCCGTCTTAGCCGGGCACTGCATCAAACTGACCAAAATCGTGCGGAATTTTATTCGCAGTGCGTACTAGATGCAATTTCGATCACGGAATAAAATACGCGCGAATTAAAATCGCGCGGTGAAATATCGCTGTGCGGACAGGGCCTAAGAGTCTACGCAGGGCTGGTTTTCAGCATACCCCGTTGCTTGAACTCTGGTGTTAGGTACATGATCATCGGGTGGCGCTATTTCTAACATTGCGCAGTACTGAGCGCATACATGCGCGTGCGCGCGTGCAAGCGCAAATAAAGTATATATGTACTGTGCTGCGGCCGTGGACCAGTGTATTGTATCTCGTGAGAGTAATATTTCCATTCACGCGACGCGCTATTTTAACGTTGACTTTCGAGACGGAAGTTTATACAACAAAAGACAGACATCTATCAATAAGTATCATAATGTGAATTAAAATTCTTAATACATCACTCTTAATTGGGGCTGCCATCAATCTGGGTTTCCCCTGATTTGTCAAGTTGTAAAAAGGGCGGGGAAGTGTTCGGGTGAAACACGGACGCTCGTAGGGTTGACAGGTTTGTTCGTTTTCTATTCCAGTAATTAGTTATGTATACTAAATGACGTATGTTACGTATGACTTGAGTCAAACAAACTGCCTCTCATTTGAACTAGCAGATTTGATCAAAAAAATCGTGGGGTGCATGGGTCAATAGTTATAAATATTTCATTGACAGATATGAGAAGCACCCCCCGCTTTTTTTTAAATAAAACATTTTTTCTTATTTACACTATTAAAAATTATTTTCTAATTTTTTAGTTTTGTTTTCTATAAAGCTTGTTTATTAGTTTTTTTAAACTATTATTTATTTTCTACTTTTTAGTCTACGTTTTTTTTTTCTTCGAATTATTGCATTGTCATCGGTCTTCGACAGGTGTGCAAAATTTGAATAACATCTGACCGTTTAAAGTGGGTCAAAAACGTAAACGTTTCACTTATATAATTATATTGGTGTGGAGTTCATGCTATCTTAATTCTATTATGTAGTTACTATCTAGGTATATCTAGGTAGTAGGTTTGTAATTCAATCCAATAAATTGGTAATTACGATAATAAATGCTGTCCAATACAAGTGAAACCCCGAATGAAACCTGGAATGTCCTAATCGTTCCCGTTCAAGGAAAACCCAAGCAAAATATAGTGTCACAAAGGAACAGACATACCTACATATACATGATAAACACATTACCGGACCTTTGCGTTGCGCAGTTTGGTATAAACAATGATTCGATCGCAAAATAGAACTTGCTAGTGACCTTGGACTTGGAGACGGTTGAAGTCGCCTATCTCCCTTCCTCACACGCCCGTTCTCGTATAACGCTTATCGGGCGGTCTCCCTTCGACACACGAGCCAGGAACACAACACGAAACCATTCCCGCTGTGATGTGGACGTGAGTGAACAGTATTACGATTACGACACATACATACCACACCAGCACCACCCACTGATCACATCGTATCGGTCTTTCTTTATCATTGAACGCTCTACTCTATTAATTAATGTGTGAGCGACTGTCGCAAGTTCTATTGTACCTAACCATTTTGTGGATTTTATTTAGCTAACTACTTTGGTAATAAAGTGCTCGAAAAGGTAAGACTTCTTCCTCACCATTCATTTGAAATTGTATCGAATATTATATCTTTCAGTTTATATGTAGCGTCATCTGCGGAGGAATATCATTAAACGCGATGACCTTTATGGTACCTATACAGCTTCATAATGCAAACATCAATGTATTTGAAACAAACTACATAGGTATTAAAAGCAGGCTGGAGACATATATTGAATATATATTGAAATATGTTTTTTATAGAGAATGAGATGCATAGTTTGATATAAAATATATACCAATATAATCACAATTATTATTAGTTGTAGTCCATTACTTATTTTGTGTCTAATAATGATTAAAATTTGGCTTCAATTTAATTGTTTAACATAAGTACATACATGCTGGTGGTTTTATATAATTTTCTAACAGTGACAGTTTTTTTAGATGATGTCTGTTCAAGACGAATATAAATTTTATGGAATAAAGTTTGAAGAATATGTGCCTAATATTGACACAAAAAAGTGTCTATTTGTACCAAATTTTTGGTTGAAACAACGAAAGGCAGAAAAACTAACAGGATACGTTGCATATCCTAAAAACGAATCCACTTCTAGTATTAAACTGCGGATTCGAAAGAGATCGGAAATTCCAAAAATAAGAAGGAAACATTACGCTGCTAAAGTGATATTTGGTGTTGGTAAGTGACGGAACTGTGATTGTTAAGTTTACGCTCGAATTTGTGTTCAGAAAAATGTTTTCAGGTAAACAACAATATTAGAATACATAATTATGTTATATAATGGTACCTAACTTATTGTTTTAATATTCTAAGTACCTAGATAGAAATTATAATGTTAGGTTATTAGTGATTACAATCCGGAAATCCAGATCCGGTATTCCGGCGGATCCGGCTCCACTAAACGTTTACAGGATCCGATAATGCCAATTTTTGGCAAAACAATCGTGTTTTTGCATGAGTAGGTTGATAAAACGTGGACTAAATAGTAGAGAAGAACTTAGATTCAACATCACTGAAAGGAAGATTTACAATTATAAATCCAGCAAGAAGCAACGTCTTATGCGTACATACTAAAAAAAGAAAATGAATTGCATTTGAAAGTGAAGGAGTTCGAGGAGAATATTTGTCTGCTGTTCATGTTTGTTTGTCGTGTGAGGTGGTGCTGGCCTCTGATGTCAGAGTTTGTCAAGCCGCCCGAGGGTTTCTGACATGGCTTAACGACTGCTATTAATCAATAACAGCCGGGACCGACAGCTTAACGTGCCCTTCGAAGCACGGAGCAACGGAGCCTAGGTTTTGAACCCGGTATTGTTGGATTCTAAATTGCACAATTAGCCAGCGGCTGAAAAGGCTCACCGTTAGGCCACCATCGCTCTATTGCTGTTCATGAATATTTGTTGACTAAAGACAGGTGTAGACGCTGAGAGAGCCTTTTCAGCCGCTGGCTATATTTGTAGCTCTATTAGAAGTTGATTGGCAGATGATACTATTAACACTATTTGCTTTCTACCATCCTTTTTCCAAAACCAAAATTGTTTTTTTGATAATGTTTGCTTTAAATAATTATTTACAGTAAGTTGTTTAAATTAAAGAGTTATATTTTATTGTGATAATTTTGCCATTCATTATATAGGACTCATCATCATTCATGATATTTGTCACAAATATAAGAATGAGACTTGTTAGGGTGGAGTTCACCGACTATTAAAACGGCTGTTTAACAGTTAAACGGCTGGTTATTCAAATTTTAATGTTCACCACACCCTAACCAATGATCACAGCCCTTGAACGGCCGATTTATGTAACCGAGCTCGGCGACATCGTTTAAACGTCGGTTTAGCTCATTTTGACGTACTGTGCATTTGTGTCAACATTATTTTTAGTTTATTTGGATATTTTTCGTTGTGTTCTTGTTTAATGTAATGGTAGATAATTATCAGGACCATTACCTTGACTTCCTTGAAAATTTAGACGATTTAGAAAGGACAACTTCTGCACTGGACGTACTGCAATTAATACATGATAAAATGTTTATTTGCGCTTTATTTTTGTTCTCCATTTTCACTACTTATTTAAATCTTCACTATAAAAGCCAATCTCTACAAAGCACAAGCACAAATGGATCTGACGATCACGGATGGCGGCAACTGAACTTGACAACAAACAAAGTTAAAGTCAAACAAATCACAAACGTAAACGAATTCAAACAATCAACACGTGCAGGCAGAAAAAGTTAATACCTACCCAAATTTAGAACTACAGTATAGTGTAGCTTCCCAAGTACGTTTCATTGTACTTTTCAAGTTGACTTCATTTTATTTTATACTTCTAAATTCGGACGCCACCTTTCATCGTGTTGAATATATATGACAAAGTGACTTCGTTATTGCGATGCCTTATAACGTTCGTTCTTTCTCTCTGAACGGTTGGTGATCGTCCGATTTATTAAGTACGGTTCAAATTTGCGTGGTGAACAGTAAACATTTAAGCGGTTGTTTAAACGACGTTTTACCGGCCGATTACCAAAACATTGGTCAAGTAGAAGTCGGTGAACTCCACCCTTAGCATGTCAAATACCTAATTATTGTGATTTCAGTAGATTATGTTATATCATGTTAGTGAAATCTAATGAAACTGAACCACCCTCTACGTTCAAATTTATGTAGTTAACTACACTGTACTAGATTTGTATTTGTTTGCTCGCAGTCTAATAATAACATCGGAAATGAAGGCGTTTTAGTTGTTTTGGTTGATATTTATTAACTACCTATGTCATATACACTCACTCGATTTTCTAATAAACAGTCCATTTTGGAATGAAAAGGGAAACTTATCCTGACTTGATTAATCCGGTCGGATCCGGTCGGATTGGAAATGACACCGGATTGCAATCCCTATAGGTTATGTATGAATGAGCATAATTATATAACTAATTTATAAAATGAGTAGGTAGGTATCTAAACTTATGGTCGCCTTTTTTGCCTCTTTGCAAATGTCAAACGGGATGAACTTATAATTTTACTAGCTTAGGTATTTTTATCCTGTCCAATAGTATTTTAGGTTAATAAAACAGTTTCCAAAGAAGCTGTAACAAGAGCAATAAAAAAAAAGTCTTCATGACATGCACACATTCCATACAAAAGAAACGATGTGTCCTAAAATTGGGATCCGTAAACAATCAACAACATAACAGATATTTTTCGAAGTCGGCGTGATACATACGATAGTTGAGCTACTTAATTCAATACCTACCTATAAAAATATGTTTTAACGCCATTCATTTATATCTTACGTTACTTTATTAAGTACGTTACGTAGGTACCTACCAATATTTTTAGTTGGGTAGGATTTAGATAATATTGGGAAAGTTTGTATATATCAGCCGGTAGGTATCCCAGAACAGCACTGACAAAAGAAACACAAATAAAAAAAAAATTACCCCTGACCCGCCACCCCCATTATAGCTAAGAAGCATCTCGATCACAACAGTTTTCTAACATAAAAACCGCATCAAAATCGTTCCATCCGTTTGAGAGATACGATAGTTATCCAAATTCCCCCCCCCCCCCCCCTCCCCAATTCTCCATTACGATTCTCACCCCCCTTTTCTCAACTCCTTCCCCCCGCCCCCTTCAGTTTTCAAACATAATAATCAAAAAAAAAATGAACAAAATAAAAATATGTAGCTTACTTCCGCCAAAACTGTAAGTCAGACAAATGATAAATGGTAAAATTAACACAAGTAAAACCCCACGCTAAACAAAACCCTACCCCAGATTGAACTAATGAAAAATATAAATGAAAGAAAAGCTAAGGCCTGGAGGCCAGAAAAAACACTTATATACAAATAATATATATAAATATATATACACAATAAAAAAAAAAAACCCCAAGCTAAACAAACCCTACCCAAATACAAGTATCGAAACACTTATATATTCATATACATATAATATAAAAAACACAATAAAAAACATATACCTCGATCCAAATACCAAACGTCTGACGACAACGACACAACACGACACGTGTTTCGCCTCTGCACGAGGCATCTTCGGATGATGTTGACTCGTCGAATGCTGGACTGAGAGATAAATAAATAATATTAATCATAATAATCACATCAGTTTTCAAACATAAAATCAAAATCGGTCTATTCGTTGGGGTCTATTTGTTTGGAAGCTATGATTTTCACCCCCCTTTTCTTACCTCCCCCTCCTCATATATCTAAGAACCATCTCGATCACATCAGCTTTCAAACCGAAAAACCGCATCAAAATCGGTCCATTCGTTTGGGAGCTACGATGCCACAGACAGACACATACACACAAACACACACAGTGATACATACCCTAAACTTAAACACCCGTCTCTTTGTTCGGGGGTTAAAAATAAAACAATTAGCCATATACCTAGTTCTCTTTGGATTGTGTCAAACAGTTGCAAAAGTGGATTTCGTCAAGTGAACCCAAAAAGTAATGTTTCGATTTCCCAAGTTAAATAGACACCTTGGGTTCCGTTCGTTCGTTTGGCGAAAATAACTGTTAAAAACGCTAAATATGATCACAATTGAAAGAAAGAAAGAAAGAAAAAACATTTATTCACAACAAAAACAAAACAAATTAAAACACAATAAATAAATGCAAAGAAAATTGCCATGAATCGGTCCCAATTCAGCGTTATGTTGGTTGTAATCGACAGATCAACAACCAGCGCTGGTCTTCCGTTGGGGCCGGTAGGTGACGTCACGGATCCCTCCACGACCAGTGTTACGTGTCGTCTTAAACAACCCTAAATACAATAAACCATGTGGCAACATAGTATATAACAATATATCTTAAAGAGGCAAGTAAATAATAAATATCTACATTTAATTAAAAAAATATATTATAAATAATTACATATTATACCTATAATTGGCGTTCCCTTTATTTATTTGTGGGCGAAACTTTAATCAAAGGGGCGAAATTAGCGTTCTAAACGTTTTCGATCACTGTTCGTTTTGCAAGTTTCGATGACATGTTGACATAGGAAAATGAACTTTATTCCGTTAGGGATAGGGTAGTTTTTCATTTAGTTTGGTTTTTCAATTAGTGTCAAAAGTTGCAAAAATGACAAAAGTGTTGAAAATGTTCAAAGAAAACGGCTTGCTTGATTATGTTATAAATATATTTTTTTTAACTAATATTGACGGCGACAGCATGTTTGATCGCAAGATCTGTTTAATTTAGAAATTATAAACAAATATGTTTATAATAACGTAACAGTAACATAAGAGAGTAATAACTCCAACAATTTTGCACTGTTATGTTACTCTTACATTGCTCTGATGTTACCGGTATCACAGGTGACATCAGCGTGTAAAACATTTTAGAAGGACAAACACATGAAGAAAAAAAACGCATTCATTATTTTTTGTTTCAAATAAAATTCTACATAAACTTTAGTTATATTCTCGTTTTACTATAAATTACACTAATTAGTTACCGTAACGTAACAAAGTGGCAAAAAAGACGGCCTGTCCTAAGTATGTATTATTTAGGTTTACCTATGTTAAAGAACTGTAGAGGTAACCTCTTAATATATACATAATCAATAAATCGATTTGATATTTCGTTGCAGATTCTTTTGAGGCAGCAGAATTAGAATGTAAAAAATATAACGAATCAGGAATGACAGATACAGGTAATAATTTAAGTAAGATAGTATTTATAATATAGTAGCTGTGCTCGCGTCACAGAATAACTAATAATACTACGTACTCGCATCGTCATTTTTATACTATTACTTATAATAAAGCAATAAGAACGAAAAAGTCTGTACAAAAAGATAATTAAAAAAAAAAGGTCTAGTCTAATTTTAAAAATGGCTCTAATAATAACCCTTAGGTACTTAAAATAAGCTACTGAACAAGAGCAGAATATTTTTTAAAATAGTGTCTGTCTGTTTTTTAGTTTATTTGTCTGTATGTTTGTTCGCGCATCACATAAAAATTACTGGACCGATTGCAATGCGGTTTCCCTGTTCGATAGCTTAGGGCTTGACTTACAAACTGGGGTACTTGGTATCTTAATCCAATGATTAGATGCCGAGCAATCGATAAAAAACTATTTGACGGCTGAACAAATTTTGAAGAAATGTAGTTAGTAGTCGTATATTGTACTTTATTCGTGTAGGTTAGGTACTTTTGATCCTGGAATAACACGTATGCACTACTTTTATAACCACGTGGGCAAAGCCACGGGCACAGCTAGTGGGATATAAAGATCCTGTGATATTCCAGAACCAAAAGTAATCAAACTTCTTTCAGACGTCAATTGTTTTTTTATCTATTGCTCGAATTCTACTCATCAGATTAAGATATCAAGTATACCAGTTTTTAAGTCAACCCTTAGGCTATCCAACAGTGAAAACCGCATCGCAATCGGTTCAGTAGTTTCTACGAGATGCGTGAACAAACATACAGACAAAAAGACAGACACGATTTAAAAAAATGTTATATTCTTGTTCATATTAGCTTACTTTATGTATCCTAGACTATATATTTTTTTAATATCTTCTTTGTACATTTTTTTTGTATTTACTGCTTTATTATAGACTAACTGTGATCGTGGCTTTGCCCGCGGGGTTATTTCATTTAAAAGTAGCCCACACGTGTTATTCCAGGACCAAAAGTACCTATAAAGTATAAAGTACAATATACTACGTTTCCGTGATTAACGTGATAACGAGTTTTAACGTGATGATATAACTTCACTTTAAAACTACTAGACTGATTGTGATGAGGTTTTCACTGTTGGATAGCTTAGGGTTTGACTTAAAAACTTGGTACTTGATATCTCAATACGAGGACTAGAAGCCGAGCAATCGATAAAAAAAATTTGACGGCTTAAGGAATATTGATCAAATGTTGGTATATTGATATTTTAGGTCCTGGAATAGCACATAGAATACTTTCTGGTTAGTCACTCGAGGAGTACTTTTAGCCTAGAGAAATGAGCACGCGTGCGAAGCCGCTGACAAATCTGTCAGTTTTCATATTTTACAACTGATCTGGACGAAACTTGGTATATAAGTTTAACATTTGGTTTGTTTTTAATGGTATAGTGAATTATTTATTTTTACTTTCTTCAAAAGGGGCATAAAGGGGGCTACTAAATATCTCCGCCTTATTAGATCTGTTCTTTTTTATTTGAAAGGCAGTATTTCGATGGATCTTTTTTATTTGAAAGACAGTAACTTTATGTAGGTCTCGTAAAAATTTGGTGAAGATCTAATGAGGATCTTTGGCGTGATTGGCAGAATAGCTCCTCAAAATGCAGTAATTTGCTCACATTTAGGTTTCTACAGTAGAATCAGCCTTTACCTACTTGGTAAGGATTGATAGAGCACCTTAGTTATTAATGTTAGTTTGACAATAATGTCACTAGATGGCGCACACAATCACAACCTTTTTTTGCAACAATCTAGCGGTGCACATACTGCTAGATTGTTGCAAAAAAAGGTTGTGATCGCGAGGTCTACTGTTCGCAGAACTACTAGTAGGTATCTATTGAGTTAGAGACCTGTGGCCTTTGAGCATATATCCAATGGAGATGTGAATGCAAGGCGTACCCCTCTGCTGGCCATATGGCACTACTTGACCATTCACGTTATATAAAACTATTTCACTCACGACCTCGGCCATTCGGTATCATTTCGTGTCGCAAAGCAGAGCTCCGTGAAAATGGTGAATTGTGCGGTATTTTTGTGTAGAAGGCGATCAGCAACATTTATTATTATTTCGTATCACAAGTAAGTGTTATTTATGTGAATTGTGCTTGTCATTTTGTATAATTTTGATTCAAATGAACTACTAGTTGCGACAGATTAGCGACGCCATCGTCATGGTAGAAGGCGTAGTGCGGGGACAAATTGAGTGAAAATGATTGAACGAATGATGGAATGAACGTTAATTTATCTCAAAATAAGGAGTGTTAGTACCTAACAGATTATTTTTCAGTGAGTATTAAAAGTGTTTTAATCTACATTTAAAAAGCGATATGCCACTCACTCTCTAAACACTTACAACGCTGAAATGTTGCCTGTTAGTATCATATAGGCTGTAGGCGACAATTACGAACGGATGTTACGAATGGGCCGGATTAAGAGGGTGAAAAATAAGTTCTGGGTTTCTATTAAAGTTCAAGTTATTTAAGTTCGGGACACAACACAAGTTAATAGTTTAAATAATTTTGAACTATTAACCTGTGAACGAGTGCGTTTTTGGAGTACTTGAGCTATTTTTTTAAATATAGAATGATTAAAAAGTTTGCCATATACAAAATCTGTATTTGAGGAAGGTATATGAACAAAAAACTGAAATAGGTTTTTTATTTTTTTTGTTTTTTTTTCCAAAATTAACAAAAAATAAACTCATATATCTCGTACGGGATACCGATAGCTGACAGGTTAACTGAAAATACAAATATATTTTCTTGTAATGTAATAAAGTACTGCTATTAAATGATAACAAACTATATTCAATTCTTTTATTTTATGAATGACTGTTACAAAAGACGTAAATATTTCAAATCTGGATAAAAATGATTGTCCAAGCAATGATGTATCAAATGAGTAATAAATAAAGTAATGTAAGTTTATTTACTTACAGAGTGTTTTTAAATTAACGAAAAACCTTTCGTGGGTTAACCTTAGATTGTACTTAACAACATTTGCTCCATGAATTTTTAAAAAGGTATTCACCATCATCATTCAGGTAAGGTAATTGTTTTTTTGAAGGTATACACGTCTTCAAAAAAACAATTTAAAGCTTAAGATTATTTTCCAAGTATTTTAAAATGATAAAATCATAGCTTTCGCCCGTGTTTTCGTCCGCGCGGACTACAGTATAATAACGCTTAAAAAACATCCCATGTTATTAAAAACCAATGCTAAAGTATAGCATTGACGGATTGTATTCTCATTGGCACCAACGATCTCGATGCTTTTTGACAGACTTGTTATTATTTCGTTTCCATGGTACCCGTTCCTTACAGCGAGTAATCAACATTTTCCAGTTTTCCCGTGGAAACTTATGTTTTATTCCAAGGTATCTTCAGGAGTAGGTTTTAGCTACATCCATACCAAATTTCATCTAAATCCGTCCAACCGTTATCGCGTTAAACAAACAGACAACGTTTCACTTTTATATAGTAGTGTGGATTGCTAGAGCTTCCTCTAGGTATTTTGTCCTATACTTGACTTTAAGATCTGTAATTATAGCCATACCGTGCCATTTATTTTTTTATCAATAATTTCAAGGAAAAAAGCGCCGAAGTATATAATGTCAAGGATTAAAATTTCTTGATTATCAGATAGGGAAGCTGCCCACGTGAAGGTTTGCATTAATTCAAAAACACGCTGTAAAAATAAATAAATTCACCAAGTAGCGAAAATTTGCTCACAAAGTAGTTCAAGTTCAGTACAAATATATAATATACATAAATATCTTTAAATCAACTCAAATTATAAATAGCTATATCTTTTCATATCGATAAAATAAAAGCTTCATTTTACATCTTCAACGGAACGTTAGACATAAGTATTTAGTAAAACCACGTTCATTTGAGTCATTCCTTCATTTATCGTTCACGTTACCGGTCTTTGTGAAGGCCCATCACTAGAGATTATCATAGTGTGCGTCTAAGCACTGCGTAACTATGCTGTATTTTATAACTGTGTGCGTATTTTATGATGGTTGCGAGATTGTTTTAGTGTGCGTTTACATGAATAAGATTTTTATTTGCGCGTGTGCAATGCGTGCTTACCTCGTCCCCCGTCAAAATTGGCAGAAAATGTTGTTTGCGGATTTAAACGTTAGCATCTCCATTGGATAATATATGCTCGAAGCCTGTGGCATAGGTTCCTATTCAAGCCTGCCTGTTTCGCCGAGAACAGAATTTACAATGCAATGGATTTGATTATATGATAATATGCAATGGATTTGATTATACATGTAGGTACCATAGTAATTGTTGTTTTCCGTGCTAACAACGCCCAAAAAAAAAAGGTTTTTATCCAGCATTCGTTTTCTTATCTTATTTATTTTCCACCATAAATATTATTCCAGATGACCGATTAGTATCGTCCTTGAAGATTAAGACACAACATCCACAAAATGTTCGTTCGAAGGCAACGAAGAACATAAAAGAAGCCACACTCAAAACAGCAACTAAACGATCTGCACAGCCGGATATCGATATAGAAACAAAAAGGTCAAAAGTAGATAATACAGCTAAAAAGTTCCAAAAAACATGTCGCCTTCTACAAGATACACCTATTGGACGGTCCAACGATGTGAGTTTTAATAAACAAAATGTAACTCCTAAAGATATGGCAGGGACTAGTCAGTCTTCCTTTATATATTCTCCAAATTTAGTAAACCAGTCATTTAACCCTAGAAATAGTAGCGAAGCAGAAAGTAGAGAACAAGCTTTTTGTAACACACTTTATGTTCAATTTAGTGATCTTCAAGAAAAGTTTGTCAATATGCGTTTGATGTTCAATAATTTACGTGCCACATATATACAATCTCTTGAAGAAGTCAAAACTTTAGTCAATTCTATCCACGATCTGAGAAACAATATTTCTGCTTCAACTGCACTAAAAGATATGACAGCAGCAGCTGAAGTTCAAAAAACCTTGACTGAAGGGGAACAACACAATCAAGATGTAAATATTGAAGTTATAGATAACGATGACAATCAAGATGAAGCTTCCGACAAAGAACGTGACCAAACTCGTTCCACTTCGTATAAAGTACCTCCGGAACATGCTCTGAGTAACAATATTGCGACCAAAAAACCAAAAAATGCGACAGCAGCAGCTGAAGTTCAAAAAATATTGACCGAAGGAGAACAAAATATCCTAGATGTAAATATTGATGTTATTGATGACGATAAAAATGAAGATGAAGCTTCAGAGAAAGAACGTGAACAAACTCGTACCTTTCCATTTGTTACACCACCGGAACATGTTCAGAGAAACAATATTTCTGCTTCACCTACACCAAAAGATGTGACAACAGCAGCTGATATACAAAAAACATTGACTGAAGGGAAACAAAATAACCAAGCTCTAAATATTTTAGTTACTGATAACGATGACAATAATGATGAAGCTTTAGACAAAGAACGTGACCAAATTTGTACCTCTCCGTTTTCTGTATATCGTGAACACGAACGGAGAAACAATATGTCTACTTCGCCTATACCGAAAGATGCAAAAGCAGAAGCTATAGCTATAGCTATAGCAATTGTTCAACAAACATTGCCCGAAAAGGAACAAAATAGAAAAGAGCTTAATGAAGTTTTTGATGACGTAGGTGAAGCTACAGATAACGAACGCGACCCAAACGACTCTTTGAAGTACCCAGAATACACTTCGGCACCGGGACTTGTTGCACTTAGAAGTCACAATGACGCATACCCGGTGTATCTTAAGGAGACAGAATTGGATTTGTGTAAAATGACAGCAGAAAATTGCGCTTCATTGACAGGAATGTTACTGAATGAAATTTTCACTGAAACAGCACTTCAAGTTGAATCAGTGACTGGCAGCGGATTAGATGAACGTGCGTTAGACGAAGTGAGGAAATACGTTACAGAATATGCAAACCTAAAAGGGTGGTACAAGCTAGATGAAAATAATCAGAAACGGTATTACTGAGATGTATTCAGATTCAGGAGTGTGTTCTTGGAGACGATAAGATTTTATCGCTAAGCAGGCTGCAATGCTAAAATCATAATTATATTTAACTGTAGGAAGATTATGTTATACCTAGTTATTATCATAAGATCAGTAAATGGCAGACTTTGCTTATGTGTTTTGTTGAGTTAGGTAATAAGTACTTACGCCTGCGACTTCGTCCGCGCGGACTACAGTTTATCGCGAAAAAAAAGCATCGTATGTTCATCTAGGATATTAAAAACCAATGCAAAATTATTATAGCACCAACGCTCTTGATGCTTTTTGACAGACTTGTTATTATTTCGTTTCCACGGCAACCGTTTATGTCATTCCGTTCCTTACAGCGAGTAATCGTCATTTTCCCTTTTTACTTTTTGACATTTGACTAAAAACAATGTGCAGCTGAAAAGAGCTTAATGACGATAAAAAAAAACAAAGGTGCGCAATGGTGTGCATAAACGCCAGCCGCACTGGCCACACAGGAACAACACAACAGCAAATCAGTTGCAGTGACGTCACGAACACTGCGCATTGTTTTTAGTTAAATGACAAAAAGTAAAACTGGAAAATTACCTATGGTCATTTTGGCGCGATTCAATCTAGAGACTCAAAAGTGCAAAAATGCAATGATTCTAGTTTGTTTTCTTAATAAAGAGTTTTTTTTTAAATAAAGGCTTGTGAACCATTCGATTAGATTACGAAAATTAGTCAAGTACCCTATTCCTAATTAATCCTTAGGTCCTACTCATCAGCTATCTTTTTCAATGTCATCATCATCATCATGTCAGCCTTTATAAGTCCACTGCTGAACATAGGCCTCGCCCAAAGAGCGCCATGACGAGCGATCTTGTGCCACCTCCATCCACCGACTTCCTGCGATGGCTAAAAATGTCATCGGTCCAGCGTGTGGGGGGTCTCCCCACACTTCTTTGCTTGCTTGTTCGTGGTCGCCATTCGCGAACCTTTATTCCCCAGCGGTTGTCGGTTCTGCGAACTATAAGGCCTGCCCATTGCCACTTCTACTTGCAAACTCTGAGAGCTATGTCGGTAACCTTCGTTCTTCTACGGATTTCCTAATTTCTGATTCTATCACGTAGTGAAACACCGAGCATAGCTCTCTCCATTGCACGCTGCGCAACTCTGAGCTTTTGTATAAGACCAATAGTTAGCGACCACGGTCGTCTCAGTGCCTTATGTCATCACTGGCAACACGCACTGATTACAAACTTTCGTCTTGAGGCTCTGCGGTATCTGCGACGAGAAGATATGGCGTAATTTCCCGAACGCTGCCCATCCATGTTGGATTCGTCGGTTGACCTCTTTGTCGAAGTTGGATCTATCCAGTTGGATCGTCTGACCTAAGTAGACATAGTGATCAACAGCTTCGATAATATCGTTCCCAACATAAACCGGCATGGGTACGACATGGGCATTTGACATGATGTTCGTCTTGCCCATTATCATTTTAAGACCCACCTGTTGGGAAACAATATTGAGGTCACTGGCATTGTGCTTAGTTCTTCCAGGGTTTCAGCCATGATGACTATATCATCAGCAAATCGAAGTTCAGTGATGTATTTGCCATTGATGTTAACACCAAATCCGTTCCAGTTCAGAAGCTTGAATATATCTTCCAGTGCAGAGGTGAACAGTTTCGGAGAAATAACGTCTCCCTGTCTCACCCCTTTGTGCAGCTGGATAGAATTCGTGCTCTCATCCTGAGATCTGATGCCGGAGCGTATGGATGTGGTCTACGGTGCTAAAGCCTTTCCGGAATCCAGCTTGTTCGGGAGGCTGAAAGTCGTCAAACCTACGAGCCAGACGGTTCGTAACTACTCTCGAAAACAGCTTATAGACGTGGCTTAGCAGCGAAATGGGCCTATAATTCTTCAAGAGGGTTTTATCACCTTTCTTAAAGAACTAAACCAACCAATGCTAAAATCATAATTATATTTAACTGTAGGAAGATTATGTTATACCTAGTTATTATCATAAGATCAGTAAATGGCAGACTTTGCTTATGTGTTTTGTTGAGTTAGGTAATAATTACTTACGCCTGCGACTTCGTCCGCGCGGACTACAGTTTATCGCGAAAAAAAAAGCATCGTATGTTCATCTAGGATATTAAAAACCAATGCAAAATTATTATAGCACCAACGCTCTTGATGCTTTTTGACAGACTTGTTATTATTTCGTTTCCACGGCAACCGTTTATGTCATTCCGTTCCTTACAGCGAGTAATCGTCATTTTCCCTTTTTACTTTTTGACATTTGACTAAAAACAATGCGCAGCTGAAACGAGCTTAATGACGATAAAAAAAACAAAGGTGCGCAATGGTGTGCAAAAACGCCAGCCGCACTGGCCACACAGGAACAACACAACAGCAAATCAGTTGCAGTGACGTCACGAACACTGCGCATTGTTTTTAGTTAAATGACAAAAAGTAAAACTGGAAAATGACATATGGTCATTTTGGCGCGATTCAATCTACTACGCTCCTGTGCCACGCCTCTGGCGACTACCCTCGAGGATGACGGAGTTAAACAGCTTCTGAAGGACTTTAAGTACCGGTGTTCCACCCGCTTTCAGTAGCTCCGTCGTTATTCCACCCTCCCCTGGTACCTTGTTGCTCTTAAGCTGTTTGAGAGCCATTCTGGTCTCGTATAGGCTGACGTCCGGGATATCTTCGGTATAATGTCGGGTCAAACGGGCTCTTGCATCGCTAGTCCTCCTAGGATGACTACGCAATGAGGTGTATAATTGTCCATATAACTTCTCGAGCTCACTCAAAATCTCTGGCTTCGACGAAACGATGCTGCCACTGTCGGTTTTCAGCTTCGTCAACAGGCTTTGCCCAATAGACAGATCTCTTGCGAAAACTTTGGAGCCCTTGTTCCGCTCTATTGCGTTCTTAATACAAGTAGTATTATAGGAACGCAAATCGTGTCGCATTGACTTGGAGATTTGTTTATTAAGCAAGCTGTAACTCGACATATCCACTGAAGACTGCAGCCTCATATCGCCTCGTTCTGCCATAAGTTTGAGTGTATGCTCAGAGAGTTTCTGTGTTATTTTTTTGCGGGGGTCTTAAAGAACTCCGACCCGACCGCGTGGACAATTTCCACCAGCCCGTTATTTAGTTCGTCCACTGTATCGCATTCAGTAAGGATTTGGAAGCAATTTTGGAGCTCCAACTTAAGCTCTCGGGGTTTTGGATTTGGGCAGGACTTGGGCGAAGAGTAGATCTCATCAAACGAGACCTCTCCAGCTTTACGTTGATATTCAATGAGCCTCTTACCATGTGGTGATCACTGCTGGTCTTAACCCTGTTGATCACAGAGACATAATTGAATATTTGCTTATTGGTCGTCAAAATGAAATCTATCTCGTGCTTATGACCGCCGGGGTGCAGCCACGTCCATTTCCTGCACGGGTGCTTCTTGAAAAAAGAGTTCAGCATAAAGAGTCCCTCCTTCTCCATGAAGTCGGCCAATCGCTGACCCCTTTGGTTCCGCTGTCCAAATCCAAACTGCCCCACTTTCAGTTCATCGCCATTCCTCATGCCCAGCCGTGCGTTGAAGTCCCCCATAACCACTGTGAAGTGTGTTTTCGGGGCATGTATGGCATTAGAAATGTCGTCATACATAGCCTCCACTTCATCGTCCGGGCGTTTCGAGTGTGGGGCGTACACCTGTATACCTTCAACGAATACCGTTCGGTAATTCTGAGTATAAGGTATACCACCCTGCTCGAAACGCTTTCGATCTTCACAATATTGTTGACGAGGGACTTGTGGACTGGAAACCCGATACCGGGACTGCAGGTCACCCTCCCAGTAACAAAGTAAGTTGCCGTAATAGAGGGTAATCGTATCCACTCCCTCTTTTCGGACTTCTGATAACCCTATAATACCCCAGCGCAACTTACTAAATACTTCTTCCAGCTCTATCAACTTCTCATCGGTCCTCAAGGTGCGTGCGTTATAAGTTGCTAGGTCCAGAGATCGTGGGGGTTGGTAGCTGGGTGTCTGCCGGGGATTCTTAGCCCCTGCTCCGCCGTTACCATGGCTGCTACCGTTGCAAGGAATAACGGAGCCGCCGGGGACTGGGGGCCGTCTTTTTGGTGTGTCTATCATATTGGGGGGGGGGGGGGGGCACGCTTGGCAGGTGGATTGGTGACCGCAGTGTAGCAAATATGTGCTCGAAGGACGCTGCTGCCCATCTTCCGGTGTGTAATCCCTTAGCCCGCCTCTTACGACATCAACGGGAGGATTGGGAGGGGTCTTATTCTATGCCGAGACCCCACGGCCGTTTTCAATGTAAACTTAATAAATGTTTATTACAATACATCCGTGTTTAATTGAAATTATCCTAGGAAAGGACATTATTTATATACTAGCTGTACCCGCGGCTTTGACCGCGTAGTCATTTCATTTAAAAGTAACTCATACGTGTTTTTCCAGGACCAAAAGTTCCTACAAAGTACATTATACTACATTTGTTCAAAATTTGTTCAGCCGCCAAATAGTTTTGTATCGATTGCTTGGCCTCTAATCATCAGATTAAGATATCAAGTATCCCAGTTTTTCATTCAAAATAAAATATCCAATAGTGAAAATTGCATCGCATTCGATTTAATCGTTTTTACTTGATGCGCCAACAAACTTACATACAGACCTTCAGTAGCGACCCGAAATCATCAACAGCCTTCAGTGGCGACTCGCCACTGTTGACAGAAATCTATATGTGTTGCAATAGCGTTTATGTGGAGGTATATTTTCAAAATACGCCGCGCAAAATCTTAAATTCGAAACTACCTATACCCGATCTCAGCTCGGCCAGTGACGTCATAAATGTTCGAATGTATACCTTTACGGTATACTTTAGAACAGCCATGTTAAAAATGCGGCTCATTGGCCGCATGCGGCCCACTAAGCATTTTCCTGCGGCCCAAATCCAAAAAAATGATGGTGTTGGTACATTAATTGCTCGGCTTCTACTCATCGGATTGAGATACCAAGTACCCCAGTTTACAAGTCTAACCCTAACTGTGAAAAACCCATCGCAATCAGTCCAGTAGTTTTAACGTGATGCGCGAACAAACATACAGACAAAGGAACAGACAGACACGAAAAAATGATACTTTCTTGTTCAGTAGCTTATTTTAAGTACCCTAGTTTTTTATTTAATTATCTTTGTACAGAATTTTTCGTTCTTATTGCTTTATTAAAAGTATAGATATATTTTTCATATTTAGTGCTACAGATACATTCTGTTGCATGGACTGAGTACACACATTTAAGAAAAATATCAAATTCCATGTCATGGTGTATTATAATATATTTCATCACAATTGCTTTAATTAAAACCGTTTGGTATCGATTATCTTTTTAAATTACGTACTTTATTTAAATGTATAGCTACTTACCTAATATAAGATCTTATCTAGTAAAAGATAGTAAGTACCTAACCAACTACTTATTATTTATGCTGTGGTATAAGTACCTATGTAGGTAGGTATGTATGTATGTATGTATTCATCATGGACAGTAGAATAATGGGAGGTGAGTTCTTCACATTGTGAAACAAGAGTAAGAGTAGGTAGGTACATACTCGTACTTATAATTATCTACAAAATCATTTGTAACGCTCGTGCAACTTTTACCTGATTCACAACATGAACACAGTGGGAAAACCACAAGAATCATGAGTAAGCGGATACAAGGAATGGAAGCAAGTCGCGCTCAGAGCTACTCCTTGTTCCAGCGGCCACTTTCACCGGTTGCGCAACCGGTTACCGCGCAGTGTGCCGTCCGTGCCGTCACTGAGTGCTGGCTTTGTTTTCAAACGTCGATGTAGGTTAGGGCAGCCGGCATGTCATAGTTCACCGGGTATAGCAAAATGTCGTTTCGTTCGCTCAGTAGGTACCTACGCACGCGTTGTGGTTTAAGAGCGTCCATGCGGCCACGCACTCTCTACTCTATGATACTACGCTACGCCTACGTGAGAGAGGACTTGGACACAATAAATACTAGTGCCCTAGTACTTTTATGTACTAGTGGCTCTGTGAGCTGTAGACCTCGCGCGTACAAACTTTTTTGCAAACAATCTAGCGGTGCATAGTAGCGCCATAATCCCAACCTAGTACTACTTGTACTATTATTTATTCTGTGCTAGTACCTATATAATGGGCTGATTCCACTGGTAAAAACCTAAAAGTGAGAAATATATTGCATTTTGTGGAGCTATTCTGCTCATCACGCCGAAGATCCTCATCAGATCTTCACCAAATTTTTATGAGACTAACTTAAAGTTACTACCTTTCAAATAAAAGAAGAACCATCGAAATCGGATTATTCAGTAGCCCTCTTTTTACCCTTTTTTGGGGGAGGTACCCAACTAATAAAAGTGACGATGAGATGTCCCACAAACATCGAACAATCAAACTGGAAAAAATAAGGTTTAAAA
This sequence comes from Alsophila aescularia, assembly GCA_946251855.1. NCBI lineage: Eukaryota > Metazoa > Arthropoda > Insecta > Lepidoptera > Geometridae > Alsophila > Alsophila aescularia. The sequence continues at coordinate 24,122,025 of OX276379.1, forward strand.
TTCTAACTCGATAATTATGTTGTATAAAACAACGTGATCTCATGGTATGTTTGGGACATCTCACAAAGTACTTTGAACATTTCATTCACATAACGTTAACATAGAAGTTATCACTTATTATTATCATGGAGCTTGGAGACATCAGGCCATGCATTTCTGTCATTAATATAATCATTTACATTGTAATACGCTTTCTTTATGAGATTTACTTTAACAAAAGATAATTGCATTGGTAATATGCATTGGTAATTGATCAATGCCGTCAGGTAACTTATTAAAAAAGCGTATACAGTTCCCCATATATGAACCACTAACTCTCTTTAACCGAAATCCAGACACTTTTAGTTTATTTTCATTTCTAGTATTAAAATTATGAACATCCCTATTTTTAACAAAGGTATTGATATTCTTCCGAACATACATTATATTTTCATGTATATATTGACAACCCACTGTAAGAATATTGATCTCTTTAAAACGTTCCCTATGAAAATCGCGGGATTTCATATTGTAAATGGAACTAATTGCTCTCTTCTGCAGCACAAATTGAATTTCCGCGGCCTTACCCCACAGCAAAATGCCATATGACATAATACTGTAAAAGTAACTAAAATATACTAATCTTGCAGTGGCTATTTCGGTAAACTGTCAGATTTTACGTACTACATAGGCTGAAGAGCTCAATCTACCAGCTATCAACGATATGTGAGTACCCCACTGTAATTTTGAATTTATAGTAATACCCAAAAATGTGGTTGACTGCACAAGGTCTACAGGCTCACTATTTATTTAAATACTTGAATTCGTAGGACCCCTCTGACATTGGGTAGTGAGAATTTGATACATTTAGTTTTCTTAGGATTTAACATTAAATTGTTAGTTGTAAACCAACTAAGACCTAGCGCGATTGCCTTGTTAACATCGACAAAATTATTCTAGGCTCTGTCAATCTTAAAAATTAGAGAAGTATCATCTGCAAACAAAACAATATCACATAAGTTTTCTATGAAAAAGGGAAGATCGTTAATGTAAACCAAAAACAAGAATGGCCCAAGTATTGAACCCTGTGGGACTCCCATTGTAATGAGAGATCCTGATGACCTTTTACTTCTACTTTTTGGATTCTATTGCTAAGATACGAGGATAAAAATTCGAGAGCTTTCCCATTAACTCCGTAATGATTCAATTTAAAAATTAATGTTTCGTGGCAAAGGTAGTCAAATGCTTTGGATAAATCAGAACTCACAGGCACAGAAAACGCCAATTGCGTCCTGTGACTCGAATATAATATATGCTTTAAAAGCCCTGTGCCTGCGTCTGTAGTTGAACGGCCTTTAGTGAAGCCATATTGTTAATTATGAAACAGACCGTTGAGATTGAAGTGTGTTAATAACTGATTTAATACTACTTTCTCAAAAAAAAAACTTTGAGCGGGAAGTATAGAAATGGGTCTGTAGTTAGTCGGATATTTTTACTGCCAGACTTGAATAAGGGAATAAGTTTACTATTTTTCATTATGTCGGGAAAAACTCCTTCATCAACACAATTATTAAAAATAATTACTAAGTATGGAGCAATTATAACAATAATGGAACTTACAATTTTATTAGATATTCCCCAGAGATCCTCTGTATTTTTTATGTTAAGCAATTTAAATGTCTTAACAATCGAATTAACATTAATATGTTTAAATTTAAATATAACATCACACTTTTCAACGTTGCTTGAGAGCATACAAGAAGCCTCAACTGAGGATGATTTTAAAGACTGGGTAGTTACTATTGGTATTTTTGTAAAGAAATCTTCAAATGCATTGGCAACTTCGTGATCTTTGCAAATTAATTTATTGCCGATGTTTATAATAAAATTTCGGTCTCGAGGTTTAATTTTGCCGGTTTCGGTATTTATTATTTTCCATGTTGTTTTAATTTTATCTTCCGATTGTTTAATTTTCCTACTCAAATGAAGAGATTTCGGGGTATTACACACGGATTTAAATGTCTTAGTATATTGTTTTAGTATTCAACAAATTTCGTGTCATTAGCATTCAAATTTTTTTGAGAATATAAATCGTATAATTTATTTCTATTTTTGTAAATACCTGCTGTAGCCCAGTCATCAAATCCCACCCTTATGCCCCCTTGCATTTTTTTATTCAAATATATCGTTAAACTTTTTATCCATTATATTAAACAAGGAAATCCCAGAATTCCCATCAAACGGCAAGTGACTAAGATCAATGTTATCTGCAAACCGTTCCAAACGCTTGCAAGTAATAGGCCTGTAAGTGAACTCCTGAGAGTTTTTGCCTGATTTACATTGAAACAACACTTTGCCCACTATGATCAGAGCTAACCTTATCACTTATAGCCCTGCTACGAGGTTCACAGTTGCAAAAAACATTGTCTAAATAGGTCGCAGATGTGCTAGTGATACTGGTTGACTAATAAAAAGTTTTTTTAAATTGAAGCACAAAAATGAATATAGAAATTTATCACTTAATGGACATTTAACAAGTATATCTACATTGAAATCACCACATACAACAAGGAATTTTGAATTGTTAGAATATTTCCTCAGAACATCCTCCATAACCGACTCAAACACAAACTCAATTGCTCAACTTCGGATTGAGATGCCAGGTACAACAATTTTTAAGTCAAACCCTAAGCTATCCATCAGTGAAAACCGTATCGCAATTGGTCCATTAGTTTTTACATGATGCGCGAACAAACAGACAGACACCACATCCTTGTTCAGCAGCATTATAGGTAACTCTACTCTAACATCACTTTGTACCTACCTATGTTTAGGCAAATAAAGTTGAATATGAACCCTATTTTTTTTTTCTTTGTTTCTACAGAGTTACATAATGCTTTATTATAAGTAATAATAATACACAGCTAAGTATGTACTTAGGTCGTGATTTAGAATATTTATGTAACAATCTTCTTCAATATCCTAAATCAGTAAAACAACTATAGGACTATTAGATAGATAGGTTATTAGGTTCCTATTTAAGTGTCAAAAATATTCGTGCCGTCTTGCGTCTTTCGAGGCATACTTTTTTCGCCGTACCTACTCTACACGGCCGCAGGTGTTCTGACAGCGACTCTCCATCTTCCGCACGGTCATCATCAACACAATGTAATGTAATGCCATTGACATTGTAATGCACGTCTATTGTCTGTCTGTAGGACTGCGCTCATCTCGAGGATAACTAAAAGGATTTGGATGCGGTTTTCATCTTTGCGTAGTAGTTTGAAATAATGTATAATTAATGTAATGTACCTATAATTCACATGCCTGTTGTGTAATTTAGCTCGCCTAGGATTTTTTTCAATTTCCCCAAAATTTTCGCTTCTACCACTTTTAAGAGGTAAAAGCGAAAATTTTGCCGAAAATTGTGGACAATTGTCATTACAATTTGTTTTAGTAGAATTGGGGCCCAGAAATAGCCCAGGATAGAGGGCAGTCTTGACAAACTTATAGAACATGTTGGCCTGCGTTGCGTACTGACATTTTTTAATGTGAAAACTTATCTTAGCTTCTCCAATCATCACAAGGTCGCGTTTTCCAGATGTCACCTATAGCATACCTCGCAGCGGCGCTTCTGGCCGCAAGCTGCGCGCGCGCTGACAACTGCACCACCGCCGACTTCGCCGACACGTGCGGCCTGGAGCCCGAGGGCCCGTGGAGCGCCGCGCTCGAGGACTGGGTCACCGCAGAGCGCGTCACCGTGGGACGACATGGTAACTCATTTTCCGTCTCACTGTACTGCTACTCCATCATCAGTTGTCTGAAGGAAATATGACTAAGTATTTCGAGGCACGTCCCTTCACACATCTTCGCTTCTGCCGGCTGTCCAGCCTGTTCGTGTATACAGCTGCTTATTCTTACAATGACAAAATAAAGTAGGTACCTAAATCGTCCTCCTGATTGAAGAGCCCCTAACACCTTGCGTGGCACTACAGTTGCCACCCCAAGGAATCAGTGGTTACCTACACCGTTTCGTTGTGCTCATCGAACAACGGGCACACCCTTAGAAGTTGTACTGATGAACCGTATATTAATTTGTCGTAGGTATTGTAGTGTACCTATGGGCTGAATTACAAAGTCGTAGTAAGTAAGTAATTAAAATGCAAAAAAATAATAGTCAAAACTCAACATCTTTTGAACAAAGAGAAAAACATAAATTATTTATTACTAGTTTTCCCGCCCGCGACTACTGTTTATCGCGAAAAAAGCATCCTATTTTCTTCTAGGATATTCAAAACCAATGCAAAAGTAGGTGTAGCATCACTCGTGATATTTTTTGACAGACTTGTAATTTCGTTTTCATGGCAACCACAGACCATTCTGTGATGGCAACCGTTACTTACAGTGAGTAATCAACATATTCCAGTTTTCCCGTGGAAACTTAAATTTTCCGGGATAAAATATCCTATTTCCAGGGTATAAGCTATCTCCATTCTAAATTTCATCAAAATCCGTCCAGCCGTTATCGCTTGAAAGCTCCCCAAACAAACAAACAGACAACGTTTCACTTTTATATATTGGTAAGGATAGGTTAATAAATCGTTCGAAATCGAAATTAGGTAAACTAAGTATGCTTTGAGTTGTAAAATTTACCTTTCATATGCCTACTCAGAGTTGAATCTCGCAGAAGGAAAAGGAATTACCCTTACTGACTGACTCTACCGGTGCTTCAGAAATACACCCGTTAGAGAAGAGAGCACCAATAACCTAATAATACTACTCTAACGGGTCTAGGTGTTCTGTGCTAACGGGGATATCATTTTTAGAAGTCTGTGCATTTAATCCATTTTTGACAATCATCAAGCTGATAAGAATAATAAACAAGTAGCCATTAATATATATATTAAAAATCATATATATTTTTTTAAATCTTTGGCGTCTATTTGTGAGCTACCCTGAAAGTTTCAGTTTCAGTATAGCTAATCGGCAAGTGCTCGAAATTAGAGTTGCAAGATACTATACTACTGGACTAAGTGACATAGGAAGCATTCCAAGAATCGGCAGTAAAAAATGAAGCTTATTAAAAACAAACTATAAAAATACAAATGACTAATAAGAAACCAAGCAGGACCAGTCCCACAAGCAGCACCCGTTCTCGAGTATGACTTTTATACCAGCCGTCACCTCCTTCAACCATTTTAGAGGGATGGGAGTGACCCGGTACACAGAGCCGCCAATTACAAATTGAGTAAGTAGGTACGTAAGTATACGTTTACTATTGCCATGTGCATGATAATATAGGTACCGTACGTAGTCATACATATGACGATATGTATCGGCGATGCGGCTACTGATTCTGAATTCTAGTGCTTCTCAACAAAGATGATTTTACGTAAGTATTGTTAAGTACCTACCTATGTGAATCTTCTGCAATTGTTTTGATCATTTCTTTAAAATTTTGGTTGCCTTCACCGCAGGTCGAATAATGGCGCTGCCTCCTACACAAGGTTACTACGTGTCAGAGCGCATCGATCTCATGCCGCCGCCACCTCCTCCGCCCCACCAGCACGGTCCGCACCACATGCTCCACCGGGGGCCTTATCCCATGCACCACCCGCCGGGACATCGTGGATCTCCTGTGGACCACGGACCCCCGGAGACCCAAAACTCGCGGCTGCAGAACCCGCCGCCGGGTGCCCCTGCACAGCTGCACCAGGGCTCCGCGCCGCAGCCCTACGATGAGTGGCAGGCAACGCCACCGCCGCCGCCCGGCGCGGGCAAGATTGTCAACAAGCCGCCCAACCCGTACAAGGATCAGTTCAAGCCAAGTTATGTGAGTACTTTCAAAACGAGATAACTACAAAAACACAATTTGCAATGCATTTATTTACCCACCTACTTACCTACTGAGGTGAGTTTGGTCACAGGTTTGGTGTACAGACTCCGCTGGCTGGCTGGCTATTTATTATTCTGTACACCAACTAAAGAAAGTTCAATTGTTTTGTGCTGTAACTTTTGCGTTGCGGGAGACTTCAGATTCCGGCAAGCAGTTAATTATGTGAGTAGGCTTGACTCATTATCTGCTCGTTTCCCAGCCCCCGCCGTCACCTCCTGCGCGGCCAATCCCCGTGCAGGGCCTGGCAGACCGCGTGGACGAGGCGCGGCCGCCGCCGCACAAGCAGGTCTCCGAGACCGACCTGTACCTACTCGGCGCCATCGAGAAGCTCGTCTACCGCGTTGACCTCATGGAGAAACGGCTCAGGAAGATGGAGGAGAATGTGCACTACTTGGTCGCGGGCACGCCAGCTAAGCCGGGTGAGTTCAGACTTTTTTTTTCGTTTGCAAAGAAATTCATTACTGCCCTCTCTGAAAGTCTTGAACAGAAAATACCTACTTTGCTCCCACTTTTCCAGTATCCAATCAGTGTTTTTCGAATAGATGGGATGAAAAACAGTTTTTGATTCTATGAAAACTTAAAAAGCACCAATGCTTCGTAAACAGACTCCAACAGTTTCTGTTTTCGACGGTCAAACTTAGATACCTAATGATTTTGCTGTATTGAGAGGGCAGTAATGAATTTCTTTCCGCCTTAGCTCGGCCATATTCAAGTTATAAGCCATCACATTTTTATTTTAATGTGCAAAATGTATAACACTCCTTTGTTGGGATTTGAACTCCGGTACTAAAGATCCAAAGTCAACCTATGTCTAGCCGAGGCCAAAGAGTATATAAATACTACGTGCCGAGGCTATCCTGACATTTTGTACTACGCCGAAAAGTTAGTATATATCACGAAATAAATGAAGGGTTGCTAATTCACAGTTGACCAAAGAGAGCGCGTGGTGCAAATTGGGTTACGTAGCGCGACGAGAAAAGGGGGTGACAATCGTAGCTTCCAAACGAATGGACCGATTTAGCTGCGGTTTTTTATGTTTCAAAGCTGAGGTAATCGAAATGGTTCTTAGCTATAATGGGGGGGAGGGGGTGAAGGAGGGGTAGGGTGAGGATCGTTGCTCCCAAACCCCATACGAATGAACCGATTTTGAAGCGGTTTTTTATGTTTGAAAGCTGATGTGAATGAGATACTTCTTAGCTATATGAGGGGGCGGAATCAAAAAAATGGGGGTACGAATTGAAGCTTCCAAACGAATGGACCGATTTAGCTGCGGTTTTTTATTTTTGAAAGCTGAGGTAAAAGATATGGTTCTTAGGCTATAATGGGGAGTAGGGGGTCTCAGGGCAGGGGGTACGTGGAGTGGGGGGGGGGGGGTTTATACAATTTTGATAAATAAATCATTTATAAAATATTAGGAGTGCACGCAGCAGAAGGAGGTACGCTTATTACATACGTGTGAGTTAACTTACGTCGACACACACACAAACACGCTCGCATGTGGGACTCCCCTACTGCTTCATAGCAGCCTGGTACATCGTGTAGTCAACAGTCGCCGTACTTTGGAGCTTACTACGGTCAGCTAGTGAGTTTGCTATCTACTTTTTGCAAGGAGTTATTACTTTCCCTAAAATTCATCCGCTTTATTGCTAATTAAATAGTACAGGTGATTACTGAGCCAATATTATGATTAATACTTCTGTCAAGGCTGCATCCGATTCTGATGCTTCCAAAAAGAGTGACCCGGAAATGCAGGGTACTGTAAAAAGACGCCGCGGAGCTCCTGATAACACAGTAGACGGAAAGTTTAAACTTTTTGAAACTAATATCACCAAGATGCTTTCTTCCTGGAAATCGGATATGGATTCCAAATTCGAGAAATTTGATCACAGGTTATCTGAGATAAAGTGTGATATTGAAAAGTCCATTGACTTTATGGCCTCTCAGCATGAAGATATGAAACTTAAGGTAGATGTCTTGCAACAGGAATGCAGGGACAATCAAAATCAATTTAGCCTGCTGGAGGATCATATTGAAGACTTGCTTCGTAGTTCTCGTAGTTCGTCAATAGAGCTCAGGAACGTCCCGTAAGTACTTCCTTTGTCTCATTCATTACAATGAATGAGACAAAGGAAGTACTTACCAACTATCTAGTTGAGCTGAGTGATACAGTTGACGCCAAGATGTCCTGTAATGAAATCAAACATATCTTCAGGATCCCTGGTAAGCCTGAGGCTAACAAACCGATCATCGCAGAACTGACCTCTACACTGCAAAAGAACAAGATGGTCAAAGCTGTGAAGAGCTTCAATAGCGCCAACAGGTCCTCCAAACTGAATGCCTCACACTTAGGCCTGCGTTCTAAAAGTTCGCCGGTTTACGTTGTGGATCTCCTCACAAGCAAAGCGAACCGCTTACAATACTTTGCCAGAGACCTGACCAAAACTGGGCAGTTCAAATACTGCTGGACATCTAATGGGAAAGATTTTCTGAGGAAGGCCGATGGTGCGCCGATTGTTTTGATTAAAAACGAAGAGCAAATAACGGAACTTATATCACACGGTGATTGACTATTGATTAGTTTTCTAAATTTGTATGTGTTTTCCTTATTTTTTCTATGTTCTATTCATGCAACTATAATATTTATTTGTGCGACCCTAAAACTCACACTCCACTTACATTCACTGTCACAACAACAAATCAACACTCTAATACTCTGCATACAAGTTATAAATTCCCTTAAAGCTATATCCATGTCCAATGTTCAAATCTTGCCAATTACCTCAACCATGGCACTTTATACTAATCACGAATCAGCATGTACTTTTCACTGTGTTATCATTTTAACACTTAATAGTGGATAAGAACTCAAATAATTTATCTAATGAGCTTGATGAGATTAGGGTTGCCGAATTCTTTTCTTGCTCACTTGATAAATGTTGTGACACTATTGTACAGCCTAATAGATACATCTTACTGAGAATATAAGAAGTATTTATAAAAACTTTGATGTGTTCCATGCTATGCTTTCTGCTTTGAAGCTGGACTGTGACATCTTAGTCCTCACCGAATGTTGGCTATCTACCAACAAATCCTTACCACAACTCCCCAATTATGATCTCACCTCCTCATCTCGGTCTATAAATCAAAATGATGGTATAGTTATCTATTGTCTAAACTCGATTTCCTGTGTTATTGAAGAGCCCGCTTTCTCGGGTGCAAATTGTATGATTATTAAAATCGAAGATCATACATTTATCTTAGCTATATACCGTTCCCCTTCCTTCAGAAGTACAGAATCATTTCTAGAGTCTCTTGAAAGAAATAAAAAAAAAAAAAAACAGTTAAAAATTTTAGAAATATTATTATCATCGGTGATATTAATATCGATATTAAACCTAATAATACTGACTCAAAGAGTACCGACTACTTGAATTTAACTGCTGAATTTGGTCTTTTGCCTGCACACACCTTTCCAACAAGAGATGACAATTGCTTGGATCATGTTTTACTCAAGACCATGTCACAAGCCTTATGTTTTGTGCTGCAAACTGCTTTGACAGATCACCTTCCTGTTCTTGTGTGCCTCTCTTATTCACATGTGGGCAAAAAAACAGATTCTACTATGTTTAGTAAAATTGATTATGGAAGGGCAAAAATTCTGATCTTTCAGCCATTTTACAATCTACGGACGCGAACTCTGCAACAAACTTATTTGTCGATAATTTAATGTATGTGATACATCAATGTACTATTCTCAAACAGCTGCCATGTCGTCAACGTACATCCAAACCATGTATTGCACAGGGCTTGTTGCGGTGTATCCGTCATAGAGACAACATGCATCTTAAGGTCAAAAAACATCCCAACAATAAAATTCTAGTCGTGAGTTATCGACGCTACAGAAATTACTGTAACAGTCTTCTTAAAAAGTTAAAAATTGAATATGAGCGCTCCGAAATTCGGAAGGCTGGACAAATTGCTAAACGATACTGGAAGGTTATCAAGAGAGTTGCTAATATTTCACAAAATAAACCTGCCCCTACTGAACTTTTAAAATCTGAATCTGACCCCCTCACAGCTATTAATAAAGTAAATTCGTTCTTTGCAAATGTTGGTAAATGTTTAGCAGAAAATATTTCCGAGAAACTAGGTTCCTCAGTACCTTCCTGTAATATAGTATCACAATCAAGTCTACGTTCGTTTGTGTTACTAAACACGGATGTAGGTGAAGTTGAGAGAACCATTCTTGCATTGAAAGGTGACTCTGCCACTGGGTGGGATGGAATTTCGTCTTTATTTTTAAAACAAGCTAAAGATCTTATCGTTCCATCCTTGACCCACATTATCAACCTATGTTTCACCACTGGTACATTTCCCTTTTCGTTTAAGAGATCGATCATTCATCCCATTCATAAATCTGGTGCGCGAGGCGATGTCAATAATTTTAGGCCAATCTCAATCTTACCGGCTTTATCAAAGGTTATTGAAAAAAATCTTAACAAAAGGTTGATGCATTACCTTGAGCAAGGAAATCTACTATCTGGATCTCAATATGGATTCAGAGCCAATAAATCAACAGAAAAAGCTGTTTCTAGCTTGACTGACTTCATCATCAGTAGTCTAGATCAGAAGAAAAAAACTGTAGGTCTATTCCTAGATATGACCAAGGCTTTTGACACCGTCTCCGCACCGCTTCTCTTGAAAAAGTTGGAGCAACTGGGAATACGCGGTACTCCAGTAAAATTATTTCAGGACTATCTTACGGCCAGAACCCAACGTGTAAGCATCAACAATGTTGTGAGTGATGATGTCATGGTTACCTTTGGGGTTCCTCAAGGGTCGATATTGGGCCCAAGTCTTTTCTTAATCTTTATAAATGATTTATGCAACTACAATCCAGTTCATGGTAGAATTTTTACTTTCGCTGACGATACAGCTCTTGTGTTCGAGGGAGAGACTTGGGAACAAGCACGTTTCCTCGCTGAGAGAGGTCTTCGTGATGTTATTGCATGGCTTCAACTTAACTTGCTTACCCTTAATTTTAGTAAAAGTAAATTTGTAACCTTTGGCCTCACGAGTAAAAGCATTCCTCAGAAAGATACTTTTAAAATTCAGGCACATATCTGCCCAACTTCCTCATTCAATATCTGCAACTGTGTCTATCTTGACCAAGTGGACTCCATTAAGTACCTCGGAGTTATTATTGATGAGCAACTCACTTGGATGCCTCATTTGGGATCTGTGTCAGCTCGTTTAAGGAAACTTATATGGGTATTCAAAAACCTTAGACATGTAATTTTCGTTGACTTGCTCAAAGATGTTTACTTAGCAGTATGCCAATCAGTCGTTGCGTATTGCATCTCAATTTGGGGCGGTGCGTGTAAGACTAAAATTATTAAGCTTGAAAGAGCCCAACGCTCCGTCCTTAAAGTGATGACTTTTAAGCCTTTTCGATACCTTACTCATTATTTGTATTCCGACTGCCAAGTTTTATCAGTACGTCAACTTTTTGTTTTTCATCTTATTCTTTCATTTCATCAAACTATCAACTTTGACTGCAATTTAATTTCTTCGCGCTCCACCAAGAGAATATTCAAGACAAAACACTGTTCTACTGCATTTGCTAGAAGGCACCCTTTCTTTCTTGGAGCCTATATTTTTAATAAATTAAATAAAACACTAAACTTATATCCTATGACGCGCCACGCATGTAAAGTGGCACTAAAGAAATGGCTACTACAGCAAGATTATATTTCCACGGAATCTATACTGACAATTCTTTCATAAAGCTACCTAAATAAATTTCCCCTCACTTGAGTTCTTGTCATTATATGACGTATACCATTTATATTTATATATGCATGTTATTTATTAATTACCTACCATGATGTTGAGTTACAAATATTATGTTAGTTTACTTTATATCAACGTGTCCAAAATCGTTTGTCCGGCGGAGGGCATTGGCATGCCAAAACACAGGGTCTCCTAGTTTGGGTGCCAATGTTTTCTAACTAGGATTAATTCTCAAAATGTTATTTCAACTTTGAATGTACTAAATTGTTTTACGATGTTTGTTAACATTAATAAATCATTTTCATTTTCAATTATTAATTTGTGCTTGTAAATAAATATATGAGCTGTAAAGTATCTACAAGCGCCATTTATATTGAATCCCTGGCTACGTTCAGGATTCTACTTAAGAATCCTTCACTCCGCTCTGGATTCAAAATAGCGCTCTCGCCGGCAAAATATTATTTCGCTCCCTAGTAATATAATCAACTTAACCATCATCTGATACCCCATGTCGTTTCTTTCCAGAGCCGTGTCCCGGGAACTTCACGCGGCTGGGCGGAAGCTGCTACCACGTTTCGTCAGACGCGCTCAACTGGAAGAACGCGAACTACGCGTGCCGCAAGCTGCGCGGGCACCTGCTGGAGCTGGAGGGAGACGAGCGCCGCCGGCTCACAGCCGCCGTGCTAACCGACCCGGCCCTTAAAGGTGAGTTGTATCACGTAACGTCGGACGCGCTCAACTGAAAGAACGCGAACAACGCGTGCCGCAAGATGCACGGGCACCTGCTGGAGCTAGAGGGAGAGCATTTGCCCCCTGTGATTCCTGTCCCCATAACCGTGTGGACCTATTCTCGATTCACTGCAAGTCTGTACTCACACTTTGTCGTTAAAGTCTCCCATAATAACGTTGTAGTGTTGTGTAGGGGCCCTTGTGGTGTTATGTAGGGCCGAAGAATTGTCATCAAACATAATCTTCTACCTCATCATCCGAGTGTGTGTGCCGAGGTCGGTGCATAAACCTGTACTACCTTAAGGCTATACCTTTCAGTTAGCTTAAGAACCAGGTACGCTACCCTGGTTGACACACTGGATACTTCTATAACATTATCAATGAGGACTTTATTGACGAGGAACCCCACGCCACCTTAGAGACTGCTGATCGCCCTTTCAGAAGTAGAATAGGTTGGATGGCCCTACTCCTGGGTTATTGTGTCCTCCCCCTGTCTTCGGACTTCACTTAACTCTAGAATGTGCCACCTGATCTTCGTAAGCTCCGTCTCGAGTTGCGCCATGTGCTCGTCAAGCCTAATCGTTCGTCCGTTGTACGTAGCCAGGGTCATTTGTTTTTGTTTGGGGTGGCTTACGGTAGCCCGGTGATTCTTCGCACCCCCTGCCCTGCTATTTCCTTGACCGCCATCTTGGTCAGGACTAGCAGGGCGACCAGGAAATGGGGGCCATTGTTTCATTGTGCTGTTCATATTGGAGGTTTTGACAATAATCGCCACGCTGGGCATGCGAGTTGGCTATCGCAGGGCATAGCTTCTCGCACCGGTGACGCTGCTGCCCGTCACCTACTTGTGTCATTTGGCTACGCTTGTTTTGGGATGGTTATACCGCCGTCCGTCGGTCCCCAGAGTCTCGTTCGTTATCCAGCAGGATGACTGCGTGCAGGTGAGCAATAAGATCGTTCTTCGCTCCCACACATCCCGCACAATGTTCTTGGTATCTCTTCAATAAGAATTTGCATTGGTTGAGAAAAGCTCAACGAACCGTCGACAAGAGACGATACGGTAGGAGGCTGCCTTTTGATCGGGGCTGAACACCCCTCAGCTGACTCCCATATCGTACAGTGCTTACGGTGTAAAATCAAATATCTCAGGGTGACTTTTGTAACAAGTAGGTACAAGGTGGATGGTGCAATTTTATTGTTATGGGCTGACATAAAAATTTAAATATTGCCTTATTATATGGATTTCTGTGTGGGCACATGTGACGCTTAAAATCAGGCGAGCGATCTGCTCAACTGTCACTCAAATAAATTAAAATAAAACGGCCAACTGCGAGTCGGACTTACGCACCGAGGGTTCCGTATAAACTTAAGTTTGCCATTGGAAAACTGTTGTCCCCATACGTCGATGTATGTCGCGGTTAGTTTATCAAAAGCATATAAAAAAATGCGCTTTTAGGATTTTTTCCTCTACTTGTGCTATATAAGACATTACTTCTTGGCAAATTTCAAAATTCATTAGGTAAACGGGAAGTACCCTGTAGGTTTTGATTTCCTTGCGAGTGCCAAAATATGCAGCATCATCATCGTCATCATCATTTCAGCCTTTCCATGTCCACAAGGGCCTCCCCCAAAGAGCGCCATGACGAGCGATCTTGTGCCACCTCCATCCAATGACTTCCTGTGATGGCTACAATGTCGTCGGTCCAACTTGTAAGGGGTCCATTGCCACTTCAACTTGAGAGCTATGTCGGTAACCTTGGTTCTTCTACGGATTTCCTCGTTACGGATTCTATCACGTAGTGAAACACCGAGCATAGCTCTCTCCATTGCACGGTGCGCGACATTGAGCTTGTGTATGACCACGTCAAATAAACATACGTGAATAGTTCACGTCTCAGTGCCGTATGTCATCACTGGCAACACGCACTGATTATAAACTTTTGTCTTGAGACTCTGCGGTATCTGCGACGAGAAGATATGGCGTAATTTCCCGAACGCTGCCCATCCGAGTTGGATTCGTCGGTTGACCTCTTTGTCGAAGTTGGATCTACCCAGTTGGATCGTCTGACCTAAGTAGACATAGTGATCCATAGCTTCGATTATATCGTTCCCAACATAAACCGGCATGGGTGCGACATGGGCATTTGACATGATGTTCGTCTTACGCATGTTCATTTTAAGACCCACCTGTTGTGAAACAATATTGAGGTCACTGAGCATTGTGCTTAGGCCTTCCAGGGTTTCTGCCATGATTACTATAGCAAATCGAAGGTGAGTGTTGAATTCGCCATTGATGTTAATACCATGTCCGTTCCAGTTCAGAAGCTTGAATATATCTTCCAGTGCAGAGGTGAACAGTTTCGGAGAAATAACGTCTCACCCCTTTATGCAATTTGATAGAATTCGTGCTCCGATCTTGGAGGCAGACAGTCATGGTGGCCTTGCTCTACAAACACTTCAACACTTCGATGTACACCGGTACATCAATCTGGCACCGCTGTTACTGTTAGCACGCTGTTGTGACTGTTAGCACGGGCAGTGTCTGGAGTGAATCAAAGGCTTTCTCGTAGTCCGCAAACGCTAGACAAAGTGGCCGATTATACTCTTCGGTCTTCTGTATAATCTGTCGGAGCGTATGGATGTGGTCTACGGTGCTAAAGCCTTTCTGGAATCCAGCTTGTTCGGGAGGCTGAAAGTCGTCAAACCTACGAGCGAGACGGTTTGTAACTACTCTCGAAAACAGCTTATAAACGTGGCTCAGCAGCGAAATGGGCCTATAATTCTTCAAGAGGGTGTTATCACCTTTTTTAAAGAACAACACCACTACGCTCCTGTGCCACGCCTCTGGCGTAGTACCCTCGAGGATGAGAGAGTAAAACAGCTTCTGAAGGACTTGAAGTACCGGTGTTCCACCCGCTTTCAGTAGCTCTGTCGTTATTGCTCCCTGGTGCCTTGTTGCTCTTAAGCTGTTTGAGAGCCATTCTGATCTCGTATAGGCTGACATCCGGGATATATTCGTTATAAAGTCAGGTCAAACGGGCTCTTGCAACGCTAGTCGTGCTAGGAGGACAACGCGATTAGTTGTATAATTGCCCATAGAACTTCTCGAGCTCACTCAAAATCTCTGGCTTCGAGACGATGCTGCCACTGTCCGTCTTCAGCTTCGTCAACAGGCTTTGCCCAATAGACAGATCTCTTGCATACACTTTGGAGCCCTTGTTCCGCTCTATTGCGTTTGTTAGATTACTACTTATTCCACCACAACTCCACCATACTTACTATCCAGCTTTCAGACCGAACTTCGTTCTGAAAGCTGGATACATAACATTAACATGTTCCAAGTATTATTTTTATACATTTTTATATTTAAAATAAGTAGTAATCTAACACGTTCTTAATACAATTAGTACTATAGGAACGCAAATCGTGTCGCATCGACTTGGAGATTTGTTTAATAAGCAAGCTATAACTAGACATATATATCTGCTGAAGACTGCAGCCTCATCTCGCGTCGTTCTGCCATAAGTTTGAGTGTATGCTCAGAGAGTTTGTTTTATTTTTGCGGTGGGTCTTAAAGAACTCCGATCCGACCGCGTGAACAATTTCCACCAGCCCGTTGTTTAGTTCGTACACAGTATCGGATTCGGTAAGGATTTGGAAGAGATTTTGGAGTTCCAACTGAAAGCTCTCGGGGTTTTGGATTCGGGCAGGACTTGGGCGAAGATCCCATCAAAAAAGACCTCTCCAGCTTTACTTTGATATTCAATGAGCCTCCTACCATGCGGTGATCACTGCCAGATAGATTTCACCGCCGGGGTGCAGCCACGTCCATTTTCTGGACGGGCCCTTCTTGAAAAAGGAGTTCATCATAAAGAATCCCTCCTTCTTCATGAAGTCGGCCAATCGCTGATCCTTTTGGTTCCGCTGTCTAAATCCAAACTGCCGCACTCTCAGTTCATCACAATTCCTAATGCCCAGCCGTGCTTTGAAGTCTCCCATCACCACTGTGAAATGTGTTTTCGGGGCCTGTATGGCATTGGAAATGTCGTTGTATATAGCCTCCACTTCGTTGTCCGGGCGTTTCGAGTGTGGAGCGTACACCTGTATGACCTTCAGCGAATACCGTTCGGTAATTCTGAGTATAAGGTATGCCACCCTGCTCGAAACGCTATCGATCTTCACAATGTTGTTGACGAGGGACTTGTGGACGAGATACCCGATACCGTTTTGGGACTGCTGGTCACCCTCCCGGCCATAGTCACCACGCTTGGCAGGTGGATTGGTAACCGCAATGTTACAAATATGTACTCGGAGGACACTGCTGCCCATCTTCCGGTGTGTATTCCCTTAGTCGCCTCTTACAACATTCACGGGAGGATTGAGAAGGGTCTTATTCTAAGCAGAGACCGCCACGGCATATATGCAGCATAAACGGCCGCATCTTTTGATGCGTTAACATACAAGTTTGTTTTCACAACTCCAAGGGATTGCAGACCTGAGTATTTGATATTAATTTCAACTTGAGATCTCCACTCGTTCCTGAGAAAATGTCGTGACATACAGACAGACGGACAACGAAGTGATCCTATAACGGTTCCTTTTTTTCCTTTTGAGGTACGGAACCCCCAAAAAACACGCCATACTAACCAATGACGAAGGAAATGTTACTCTATGATACTAACCCATACTCCGCGCAGGTTTCGACTTCTGGACCGGTGGGCTAAACCGGCTGAACCGGGGCCTACTGTGGATCTGGTCGCACTCTAAGGGTTCCTTTTTTACACGACTGCCCAAAAAAAGGAGTGTTATGTTTTTAGCATTCATGTATGATTGTATGTTTGAGTTTCTTTATTCCACCATAACTTTGAAATGCCTGAACAGGTTAAGACGTGTGTGGTATCGTTAGAATCCTTATTTCCCCCTGAGTAACATAGGCTATTTTTTTTTAAAAGTCTATTTTTTTCAGTATAGCTCGCTTTTCAAAAACAAAAACAAAAAACAAATATTTTTTTCTTCGAATTATAATACAATATGGGTATCAAATTGAAGACATTCCAATAGTATATAATTTATTGGCATAAGTTCATTTTTGGCAGGGTAGGCGTGTTTTTTTAGCTTTCAAGCTAGTTATTTCCTTTTGTGGTACGGAACCCCCCAAAAAGCACGCCATACTAACCCATACTCCGCGCAGGTTTCGACTTCTGGACCGGTGGGCTGAACCCGGGCCTGCTATGGATCTGGTCGCACTCTGCGAAGGCGGTGGCGAACACTACCGGCACCAACGGCACCGCCACCGACGCCGCCACCGTGGTGGGCGAGGGGCGCTGCCTGGCGCTCGTGCACGACGCGGCGGCCGCCACGTACGTGTACCGCGGGCAGGACTGCGCGCTGCGGCATCGGTACGTGTGCGAGCGAGAGGACAACGCCACGCGCCTCGGGAACGAGATCGAGCGCGTCGCGAGGGATTTGCGCGCTCGCACGCGGATACCGAAGATGAAGTGGGCCAACGAGGACTTGCCTTAGTGAAGGGGATCCCTTGCTTGTGCTGAACCTTGTGTTGAAAATTGACATTACAAAATGACGGTGGTTCCCATTTCTCCCATGGAACATGACCAGGGCCGTCTTTAACCTATTGGAGGCCCTGGGCACATTACAATAATGGGGGCCCTATGACCTTGACAGAGCACTATTTAGTTAGAATAGACATATAAATTAGATAAGCAAAGTTCTATATTTGTTTTAATTTCTTAACACAGTCACATTAAATAAACAGATAATATAATACACAAAAGCGATAAACTGGTTCATCTCTCTTGAAGCATTGTACTTCTTAACTCATTTTTTATTCTTTTCAATTTGGAGAAGAAGCGTTCCCCACTGCAGTTAGTTACCATCATGCTTAAAAAGATTCTCAATGCGATTTCTACATTTGGAAATGTCTTCAATTTTGTTTTTCCTTTAAAAAACCTAATAAGCAATTAGGTTTGTAGTCAGTCATTATCGTGTTATTTCGTAATAAATGTTTTTCGGTAATAAATATCGGTTATCGTTTGGTGATCTGGCAGGAATTAGGGGGCCCCTATCGATCGCGGGGCCCTGGGCACGTGGCCAGTGTGCCCAGTGGGAAAGAGGGGCCTGAACATGACGTCATCGGACAAAATGATTCTATATTTTACTGATTTATTCTTTAGAACTATCATTTTTTCAAACTTCACTTATCAGTGACGTCATGGCACTAAATAAGAATCTAATTTCTGTTGCATTTCATGAAAAATCTTCCTGTCGCATTTGGCGTAAGTAAATTTAGTATTTTGAGTAAATTTTATAAGTAATAAAATAAAATATCGGCAGAAATGCTTAGTTTGGAAGAGTTTAGGAAGTGGGAAAATTAGTAACTCTGTGATGACATCACAAACCAGAAAGATTTTAATGTTTGTTCTTTAGAACAATTTAGGAAAAAAATGTTTCAACAACAAACCACTTACTTATTTGTTTCTATGGAACAAATAAGTAAGAAATTGACTAATTCTGTCCACTGACGTCAAGTTCCATGGAACAAATGGCAAGCACCTCAAAATGAGACGAGAACTTGAAGACAGCGTTATCGAGGGAAGGTCAGCGAGAGGGAGATCGGTACTAGGAGGCGACACGACGTGCCCTCTGATTACATCCGAAGGACACTTAATTTGGCAGTTGCTGCAACAAGCCACAGCGTAGGCGAGTTACTCGTCGTAGTATTGTTCTATTCCCTCTTCGGTGTAGGGTTCAGAGACTGAACGTGAAGTATTTTCGATCGCGCGTCGTCTCCTTTCGATTGGGGCATGCCCCGTGCACCCACTGGCTTCACCCACTGGTGGGTGCACGGGTAATTCGCATTTCCCCGTCCACCCACTGCACTAGTTGATATAAAGTTACCGGCATCCGAAAATTCATAAGCCTAGCGGGGACAAATTACTTTTAATTTAAGAATTAATTAACTATTTATTATTAAGAAATATACAGGTTACATATTTAACTGTTATTTGATTTAATTTAAAAAGAAACACCCGTATTACCTTCTGCTAGATTTATTAAAAAAAGACAACTTTTTTACACTAGCTTAAACTATCATATTTACAATGTTACAGAATCACAACAAAATAACTTATTAAAATAAATAATTAATGTAGGATGCCTGTCGAGAATGCCCCGCGTTGAGCATCTTTACAGTGATACTTTGTTTTCGCCACCTTCGGACAGAATAAACGTACTGAATTTTCGCCCGGAAGTGGCCTAAATTTGTACGAAGTTTCGTCCGGACGAAAAATATTAATAATACATTGTACATACTTAAATTTTCATATATATTTTTAAGTTATTAATCAAATTCTGACGTGATGTTATAAAATAATGATTACATATAAAGCAAGAGTGTCTAATAAACATTTAGAACACAAGCTTGCTTCAGGGCGCGCCACAAGCAGATGCGCTTCAAACAGAGCATCACACTTGTGCAGGTTTATAAGTTTATTTTCATAGAGGCACTCGCTGCGTTATGCTTTCAGTAGTAGCTGTTGTGGCGCGCCCGCGCCGTTGTGACTAACGGTACGGAACTGCAATAATTAGTACGGACATGCTCCTTGCGCTGACAGTAGCGTATCAGTACATTAGTATATTAGTACAAATATATAAACATTCCAACGTTCATATCAGGCGTTGCATCTCACTGTACCGGCAGAAAGTGACGCGTCTAGCCGACACTTAATCCATCATGTGTGCTACATTAACACTTATTGGTTTCATTTAGAGATCTTTAGAGTTGAAGCAGAGCGTTATTGGAGATGCCAAATTGTTCAGTTAGTTTCGAAGTAGGAGCAAAAGTCCAGTTAGGGGTGCTATAACATGACGTAGATGTTGGGGCTCGCCACAAAAATAATAAAAATAGTAATTGTACATTATTAGCCACGTTAATAATGGGGCTAGCCACGTTAATGTTGGGGCTAGCTACGTTAATGTTGGGGCTAGCCACGTTAATGTTGGGGCTCGCCACGTTAACGGCTAAAGCTAAGTCATTTGAAATCCAGGGAATTTATTATTATGTGGATTATTAACTATATCATTTTGGGACATTGGCTTTTTTCATTAAATGATTATTATTCCTCTGACTGGTTACAAGCATCGCAAAGAATTAGCAAGTACTTACTTTCAAAGAAAATATCAAACGAATCACACAAAAATAGGAGATAGTCGACATAAATAAGTATCATACATTATGTACATTCGGTGGAACAAATCCCCAACATGAAGCCACGTGCCCGGCGCCGGCGCGGGCGGCACCGAGGACTACAAGAAAGTTCATCATCACTATCATGTCAGCATTTAGAAGTCCACTGCTGAACAAAGGCCTCCCGCAAAGAGCGCCATGACGAGCGATCTTGTGCCACCTCCATCCATCGATTCCCTGCGATGGCCACAATGTCGTCGGTCTACTGTCGTTGTGTATGTTGTTCACGTCTCAGTGCCGTATGTCATCACTGGCAACACGCACTGATTATAAACTTTCGTCTTGAGGATCTGTGGTATCTGCGACGAGAAGATATGGCGTAATTTCCCGAACGCTGCCCTTCTAAGTTGGATTCGTCGGTTGACCTCTTTGTCGAAGTTGGATTTACACAGTTGGATCGTCTGACCTAAGTAGACATAGTAATCAACAGCTTCGATAATATCGTTCCCAACATAAACCGGCATGGGTACGACATGGGCATTTGACATGATGTTCGTCTTGCCCATGTTCATTTTGGGAGACAATATTGAGGTCACTGAGCATTGTGCTTAGGTCTTGCAGGGTTTCTGCCATGATGACTATATCATTAGCAAATCGAAGGTGAGTGATGCATTCGCCATTGATGTTAACACCGTATCCGTTCCTGTTCCTGCACTGCCCAGGTCTCGACTGAATCAAAGGCTTTCTCGTAGTCCAAAAACGCTAGACATAGTGGCCGATTATACTCTTCGGCCTTCTTTATAATCTGCCGGAGCGTATGGATGTTAAAGCCCTTCCGGAATCCAGCTTGTTCGGGAGGCTGAAAGTCGTCGAACTTACGAGCGAGACGGTTTGTAACTACTCTCGAAAACAGCTTATAGACGTGGCACAGCAGCGAATAATAATTCTTCAAGAGTGTTATCACCTTTCTTGAAGAACAACACCACTACGCTCCTGTGCCACGCCTCTGGCGTAGTACCCTCGAGGATGACAGAGTTAAACAGCTTCTGAAGGACTTTAAGTACCGGTGTTCTACCCACTTTCAGTAGCTCTGTCGTTATTCCGTCCTCTCCTGGTGCTTTGTTGCTCTTAAGCTGTTATGAGCAGTTAAATGTAGTTTCTTTCATCCATTACAGATGGCGTTGTAATGTAACGTATGACGTTACATTACAACGCCAACCGCCAACGTTGTATCTGTCAACTATACATTGTCCGCAGAGTAATAAAGTTAGTTTTTGTCTGTGTTTTTTTGTGAAAAGTATATACAAAAAGTCATTATGTTTCACAAACAAAGCTTTTTCTGTGAAATTAATCTTTAAATGTAGCAATAAACAGAACGCTTGGTGCCGTCATGAGTTCGTAACATGCATGGTAAAGGCCCCTAATTAAATAAGGAACAAACAATAAAAAACATGGGACGCCATACATTATGAGCTGGTAAACGCCACAGATTATTTACAAGGCCAAGACAATAATTATCACTTTTTGGTTTGATATTTAAGGCTTATACAGGATCGATTTTTTTAAACGGGACAGTAAGGGCAGGTACCTTAACCGTTATAGTTACAGGAAAACGTTCCTACGAGACCTACCATAACTTTTTGAGATATTCTGAACTGCTTCACAGATTTTGGAAAAAATGTACAGTCAGCAAGAGAATTGTAATTTTACACAAAGACATTTTTGATGTCAATCAAACCTGCTTCTTATAAGAATCAAAAGTATCTACAGACTGAGGTACTACTTAAGTACTAGAAATGTCCAGAAATTGCGAAAAACTTTTCCCATACATTTTGTACGAAATTATCTTTACCGTTGTAGCTACAGGAAAACGTTCTTGGGAGACTCTCCTTAACTTTTGTATTAATTACCATTATCTTGCTGACTGTACATTTTTTCCAAAATCTGTGAAGCAGTTCAGAATATCTCAAAAAGTTATGGATGGTCTCCAAGGAACGTTTTCCTGTAACTATAACGGTTAAGGTACCTGCCCTTACTGTCCTGTCTCAAAAATACACCCTGTATAGTACAACACCATCTGTTAATCCTGTGAGAACTTTTTGGAGTCGGTCGACTCGGCGCCGCAGCGTCCGACAGTGCCCGCGGACTGCACCACACACACATACACACACACAACACACGGCTTAATCCTTTCAGTAAATAAATCGACTTCAAATGGACTTACTGAACGTAACAAACAATGTTGATAACTTGGACATGTGAACACAGTAGAGCTTTTTATTTCTGAACAAGATAAATGGAAATATACATGGATATCTGTTTAAGGTAATCGATGATTTGAAATGTATTTGTAGTAATTAGAAAATAACTATTGTCAGTTGTAATTACGTTAAAGATCTATAGAGTTTTTTTAACTACTTACGCGCATGCGTGTACACGCGTAGCGAAAAAGAAAAAATCTATAGAGGATCCCATACATGACAAATGAAACCCTGTCAAATAAGAAAACAAATTGAAATCGGTTCAAGAATACCGAAAATGTAAAATACACATAAAAAGCAGTCAAACTTAAACCCTAATCATTTTTGTATTACTTTACTTTTTCATCTAATTATTCTGGTTTATTTAATTTTAACTTTATAAATGCAATTGGTTAAATAATGTTATATTAAATTGGTTTTAAGAGTTATTATGTAATAATTGCAATCTTGCTCTATTCATAACATGGCAATGCATTATTATGTTTTAACCAGCAACAACCAAATTAAGGCAAATAAATTATCGTTTCCTTTGAAGTCGATTAATAATGTACGGATCCGAATTCCTCCACGGTCGCGGCGCCGCACCGCACCGCGCCGCACACCGCTCACACGCACACAGGCGCCGGGATCTACGCTACACTGTAGTTCACTTCACAGGCTTCAGTGTCCCGTCAGTCCGTCACCGGACGGCCCGGCTCAGCGCAAGTCGGCGCGGGCGCTAGTTGAAGTGGAACTTGAACTGGAAGGGGCTTCCATGTTGGAAGTGGTGGAAGGGGTTGTTGAAGGGCCCCCCGCCGCCACCGCGCTGCGCCTCGGGGTCCAGGGGGTCCACTCCCTGGTCGAACTGCGCGCGCTTCTCAGGGTCCGTCAGCACCTGTGCGTTTACAATAAATCTAGTGAGATCAACTGTGTGCGTTTCATTAACGTAAGGGGATTATTACAATACGCGATAATCAGGATTCCTATCTTTAACTCAGGGTGTCAGGATAGTGTTATCTATACCTACAAATCAATACAGTGACTGACTGACAGACAGGAAACGCACAATCACACAGCATAGTGATTTGTTTTGAGGATATATTTTCCTTGAGTATTTCCCCTAGGGATGCACTTAGGATTTTTTGCACTAAGGCCATGGCAATGTTTGCGGGCGGGCAAAGCCTCGCGATGCTGCTAGTAAGAAGCCTCGCCTGCCACTAGGAAGCTCGCGCCGCGCCGGCGGCCCCGCTGCCTCGCTCTGTCGACAGCGCGACAGAAAGCGGGCGCGCCAGTCCAGTATCTAGTGGTCCCTTCTTTCGAGTATATTTATTCATAACTAGCTGCGCCCTGCGGTTTCACCCGCGTTAAGGATGATTATGATTACGATGAAAAGTATCCTATGTGTTATTCCAGGGCAAAGGCTATCTCCATTCCGAATTTCATAAAAATCCATTCAGTCGTTGGACAGTGAAGTATGATGATGATGATGAAAAATATCCTTTATTTTATTCCAGGGTATAAGCTATCTCCATTCCAAATTTCATCAAAATCCGTCCAGCCATTATCGCCTTAAAACTCCCCAAACAAACGTTTATACTTTTTACCCCACTACGGCGAAGCAAAAAAAAGGATTATGATTTTAACCGGTACACAGTATGGAAAATGACCTTAAAAACGGACATCCCCTTTTTATTTATTCAATAGATACTGTAAACTATTTGAAATGTATGAGTAAAACTCCCGAAGGTCAGATGTACATAGAATCAGATTTATGACGATTTTAGCTATTTCTTAAAAAAAACTTTATTCTTCGATATAATATGTTTAAATTCACTTTTTACTATATTTTCTATTGTCATTGCATATAAGTTTATTTTTATAATTTATTAATCAAAACAATATCAATATTGCTCCAATAAAAAGAAAGATATTTTGAATTAATGTAATTTTGGTTTTTATTTTTTTAAACTTTTTTCTTGCTATATTTGGATTTTATATTTGCGTTGGCATATTCTGCAAAACTACACTAATTTGTAAAAAATAATCAAATCTGAATCTGATAGGATCTCGGAGTAATATGCTTCTAAAGTTTTTTCCAGATTTCTCTGGTTTTATGGGTTTATTATTTTTTCATTTATATATTTTTTCAGTGATCAGAGTTGGTAGAATGATTTAGGGTCAATGATGGACATGCCTCTGTGATTCCGGCATTTTAAAATGATTGATACATTTTTTCCGGGATTTCAAAATTATTACGTGGAAGAGTAAGGCAGGGTATGTTTGTTTTTTCTTAACACTTTCAACGCCCTGGGCGGGATGCGGCATAGGTGACCGGCATTCTATAAAAATAACTGAGGTGTTCAAAGACTTTAAGTTAAAGCCGTACAAAGTATAAACGGATCAGATTAGTAATAGATACACTTAATAATAATAATAGGTACCTATAACTTGGCAAGAAGGATCTTTTGTCACCTTATCTTATACTCTGTTCACACAATGGTTGCGACCAATCAGAACAGAGAATCCTGGATGACTCATTTACTGTTTGTCAGAACAATGCGCGCGAGTTAAGGAACCCCAATACGCCCAAATCAGCTTCGTCAACAATACCACACCACGAGATCAGCACTAATTAAGTAGGACATGTGGCACTGGTGGGGAAATGCTGAATTTACATTAAACTAGTATATAAGATCCAAATTTTGTAAAATAGAATTAATTATTATTTGCTAAGGCTATGTTGCCACTCTGTTCGTTTAAATAAAGTTATTTTTTTAACTAAACCAGTAGTACGTTACTTAATTGGCGCTGAGGACAGGATCCTTGCAGCAATTCGTTGCGGTTTCAACATTAACTGAAGCAATTGACGTCCGTTTCTACGGTTTGGCAAAGATCAACGAACAAACAAATTTATTAAGGACCCACACTGGACAATAACGGAGGACCAACAAAGGCTAAATAGTAATTCAAAGGACATGAGAAGTACAATGGAATTGTGAGTAAATCTTTTCACCTTCCTCTGAACTCTCTTTTCATATCCACCTTGTATTGATTTTATGTTGTGTGTATTAGTTAGGATTGGAAAACGCCTAATAGCACAGTGATAAGATCATAGATATAGTTGTTATCACATATAACGTCTTTTAGTTAATAATTTGTAGTATTTTTTTTTCTCTCTTTATCTTTAATTACGTATAGTTACAATGGAAGGCATTAACCGGGTACCACAGGAAATAGTTAGCTTAATCCCGATATTTAACGGCGATGCTAGGGTACTACCATTATTTATAAAAAAGAGTAAATATGTGTTAACAAAGTATAAAGGGGACGCAGCGCAAAACGAATATTTGTTCCACGTAATAACAAGTAGACTAGCCGGGGAAGCAGCTAGCTTAATAGGTGAAAGGGATACGATAGAATCATGGGACGATTTAGAAACATTACTAAACCAGCACTTTGGTGACCCGCGCACCGAAGACTGTTTAGCAATGGAACTGGAATCCGCGAAAATGAACAGGGGCGAAAATTATTTAGAATTTTGTCATAAATTACAGCATATGAGAAGTGTATTATTTTCCAAGATATCAGGGAATATTTCTGATGAAGCCTTACGCCTGGCAAAACAACACATTTACAACAACAGCGCTTTTAAAGTCTTTCTTTATAATCTACCGCAATATTTAGTAAGTTATATTTAGTGCGTTTACGTAACGTGTCCACCTTAGAAGACGCTCTAAAGGTAGTGTTAGAAGAACAGAACTTCCAGTTAGTGTATGATTCGAAAAGTAGTTTCGAACGCATTAATTTTAATAAGTTCCCTAGAACCAACTTCTCAGGTAATTTCGTTAACCAAAGACAACATTATCAAAGTACTACGAATACACCTGTACCTAATAACACGACAAATCATTCATTTACGCCAAACAGTTCGTTTCAATCTAGAAATTCGAGGCAATTTAATAACTATAGTAATCAAAACAATAGTCCGCGGCAGCCAGTAACTAGGTCACAGTTTCCGTCACAACGCAGTCAGCATTTCGCGGCTACTGAACCGCACGTGGCACATTCTGCTGCGTCAGCAACTTCAGGTTCGAATACTGATGTCACAATGCGCACGGCCAGCTCACGACGTATTAATTATACCGATCAATTTAATGACGATTTAAATAACGTGGATAATAACGTACAATTTTGTGATAATGATCAGAGGGCGGTTTTTTTTTCATGATGGCCTCCATCCTAGAGAAAAAATAAAAATTAATCTGAGTAAGCGTTTAAATCTGCCTCACATTATTATACTAGAGTTAAATGCAGTTTTCATGATAGATACAGGTAGTGTCAGATCGTTTATCAGTCCGCATATTGCAAATAAGTATTTTAAAAGTTATATACGGCATGAACCATTTGAAGTTGTTAGCACTCACGCATCAAGTGTTCATAACGAAACGGCATCAATTCCTTTACCGATATCTTTTAAGAGTAACCATTTTCATAAATTTTATGTTTATAATGTGGATGATAGGTACGATGGGTTGATAGGTAGTGATTTGCTTAAGCAGTTACAGGCAAAAATTAATATGGAACATCAAGTATTACATTTAAAACATACAAATATTCCAATAATATATTCACCACCCACGAGAGAAGTATACAGTTTACCTCCTCGTAGCGAACTTAGAGTGAAACTTCCAGTTAATTTATTAGATGGAATAGCTATATTAGAATTTAAGGAATTTACGGAAGGGATTAGAATGCCCGCCGCAATAGTTTCATGTATAAATGGTTATGCTTGCACAGTTATTCAAAATTATACGAACGAGCATAGACATTTAGTAGTAACATCACCTTTTAGAGTAGAACCGTACTCTCAGAACCAATCTGTTAATGTCAATTTTACGGAAAGCGATAGAGAATTAGATAGTTTACTCACACAAAACTTATCAAAATTAAGATTTGATCACATGAACCAGGAAGAGCGTAAAGCTATCGAAGAGATTTGTAAGGAGTATAAGGATATATTTTACTGTGAAAATATTCCATTGTCATTTACTAATCAGGTAAAACACGTTATCAGAACAAAAAATGAGGATCCTATAAATATTAAACCGTATAGATTACCTCCCGTACAAGCGAAAGAAATCAGGAATCAAGTAGAAAATATGCTAAAAGATAACATCATCCAAGAATCACATGCTCCATAGAGTGCCCCCGTGCATTTAGTTCCAAAAAAAATGGACGCATCAGGACAACAAAAATGGAGAATGGTCGTAGATTATAGACGGTTAAATGACATCACCACCGACGATAAGTACCCGTTACCTAACATAAACGATTTATTTGATATGCTAGGGAAAAGTACCTACTTTACAACCCTTGATTTAGCTAGTGGGTACCATCAAATCGAGGTACAGGAAGCAGACAGAGCTAAAACAGCCTTCTGTACTCCAGCAGGACATTATCAATTCAATAGGATGCCATTTGGATTGAAAACGGCACCTGCCACCTTTCAACGAGCAATGGATAACGTCCTGAGAGGTCTACAAGGCTTGCATTGCCTTATTTACCTTGATGACGTCATCATCTTCTCAAAAAGCTTGCCTGAACACATAGAAAAACTCAAATCAGTTTTTGACCTGTTTCGACAAACTAATTTAAAAGTGCAATTAGATAAATCACATTTTCTCAGAAAAGAGGTACTTTACTTAGGTCACACAATTACCAGCGAGGGTTTGAAGCCAAACGATGATAAAATAGATGCAGTTTTAAGATACCCCATTCCAGAAACGGCAACACCTATCGATTATAAATAGCACTGAGTTATTTAATGCCTTATTAGCCATAAGTAAACATGCAAGAACAATATACCTAGTAAGCAAAGAAAATTTATAGAAACTAGAACGTAATATAATATTAAAATCATATATAGATATTACTAAATTAGTTTTTGTGTTAGAAATTCCTCTAATAGACACCGAGACATATAATTATTACAAGGTTATTCCCATTCCTATTTTCAATTCCTTTAATACCCATGTAATTATTCCCAAATACCCTTATTTACTGGTGAATAGATTGAAATACATGCCCATAGCGAGACCCTGCGAAGAAATAGAAAACAACAGATTCCTGTGCGAGGAGAACAACTTGATCCAATACCCCATGGAAACCTGTATTGAGCAGATAATGCTTTTGAAAAATAATTATAGTCAATGCCTGCAAAACCATATAAAAATAGAGAAAACGAAAATACAGAAGGTGAACGACAATTGGTTAATCTATTCCGAAGAAAACCTAGTACTAACGGAAAATTGCAACAACGAAGTTCACAAACATAACATTCAAGGAACGTACATTTTAACACCGAGTCTACAGTGTGAAATACAAATAGAAGATATAATTATAAATGCCAGTACAAACACGACGGACTCCGGTCTTCAACTTCCAGTTATTCAGATACCAGAGCTACAGTTCCACATCGAAACCAGGACCAAGAAAATGGACTTACGAAACGTGGACTTTACTGATATAAAAGAAGTACTACAAAGTGCAAAACTAAGTTATAGTGATAGTGAAAATTTAGAACAAAACATAGTAACTTTTAAAATTAGCGTATGGACTGTGTGCCTTTATATTTTTGTGTCAATTGTAGGAACTGTTATAATAATGCACAAATTTCAGCATAAGTTAATTTGTCGAATCTCCGAAGTCGTCTCTGTCACCTTCGGATAATTTCTCTCTTGGGGAGGGAGGAGTTAAGGAACCCCAATACGCCCAAATCAGCTTCGTCAACAATACCACACCACGAGATCAGCACTAATTAAGTAGGACATGTGGCACTGGTGGGGAAATGCTGAATTTACATTAAACTAGTATATAAGATCCAAATTTTGTAAAATAGAATTAATTATTATTTGCTAAGGCTATGTTGCCACTCTGTTCGTTTAAATAAAGTTATTTTTTTAACTAAACCAGTAGTACGTTACTTAATTCGCGCGCTCACATCATAGGCAGATCTCATTCGCTTACTTCGGTTCGTAGAGTGCATTTCTTTCTTTGCTGTATTAACAATAAACGATTTGGATTTTGACCTGTACTGTCAAGATAGACTATAAAAAGTTGTTTAACTGATTATGAGTTTGTACTTTTGACTGGACTCTTTCTGTTATAACAGGGTTTTTTGTTAGTTTTACAATTCACAAGTAAACATTCAAGTATTTACTTGTGGGAAAAGTGTTTTCCTGCTACAAAGTGCGTAGAAAATGTTATGAATTTACACACAGCGACTCACCAAAGCTTTAATTTCATAGGACGAAGTTCATGGAAACGCATAGCGAGCAAACAAAAAACTAACATTCATTTTTTTATTCAACAGTTAAATAAAAATCAATTTAAAACGTTTAATAATAACTCCCTTTAAATTTAAAATGTAGTAGTTACTAAATCACTACTTTAATACATAATATTAAATTTTAATAATATTAAACTCAATCCCTTAAACATCGGAACTTTCCGGGGAAAAAAGGCATGCCCATGTCTTGACATGATGTAAGTACGAAAAATCATTCTACCTACTCCGATCACTGATTATAATAAACACAACTGTCCAAAAAATAAGTTCAATGCTCGTAAGATTCATTTATGTATGTATGGATGGAAGTTTCTTTTGTCCACTTATACTGCCAAAATAGATGGCAGATAAAAAAAGTTTCTAAGATCTCAAATCCAGTTGTTTGTACAATGTTCTCAAAAACTAGTTGACTGATTTAATGTATTTTTTCACTATGACAATCTATTTTTTCTGAAAAGGTTTTAGATAAGGTTAGAATATGTAATAAATAACACATGAGTATTGGGGTATTCTTGTTATATAAATAATGGTAAAGTAAGGGCTACCATCGGTTTCGGCTTGAAAAAAATTACTCAGTTGAGACTGAGGGGAAGTCAACATTTTCTGATATTATAACTTCATCATCATTGTAATCTATGAGGCTAATATTTTCATAGTTAGCATTACTTAACTCTTCCTCTTCTGTTGGAGCATCATATGGTTTTAATAGCTCTAAAACCTGGACAGGGAGAGGCTTGAGTTTAAGCTTTTTTAGTACAGGGCCAAAATCTATATAAAATGTCCTCATTACAGATCCAAGAATTATCATCCGAACCATTATAGAAAAATAAAAATACAATAATTTTAAATTTATGTTTGCAGTAAAATTAAATATGATGTTCTCCTACTACTAAGATTTATATGTTTTTAAGAGCTTGTTTTTAATTTATATATCCATAACTAGGCATTCGTAAATCGACCAAAACATATTAATTTAATCGCCTGTATTGATAAAATAATAAAACACAATTTATTAGAGTTGGTGTCAACCCTAAGTCAGTTTTTTAAATCCTTAATAACTCTCGATTCCTACGTGATTAGTATTGGATATTTTAATGGTATATTAGGAGGAATCTAATTAACATTTTCGTTTAGAAATAAAATCCAAATATGTTAAGAAATAAGAGTAAAAAATAGTTACAAAAATAAGGTAAATGTTAGAGAAATCGTTTGTTATTAAAGCTAAAATTATTATAATTGGTCCATACTAAAGCTTATTTATTATATTATTATATTCCAAAAAGAAAAACAAGAATTACTAAGTATATTTCATAGTACAGCTATTTCTATGTTTTTTCTGACTTCCATAGAAAATAAAATGAAATGGCCATATTTCTGGTTCTATGTACATTTGACATTCGGGAGTTTTACTCAAGCATTTTAAATTGTTTACAGTACCTTATAAAGAAATAAAAAGGGGACGTCCGTTTTGAGGTCATTTTTCATACTGTGCGGTATGTATTCTAAACTACTCATCATAATTTGACAAATGAGGTATCGTTGGAAGCGTCTTCATCTCCGCTGGTTATAGGCTATGTGACGTCACATTAAATTGAATATGGCGCCCTCTAGAGGACATATAGAAGCGAAAAAAAATAATCTTTGATGCCGTGTATCAAATGAAAGGGCTTAATTAGCCCATTTCGAAAATATATAGATAATAACACAAAATAATTTAAATAAAACTATAAGTTCAAAAACTAAAACCCGACTACGGCCTTAGTGTACTAAAAAGTCACAAACAAGAATATTCAAACGTTTTAGAAATTTTAAACTTTAGTGCCGGAGGAGTGCGATATAAATTTATCAGTATTTAACCAAGTAAGTAAAGCGCGCAAAGTTTTAAATTTCTAAAACGTTTTAATATTCTTGGTTGTCTTCTTAGTCCACGATCGTAGTCGGGTTTTAGTTTTTGAACTTATATTGTACTAGTTTTTCCGCCCGCGACTACGTCCGCGCGGTCTACTGTTTATCGCGAAAAAATGTTTCCTATGTTCATCTAGGATATTAAAAAAATAATACTAATGCAAACATAGGTATAGCACCAATGCTCTTGACATTTTCCGGTTTTCCAGTGGAAACTTACAATTTTCCGGGATAAAAAGTATCCTATGTTTTATTCTAGGGTATAAGCTATCTCCATTCCACATTTTATTAAAATCCGTTCAGCCGTTATCGCGTGAAAGCTCCCCAAACAAACAAACAAACAAACAGACACCGTTTCACTTTTATATATTGGTATGGATATTGGTGTGGATATAAAATAATAGTTGTAATTAAATCAACATACCCACGAACGCCTCTGCTTTGTAAAATAATATATTTAAGAATTTAGAAAAATTAACACCCGTTCAAGAGAGCCCTGCTCCCCCGAGCAGTATGCGCACGCACCTCCTTGGCGGCGGCGACGTCGATGAACTTCTTCTCGGCGAGCTTCTTGTCGTCGCCGTGGTAGTTGTCGGGGTGCCACTTCTGCGCCGCCTTGCGGTACGCCTTCACGATCTCCTGCTTGTTCGCCGTCCTGCAGGACAACCACACATCCTATCAATTGATACATTTTGTAAAGGATTTTTACTCGTCCCCGCAGTACAGTTAAAAAAACTGTCGTTGTTGCAGTTGTCGCGTGGGTGGAACTGGTGTAGAGGCGTGGATATGTCGCGGTGGCGGAACTGGTAGCATGCGCCGCGCAGAGGCGTGGATGAGTCGCGGTGGTGAAACTGGTAGCACGCGCCGCGCAGAGGCGTGGATGAGTCGCGGTGGCGGAACTGGTAGCACGCGCCGCGCAGTGGCGTGGATTACTCTGGTTTGAGTCTAGTCCGTGACTCAAACATTTCCTTTAGAAAATTATTAGAGATGTTCTCGCTAAGCAGGCGTTAATGCTAAGACCATAAAACATCATCATATCATAATGGTTAAGTAATACATGGTACGTAAAAGGAACTGCGGTTTTTTATTACATTTTTATTACTGACTAGCTGCACTCCGCGGCTTTTAACGCGTACAAATTTCGACCCCTCCCTCTCCCTTTTTCCCCCTTCCCGTCAACCTCCCCTTCTCCCTACCCCTTCTTACCCCGTCAGCGACACTTACCTCTTAACTCCGAGTATCTTGTAGTAGTCCCTTTGCTCGGACTGTTTCTGAAGTTTCTGCGCTCGGCCGAGCCCCTCCTTGGCCCTCGAGAGCCCCTCGTACAGCACTGTTCTCTCCGTGTCGTCAGCGACACTTACCTCTTAACTCCAAGTATCTTGTAGTAGTCCCTTTGCTCGGACTGTTTCTGAAGTTTCTCCGCTCGGCCGAGCCCCTCCTTGGCCCTCGAGAGGCCCTCGTGCAGCACTGTTCTCTCCGTGTCGTCAGCGTCACTTACCTCTTAACTCCGAGTATCTTGTAGTAATCCCTCTGCTCGGACTGTTTCTGCAGTTTCTGCGCTCGGCCGAGCCCCTCCTTGGCCCTCGTGAGCCCCTCCTCCAGCTCCAGCGCGTCCTTGAAGGCGCGCGCGGCGTCCTCGTACATCTCGAGGCCGATGAGCGCGTCGCCGCGCTCGCACAGAAGCCGCGCGTCGCGCACCAGCTCTAGAGCTGCGTTGCAATGCGTCAGAGCATCCGTGTATTGCTCCTCCTGTGGGGAAAGTTCATTGATACCATCAAAATTAAATGATCGAATGACGCGAGTTGAACCAATAGACGATGAGAAAGTCCTCTAAACATTATGTAAGTACTGTTACCCTAATTACAATTGTGATTCGAATTCACCACAGAAAGCCACTCCCATCAAATCATGTATTATTAGATGTGAAAATCAACCTAGTAACTTATTTGTATAGTTAAATAATGTTACACAATGATTCCATATTAATTATTGTTTTATTAAAAAGGTGTTACATACATAATCATCTAGCAGTAGTTACAAGTGAGACAAGTGAACTTAGATATTTTACATTCTATTTTTTTTTTTTGTGTTATCATAATAGAGTTCACTAAACTTAATTTGCGCAGTACAGTGCTGAGCTTTCACGATAACATGACGTGCGATTGAACTAGCACTTCCTAGCATCGACCACGACGAGTGTGACCTCGTCCTCTATCCGCAAAACTTTGTTGGCGCTGTCGATGCGCCCGAGGAAGTCGCGCTGGTCGCTGCGTTGCTGCAGGAGAGAGCTCGGCACTAGTTCACTCGACATACACACCTTAACAGAACAGCTGCACAGCCACTTCTTAGCCTCAAACAAGACGAGTGTGACCTCGTCCTCTATCCGCAACCCTTTGTTGGCGCTTTCGATGCACCGAGGAAGTCCCGCTGGTCGCTGTGTTGCTGCAGGACAGAGCTCGGCACTACCTTACTCGATATACACTCCTTAACAGAACAGCTGCACAGCCACTTCCTAGCCTCGAACACGATGAATGTGACCTCGTCCTTTATCCGCAACACTTTGTTGGCGCTGTCGATGCGCCCGAGGAAGTCCCGCTGGTCGCTGCGTTGCTGCAGGAGAGAGCTCGGCACTACTTCAGGACAGAGCTCGGCACTACCTTACTCGATATACACTACTTAACAGAACAGCTGCACAGCCACTTCCTAGCATCGACCACGACGAGTGTGACCTCGTCCTCTATCCGCAAAACTTTATTGGCGCTGTCGATGCGCCCGAGGAAGTCGCGCTGGTCGCTGCGTTGCAGCAGGAGAGAGCTCGGCACTAGTTCACTCGACATACACACCTTAACAGAACAGCTGCACAGCCACTTCTTAGCCTCAAACAAGACGAGTGTGACCTCGTCCTCTATCCGCAACCCTTTGTTGGCGCTTTCGATGCACCGAGGAAGTCCCGCTGGTCGCTGTGTTGCTGCAGGACAGAGCTCGGCACTACCTTACTCGATATACACTCCTTAACAGAACAGCTGCACAGCCACTTCCTAGCCTCGAACACGATGAATGTGACCTCGTCCTTTATCCGCAACACTTTGTTGGCGCTGTCGATGCGCCCGAGGAAGTCCCGCTGGTCGCTGCGTTGCTGCAGGAGAAAGCTCGGCACTACTTCACTCGACATACACACCTTAACAGAACAGCTGCACAGCCACTTCCTAGCCACAAACACGACGAGTGTGACCTCGTCCTCTATCCGCAACACTTTGTTGGCGCTTTCGATGCACCGAGGAAGTCCCGCTGGTCGCTGCGTTGCTGCAGGACAGAGCTCGGCACTACCTTACTCGATATACACTCCTTAACAGAACAGCTGTACAGCCACTTCCTAGCCTCGAACACGATGAGTGTGACCTCGTCTTCTATCCGCAACACTTTGTTGGCGCTGCCAATGCACCGAGCAAGTCCCGCTGGTCGCTGCGTTGCTGCAGGAGAGAGCTCGGCACTACCTTACTCGATATACACTGCTTAACAGAACAGCTGCACAGCCACTTCCTAGCCTCGAACACGATGAGTGTGACCTCGTCCTGTATCCGCAACACTTTGTTGGCGCCGTCGATGCGCCCGAGGAAGTCCCGCTGGTCACTGCGTTGCTGCAGGAGAGAGCTCGGCCCTACTTCACTCGACATACACACCTTAACAGAACAGCTGCACAGCCACTTCCTAGCCTCGAACACGACGAGCGTGACCTCGTCCTCTATCCGCAACACTTTGTTGGCGCTGTCAATGCACCCGAGGAAGTCCCGCTGGTCGCTGCGTTCCTCGCATGTCAGCAGCAGCTTGTCTACTTTCTTCAGCTTCTTGTACAGAGGGAAGCATTGCTTGTGTTCCGGATCCAGCTTTAGGCACTCGCGGATTTCCTGACAACACGTTCATTAAATTAATAAACATGAAATAGGTCTAGAAAAGTAGGACGTCTGGCCCATCGGCCATGTGGAGTGACGGCGAAAGTCGGCCGGCAGAAACTGGATGAGAAGAGCCGAAGATTGGGCTCTGTGGCTTCATTTGGAGAGGCTTATGTCCATCAGTGGACGAGCACAGGCTGATGCTGATGATGATGACGATGAAGTAGGATGTTGGCTTTAACATACTTCAGTTAACTAACGACTTTTATAGCGAAGAGCCTCGGCCTCGACAGAAGGTTGAGGCTATTCGTTGAAAAAAACACTGTCTAGTCACAGTCATAATAATTTGATTAAAAAAATTTGCTAATTTGGTGTAAGAGATAATAAACCGCTAAACTAAGTTCAAAGGTACATGAATGATTATGTTTCTTGATTTCTGTTTAAGTACGTTAAACAGAAATGAAGAAACTGGTGTACATTATACAACTAATAATAAACTGTAAATGATAAGAAAGTTAAATAGTTAAATTCTCACTGTCCAATTGTCAAAGGGGATCCTACGAATTTAAGTCTTTAATAAATAGTGACCCTTAGACTTTGTGAAGGCAACTGTATTTTTACGTACTTATTAAGATTCAAAAGTAGTGTGGTTCATAATCTCTGCAGCCATGCAGTAAAAACTAAATTTAGAACGTTAACCGATGAAACCATTGCAACATTATATTTACATCACATTCACAGTATTATATCATATTATGGAATTCTGTGTGTGTCACAAGTCAATCTATTTACAAGCTTTTATTTAACTTGCAATGTTTGTATGTCTGTATGTTTGTTTAGGTCAAATCTTGCAAGCTGAATTAGAACCACTTTCTCTTAACAACTTCGTCATTTTAGCGCTGATAGCACTAGTTTAGCAGTAGTGAGGGTCCACGGAACTAATATTCAAATTCAAATTCAAAAGTCTTTTTTTTGGACAACAAAAATCCATGTGTTAGTAGAAACAAAATCTTAAAAAATAGTGTTAGTAATAATGCGCAAAACAATTTAAATAGAGAGGAGCAGACTGTGCAGACGACATTCAACTAAAAATTGAGTTTAACTGATCATCGTACACACAAAAAGCCTCAAAAAAAGAAGAAGGGAACTCTCCGCCACTGTTTTCAGGATGCTGTTGTGACTTGCTCGTACTCTGCCCATCAAGGAAGCTACTTTTTTGCGAATGATGGCTTGAAAGCCTTCAAAAAACTCTTTCTTATCTTATGTTGTATTTATGCATTATTATTACGTTGGTAATTTCGAAAAAGTGATACTGTTCTGGCTCAATTGTAATTATTTTATTCTTTTTAGTGGTTGTAAACAAAATAACATTTTTATTATGAATAATATTTTATTATAAATAAGTTTTACAGAGTATAAGATTTTTGAAAACTTGCCTCGCCCAGAATGAAACCGACGAAAATGTCAAACACAACACCTGCCGTTTTATGACATCAAACTACATCGCCAGTGATGGGGATAAAGTATGTTTGAGAAGCATTGTGTCCTAAATTAAAGGAAGAGATATTATTTTTCAACAAGATAGTGCATAATAGAAACAGAAATTCAATTGGCCGCCCGGAATTGCTACCTGTTTGTTACAGCCTGTCCGTGCACCGCTTACATGTGACAGTACCATACAGAAGTGAGTATTACCTTGAGCGCATCGCTGACGTGTCCCAGTTGGTAGAGCAGCGTGCCGAGCCGGTAGTAGCCGTCTGTAGAGTCCTGCTGCAGCCGGTTCACTGAACGGATGTCAGATACTGCAGAGAACAGGTCGTTCTGGAAACAACATACACTAAAGTTAGAATTGTGCTTTTGGGGAACCATCCATGCCTCTTTCGGACAATGCACCATCTGTCTATTGACAAAGATGTCGATAGCCTAGAGGGAAAACGGCAAACAATGTGATCCAAAGTACTCCAAAGTAGGGTCGGACGCGACAGGTTTATATCTAAATGTATACTGTGTAAACTTATGGCTGGCTTACACGTTACACGCATGTGGACGTATCACTCGAGTTAGATAGTAGCTCGCATACGAGTTACTTCAATATTTTTTGTTTTGACTAGCCAGCTAGCATGACAGCAGCTTGCACATGGTAGCAGCTCGGACATCACTCGCAACGTTCAGACTCGTTCGGCAGTAGCTCGCCAGTGTCGCCAGGCAGATGCGAGCGGTGCCTGTATTTTTTGTGTACTGCGCCTACGTGGTTT
Organism: Alsophila aescularia; assembly: GCA_946251855.1. NCBI lineage: Eukaryota > Metazoa > Arthropoda > Insecta > Lepidoptera > Geometridae > Alsophila > Alsophila aescularia. The sequence goes on from OX276379.1 coordinate 24,160,263, forward strand.
ATATAAGCATTTTGGCAAGCGACTACACCATGCGAGCAGCTGCTTACTCTCAGGAAAGCAGGTCGCAACATGTAAACCAGCCATTAAAAAAAAAAAAAATGAAAATGAAAAATGATTTATTTGCTTGAAACACGGTAAAATATTGATAGTTTTTTTTATAAGTCCTACATGTTCCACCAGACACTGGCATACAAAAATGCCAAAAACATACAATAACAAATTCAAAACAAATATCGCTAATAGAATTAAAATAACACACATTTACACTATCAAATAATCATGATTGAATTAAATTATTCTTTCAGTTTATGGTCAGATTAAAATTTATAAAATAATAATAGATAGATCATAATAGTACCAACAATGTTAAGAAAAAAAATATGAAATAAATACACATGTCAATACAAAGAATAAGAATAACTTAATTCAATTACACTGTCATATTAAATTTAACCATCATACACTTTTTAAATTCCAAAATTCATTCATTTCATACAAGCAATTTTCATTTAACCAATTATGAAGTTTGACTTTAAAGTACTTGAGCGGGAGCACTGATAGCTTTTGGAATTTTATTCAAGACTTTTATGGCCATTACATTGCAATTCCTTCGTTGTAGAGCTGTTCTACAACTGACCATTCTTAACCTAGTGGGGTCCCCACTAGTGGATTGAAAATGTTTACAAGTTTCCAACTTTTCAAACATATCAGGGTGTTCGTTTACGAACATTCCAACTTGCATGATATACAAACCTGTCAAAGTCAAAAATTTCAGTTTTTTTTAAAGTGGTCTACACGAATCAAGTGGATTACATTTTAACTTGCCTAGAGATTTACGCATCAATGTTTGTGGTTGCAAATACATATTTTATTCTGAGTTTAGCTACAGAGCGATCGCTCAAGCTTTTCTTCGATCTAGGTTGAGGCGAAGCGAAGGAGATCTACATAGCATTTTCGCAATGTAGCAGTGTCACCAGCGAGATTTGGCAGTCACCTACAGATGTAGCGCACGCCGACGCGATATAGCGCACGCCGACGCGATATAGCGCACACCAGCGCGACTTAGCACTCACCAGCGCGATTTAGCACTCACCAGCACGATTTAGCACTCAACAGCGCGATGTAGCACTCACCAGCGCGATGTAGCACTCACCAGCGCGATGTAGCACTCACCAGCGCGATGTAGCACTCACCAGCGCGATGTAGCACTCGGCGCGGAGCTGGCGCAGCTGCGCGGACCAGGGCGAGGCCTCGAGCAGGCGCGTGGCGAGGTCCGCGGCGGCGCGGAAGTCTCCGCCGCGGTAGTAGGCCTCCACGAGCCGGAAGTCATCGATGTACTCGTCCAAGCGGTGGAACTGGGATATCGCTTCCTCATTGTACGGGTCGGAGTACGTCTGGAAACAAACATCAGTGGGTGACAATGATATAGAGCCGGATTGGACTCCACTGCTAAACAAGACATACGTTCAAACACTAAAAGCCGGCTATGTTCGGGTAAAAATAGTCTATGACACTCTTTAAATGAAGATGAATCAATTGATACTTCGCTTGTCAAAATCGGACCAATAGAGGCGACGCTATGGTAGAACATCCACAAACATACCTAGACTGTTAAACTCATTGGCTGACAGCAGCCTCACACTACACTATTTGAGGAATATTTGTAAGTTATGACGTTATATTTAAATTTATCATCATCATCATCTGTAAACTGACAAGGGCTGTAGCCTTATATGTCCACTGCTGAACATAGGCCTCTCGCAAAGCACGCCACTGAGCCCAAACTTTGACTCTTCTTTTCCAACTACTATCACCTACTATTAATTATTCTGTGGTGCCAGTGCAAAACTGCGAGCGCAGCCGGGTTGCGGGTGGTTAATATAAAGTTTTGTACAAATACATAATTATTAGAAATCCTAAGCTACCGTGCGAGGCCGGGGCGGGCGGGCCGCTATTATTATATATTTTTTTAAATAGTTTATCCAATAGTTTAATGCATTTTCACGATCCACAACAACCAATACTTTAAAATCATGAGCTGAATCATAATTATCAGCTTGTTTAAATATTATCATATTTGTGTACCATTTGTTCAAATAAATAGGTATCATTTCAACACTTGTAACAATAACTAAGGTTGTACATTGGAACAGTTTTATTATTTTAATTATAGGTTTAAATCATCATTGATTTATAGAATACACACTTATCATACATAAGTAATGAAAAATAAGAACTGTATACAAAGTGGCAAGTTGCAAATGTCTTCTGGATTTCAACATAATAGGTAGTGTATAATAGGACTGTATTTTAAAAAGGAAATCTAATATTTTGTGTAACTTTCATAAGAAATAATGTGGTAACATGCTCAGTAATGTTGCAACTTGCAGACATTAATGTACGGTATAATGTTGAAATGTACAGTATTTTCTGGTACTAATTTATAAATGCCATAACATAACATTTGAGATAAGGCCGCAATGATAAGAAGGAAGTAGTTTGTCTGATGTGTATTTTATGGATGTATATTTACTTTTATGTGTTTATTAAAACTTTAAAGAGATCCAATTTTGTTATTAGAACAGTACTTACAACTTGTAAATAATCTTCTTTGGCGTCAACATATTGTGCTAGTTTGAGGTAGACAGTGGCTCTCTGCAGCCGGGCCGATGTGAAGTCGGGCTTCAGCTCCAACACCTGCAGAGAAAGGCACTTTAATTAATAGAGAGGAAAAAAGCAAACAGCATTACACTGAGGTCTCCTTTCTTAGTAACACAATATTATATTATAAGGCATGAATGCTACAATATTATACTGCTTTAATTCAATGGTGTGGGCAAGCAACATCAATTATAATATACAGTCGAAACCAGATATAACAACATTGAAGGGACCCTATAACTAAGAAAGCTATATCGGATAGTTGTTATGTTATGTCCTATGTTTTTGTTTAAATTTCATTACACAGTTCAATTTTCGTTTCATTATTTCTTTTTTGACTCTATAGTGCTCATATATTTTTATGTAAATCGTTATTTTATTATATATCAAGTAATTTAAATCAGTCAACCTGGCTCACACTGGACCAGTGCAGTGAATTATGGCTCTATTCTCTCTCCTCTCTCTATGCCTGAAAGAAAACCCATGTCCCAGCAGTGCGAAAGTATAGGATGATGATGATGAAACATTTATCTCACCTTTGTGAAGTCTTGCAGTGCGAACCTGGCCTTGCCGAGTGCATAGTATACAGTGCCCCTCTTGAAGTATGTGAGGTAGTTATTTGGATCTCCCTCTGCACAACAAAATATATCCATTTCTAGCAAGGTTTTAGGAAAGCACGCAATTTATTATTTGTATAGAAATTGTTATTAATAATCATTTTATGGGAATAACTAAGGTTTTGGAAACTGCTACATGCAGTTATGTATTTCATTGCAGATTTATATTTATACGAGAGCAAACAAAGAAACTAGATCGGTATAAAACTCTGAAAGTAGGCCAAATTCTGAACACAACATTAACTGACATAATCGGAGAAATTTATAGTCTCGGCAGCAGATTTAGAGGTCCGAAGTCACGTTCAGCCTTCGCAGTTGACAGTGTCAAGGGCGCTTTACGCCCCGCTAGTAGGATAGTGTCGGAGCACTCACCCACTGCTGCATGATAGTGTGTCAGCGCATCCGACAACTGGCCTCGCGCCAGGAAGTCCCGCCCCAGGTCCAGGTGCTTGTTCACCTCCGCTGGAGTCGCACACTCTGAAACTACACACAACTTTCTCAAAACACAGCTCTTTCACACTTAATAACATTTACGTTAATTAAATAAGCACTCACATTCTAACGCTACTTCTAGAACTAACAGGACCAGACATGGTGTCAATCTATTCCAGTTGATGTTTGATAAGTAGTCCATTCTAAAATGACTAAATTACGTACACCAGTCCCAGTCACAATTATTCACATATAAATTTTCAATACAAAATATTCATTTGACAGTTCCACAAACCATTTTTCTTTCGTCTCTTTTCGTGGTTTGTTCTGATTGGTCCAAATCAGACAATCAGGATAGATAACAATAAACGATATAATTTATTGCCAAGTGGATAAAATTGGTAATTATTACTAACTAGATTAAAATAAATTTTATTGAAATTGTATATAATCAGTATTTCATTATAAATACTTAAATACCTACTGAAATACTTAATACTAAATAATTAATACTTTTTAAATACTTAATAATAATATTACTTAATTTCTACAGTCATCTCATTTAAATAAATCGTCGTAAAAAAAAATAGGATGCGATGACCATTCGTCACATTAATCACATTAGCTATTTCGACAGATTAAGTAGAGATACTACGTATGCTATTTCGTCGCTATCGCTCCTAGGTCACATTCATATTAGGTCACTTTGGGCATCTAGTCAGTTTCCTTTACTCGCTTCCAGTCCGGCGCAACCACAAAGAAATTCTCAAATTTGGCTCATATGTATGGAATTTGGCAGAACAGTGAAGTTCATTTGTTTCTGAAATCCCAATGAACGAACCAAAGAGAACGAATTATAGAGTCCAATCATGCTAATATTACTATACTCTTTGGTCCATTCTCTTTGTGGTACTGGCATCCCACTAGCACAGCATGCTTTCTCTTTCTGGCATGTGGATTCTGAAGATATATTCTTTGTTTGAAATTTGTCATGAAAAATCCAAAATTTTAAATCAGCGTTTTAAATTTTATTCATATTATTGTTAATAACGTGATTTTTTGTACTTTCTTTGAAGAATCATTAGTTTATAGTGTTAAACCGGTTTATATGATAATTTTAAAATGCCACCAACTATAAAAAGCTTTAAAAGATGTGTTTTATGTGGAGTTCGCGCCAGTTACGAAAACCAGAACAAAAAGGAAATTTATGGCATGATTTCCTATTGATCAGCCCCGGTAAGCATTAATTTTGGTATTGCTTAGTGCCACCTCCCATCAACGTCACCATAAATGATAATTTACATGATTTTCATTTTGTATTTTCATATTGTTTTAACACTAAGGATACGCAAGGTCAAATTACTATTAACTATCGATAAAGCTATCGTAGGCCGGGTCAGGCTGCCTATAACCGGGCATTGGTCGTGGTCCACCTGCTCAGTTCACCTGGGTGGACCACGGGCACTTTTTCTTGTATTTCCTTATCATTAATCAACATGTTTATTTCCAGATGCAGAAAATGAGGATCTGCATACATTCCTATAGAGATCAGTCGTAACATACATTTGTGAATGTGATTGCATGAGATAAAGGTAGAGTAGGTACATCGCATGGTCTCAATTCAGAGTGAAGGACTAGTAGGTAAGCTTACTTATATTTGCAAAATCCATTTTCGTATTTACATTGTAAAAAGTATTATAAATAAATTGTTCCGTTGTTCAAAAGTGTTTTATTTCAAAGTTTTTTATTAGAGCTACATTTACCTGTTGCAATGGTTATCCAATAAGCCCAACGCTGTTGCATTGTGAGAAAACAACGTTGGACTTATTGGAACCGTCTTTCATTAATATGAAACCAGTGGCCCAATTACAGGACTTGGTTACAATCGGATTATCACTTTTTTCATAGCAATTTCGACTCTATCGCTAGGCATTAGTGGTTGCGATATTGAGAATTCGATTAAAGCAAAGTTATGTGGTCGGTGGCCCAATTACAGAACTTGGCTTCAATCAGATTGTCACTTGTTTCATAGCAAAATCGACTCTATCGTAAAGCATTATTGAATTTCACGGCTTGAAACCGTCATGATCAACATTACGTAATCGCAGTGCGGGCCGCAGTTCATACATGATTACAATTACAATCACGATTCTAGTGTCAAAATCGTCCACTAGAGGCGCTACGGTATGTTTGCGAGCGGTAGCTTGTTATCTAATACGAATCAGCAGATAATTGCTTTTTGACAGCTGGAATTGTACAATAGTAGCAATTGCTAGTTAGCTAATAAGCCTGCGGGGCAAGAAAAGTTACGTACTACCAGGGCGGTCGCACTCCGCAACAAGTACAAATAAATTCAAGGAACCAATATTCGGGTCCGTTCAGTCGAGTGTCAAGCGTGCGCTCGATGAGTCGCGCGCCTTGTACTTAGTGATAGAGCACCTACTTACGTAAAGTTATTGACAAACTTTGTACGTGTTTTAATTATGAGTACCAAGAAGAAAGCTAGAAAGTACTGCATAGCATTCGGCTGTTTGAATAGTGATAGAAATGACGAATTGTCATTCTTTACGCTTCCAAAGGATATTGAAAGGTAATAAATTGTAATACCTATTATAGGTCCTAGTTATGTAGTTAGATATTGATATGTTTTTATTACGTAGGTTCCTATAGTTTTATGTTATTTCATTTGTGTTCCATACCGAAGCTACGCATATTTAAGGTTTTTCCGCGCAGAAATAAAGTCGTTTATTAAATCGATCAACGTAATTTTATAATTGATTATAGTAGGTATTGTTGATCTGAAAATGAATTACTGTGCTGACTTAGTAAGTAGCCTACATACTTTTAATACCTTTTATTACGTAGGTAGTAATTTATTTTTCACTCATTAAAAAGCATGGAATTCAGACAGGCACCTTTATTCATCAAAGTGCAATACCTATAGGATATAATCATAATCAACCAACGACACGTAGGTAGGTATCTCACTGAACTTATCGGCGTTCTGAAAACGGGATAGGTAGGTAGTAGGTCTATTCTGATAAGCATGTCATTGTCTATTACATAGAACTATTTTAATTTATAATAATAAGTAACAACATAATACATTATTACTTATTTATTCTGTTACAATATCTAAGTCATAACATATCACAGAATAATTAGTAGTACAAGTACCTAGTCATATCTTAATACAATCCTACCGAGCGAAAAAGGGATAGAGCGATTCTGAAACGGTTAGAGCAATGGAAGTTCTCGCGCGCTGTGATACGGTGCATTCTAGCCTGCACGTGGTGGGCGAGTGCCTTCTAGGTAAATATAATTGAAAGCTCGCAGCACCGTGCGAATTAAATTGCACTTTATAGCGTTGTAGCGAGAGTCGCTATTTATTTGAATGACTTTACTCAGTTAGCCTTCTGTACTTGTACTATTATTTATTCTGTGGTACTACCAATTTATCTATTGCAACCAAGTGCTTGTAGCGAACTAAGGATTGAAACCTATATAATCAATATTGGATATTAGCACTGCAGTACTGCAGAGCAATTACCGATCTTGTTTCATTATGCAACAAGCAATATTCCATAGCAATATCGACTCTATCGCAACGCATTATTGAATTTGACGGATGGAAACCGATATCGGTTACACAACACTACAGCACATAGCTTAGAGGTTTGGCACTACAGCAGTGCTATTACGCACTTATAATAGCACTGCTGTACTATTACCGACCTTGGTTTCAATCAGATTGTCAGTTTCTTCATAACAATTTCGACTCTATCGCAACGCATTAGTGATAGTGATAATGAAAATCTGATTGAAGCCAAGATACGGAATCGCACTGCTGAGCGTTAGAGTTGAAATTGCTATGAAAATATAAAAATCAGTTTGGAACAGAGATCAGAAACGGGAAATTTTTATTTTCAATTTCTTGCTGAGGAACTGAGGAACGGATTCTCAGTCTCAGGGCAAATCAAAAATAGTACGTATCTAAGAGAAATTATAATTTCTCAGAGAAAAAAAATCTCGTTTGTTTTTCTCAGAGAAAGTATAATTTCTCTGAGATACGTATAAATCAAAGTTGCCAAATCACAATGTTTTTGAACTTTTTGATCATAAATCTTAAAGTCATAGAGTAATATTGTATACGGCGGTGGTGGAACATAAAGTACCAATGGCAACACCTTGACCCGTTCTTTCATTATCAAAGAAAAATTTGATCCGGTTAGTGTGTGGAAATTATTAAATTATAACTGAATTCCTTGATTATGAAGAAAAATAAACATTAGTTTGTGCAATACAAACATGATTGAAATACCATGTGCAAAGAAAATCGTTAGATTAGTGTCCGACATGGAGATTAATTTAGATGAAAAGTTTGATGTCAACATAACATAACCTCTTGACGGAGAAGTTGGGATCCCGTCAGTATTGGTAATCGTGAGTGGTATTTTAGGTATGGCAGACGCTGCGCCGTCCACAGCGCCCAAGGCAAAGGCGCCTAAGAGCAAGGCTCCCAAAGAGAAGGCCCCAAAGGCTGCTCCGGCGGCGCCCGCTGAGGTCGTAAAAACGATCCGCAAGGTTTCGTCGAAGGCGCGCCACGGCAGGCTCTACGCCAAGGCCGTATTCACAGGATACAAGCGCGGTCTTCGCAACCAGCACGAAAACACAGCACTTTTGAAGGTATCATTTTTATGTTTGAGGTTAGAATAATAAATACACTATTCTCCCCAGAGGCTGTAGTAGAGGCCTAGTTATTCTAAGAGTACGAGGGTAGTATGAGTGTAATGTTGTTATGTTCAATCAAAACAAAGAGACTGTTATTGTTCTATTTCACCATATTTGACCGCAATTTTTGTGTAGTACGCTACTGCACGCCATGAAATACTTTTATAAATGCTGCATATAAATTGAATGTCTGAACTATCATGTGGCCAACTTATTAGGTATCTACAGATTCAATTAGCTTTAATCTACACTCAGTTTGTGTTAAATGACTGTGATTGTTAGTGTCATTACCTTACTTTCCAGGTTGAAGGTGCCAAGGACCGTCAAGATGCTGTCTTTTATGCAGGAAAGCGCTGCGTGTACGTATACAGAGCTAAGAAGAGGACACCCATCGCCGGTGGTCCCCGCGGCAAGAAGACCAAGCTGCGCGCTATCTGGGGCAAGGTGACCCGGCCTCATGGCAATGCTGGTGGTGTCCGAGCTCGCTTCAAGTCCAACCTGCCTGCACACGCCATGGGACATAGGATAAGAGTGGTGAGTCACCTTTCTCATTGTGAACATTTTGGTCATGTACAATCAAAAACAGTATTATACATGGACTTATTCTCGAATGAGACTTATTGTATGTACTTTTATTGGGCATTATTGAATTGAAATCAAATCTATTGAAGCTGTTTTTATTGCTGTGCCAATAAAAAGATGCAAATAATACAGAATAGTTTTCGCTGTTGTTGATATATCCTGATGCCAACTCCAATTGACAACATTTCTAATTTTTAACTATTTCTGTGAATTAATATTGTAAAATAAGATATACATATTTTTTATTTTCCAATCTAAGCTAAATGTTCCGAGAAATTAATGATTAAAAAGTAGCTTATTATAAAATGACGTAACTGCAAGAGTTCGGTGTTACAAACAAGATTACCGAAGACACATTCGAAAATAAAATCTTTTTTTTATTTTACTGAACGCTTGTTTGAGAGTTATTACTTAATTTCTTTGTAGTTACTGCACTTCTTTTTGGATAATTAAAATTAAACAATAATGAATGATCAGGGTCGCAATATCTCAAAATAGTTTTTGAATTTCATTGCCTTATGAATTGTAATATGAAAACTTGTCAATTGTAGAATCAAAATGGCATGGGTGGGGCCTTGCACCTCACCCCATATCATTGATTAGACCCAACAATTTACTTCTGCACAGAAAAAAAACCAGCTTGAACTCCATTGATTCATGCTTATGTCTAGTGAGCTTTGTTTAATGAGAAACTAACATTAGTGGTAGAAGAAGTACTCGTTTTGGGTTGGGACTAGAATAAAGAGGCAGGAGTTCGAGGGCTACCCCCTGGTACCACTCCCGGCGAGGAGAGGGCCCCGCGGAGACGCTTAGTTTATGAGATATTTCAGTTTTTATGTTTAGAAAAAAACAAGGAGATTTATGAAGGAAATGGAGGGCTACCCCCTGGTACCTTTTTCAACTCACAGTGACGCATAGTTTTTTTTAAATCGTATTTTGGTGTACACTACAACCATCCATCCAACCTCACTAACTTTCGCATTTATAATATTAGTATGAAATGTGATGATAGATGGTGCTAATCGGATTTTATGTATTTTATGTCGTTTTATATGGACTGTCTCTAATGTACGGAGTTCTGCATACATTTTTTAAGTAGTAGAATGCGTTTCTTTTCTACCACACCTACACCCTGGTACCCGGGTGTAGCAACCAAACTCCTGCACCTCGATTCTAGATCAATTAGAAATAAAAAAAAAACCTGAATTTTTGAATTAGAATAGAATCCACTATTGTGTTGCATTAATGTTGTTCTGTTATTCTAAAATACCACGGTTGGAAAGTCATACAATTTTCTGCAGGCTAGATTATTTTCAGACGATTTATTAGTGTGTTTAAGTTCCAAAATGATGCTTAATGACATTTGAAACCTGAATTTTTGTGTGGTCAAAATATCTTACTGATTGAATATTCAGTTACTTACATCCAACGTTGTAACTTATTCTTGTGTCTAATGTTACCTGTGTTTGTTTCAGATGCTGTATCCTTCCAGGATCTAAGAACCTCTGGTTAACTTTAAGCTTACAATAAAATCCAAAAAAAACAGCAACTCGTTTTCTTATCATTTTCAAATACCACAATATTGTAATCTGTCTGCAAATAATAGTACACAGACCAGTGTTCCTTATTACGCGACTGCCCAAAAAAAAAAAGATAGAACAGAGAAGAAAAAAAAACGAACAAATTAAAACAACAAATTTACAACGTTTGTTGTAAATTTTTGGAACAATCTTATAATTAAAGTACAAAGGGCGGAATTGTGTAGCTGTGCATGCGGCTTTGCCTGCGCGGTCATTTCATTTAAAAGTAGCCCACACATGTTATTCCAGGACCAAAAATACCTACAAAGTACAATACATTTCTTCTAAATTCGTTCTGCCGTTTAATAGTTTTGACTTATCGATTGCTCGGCATCTAATCATCGGAATAAGGCTAGCGCGCACTGCCTTGCGTTTTTATAATGCATATTCTGTGAAGTACGGAGTGTCATAGAAGTGCACGTATTTCCGTGAATAAACGCATATAATACAATCTATATACTTATAATAAAACTAACGGGTCCAATTCTGTACATTGAAGATATTTAGAAATATTTTTTGGACTTTACTCTAGATTCGATACTGAAGCCAAAACTGTAAAAAAAAAAAGTTTTTGTCTTTCTGTCTGTCTGTATCTTGGCTAGGCATCACGCCGAAACTATTGAACGAATTTAAATGATACTTGGTATAATTTGAGTTCATATTACGAGGTAGGACATAGGCTACTTTTCATCCCGAAAAATGAAAGGGTTCCCGCAGGATTGGGGTTCAAAGTTATTTCAAAAAACTAACTACCGGACGGATTTTGATCCAACTTGGCACAGTCATAGTTTATATGATGGGTAAAAAATGAGGATACTTTTTATCCCGAAAAAATAAACGAGTTCCTGTGGGATAATGTCCCAAATTCTGTAAATTAAAGATATTTTGTAATTTTTTTTGGGGGCCGTTCTGTGTTCCATCTAAAGCCAAAACTGTATTTTTTTATTTTTTGTCTTTCTTTCTGTCCGTCTGTCTGTCTGTACCTTGGAAGTGCATCACGCCAAAAATACTCAATGAATTCAAATGAAATTTGGTATGATTTGAGTTCATACTTCGAGGTAGGACATTGAATACTTTTCATCCCGAAAAATTAAAAGGGTTTCTGCAGGATAGGCGTTGAAAGTTATTTAAAAGAACACGTATCACGTTGACGGATTTTGTTGAAACTTGGCTCAGTCATAGTTTATATAATGGGTTAAAATTGAGGATACATTTTGTCCCGAAAAATAAAGTGTTCCTTCGGGATAATGTCCAAAATTCTCTAAATTGAAAATATGTATTTTTTTTGGGGGGCCGTTCAGTATTCAATACTAAAGCCAACACTGTATTGTTTTAATTTTTGTCTTTCTGTCTGTCTGTCCGTCAGTCTGTCTTTACCTTGGCAGCGCACCACGCCGAAAATACTTAATGAATTCAAATGAAATTTGGTATGATTTGAGTTCACACTTCGAGGTAGGACATTGGATACTTTTCATCCCGAAAAAATTAAGTGTTCCTGCTGGATAGAAGTGGAAAATTATTTAAAAGAACACTTAGCACGCTGAAACTATTGGACGGATGTTGATACAACTTGGCACAGACATAGTTTATAAGATAGGTGAAAATTATGGATACATTTTGTCCCGAAAAAATGAAGGGTTCCTGTGGGATATGGGTCCAAATTCTGTATATTAAAGATATAGTGTTTTTTTTTTGAAGTTACTATTTGTTCTATTATGATGCCTAAACTGTATGTTTTTTCATTTTTGTCTGTATGTCTGTCAGTCTCTATCTTAGCCGCGCATCACCCCGCCGGAACTACTGGACGAATTCAAAAGAAACTTGGTATGATTTGAGTTCGTACTACTTTGAATAGGTCCTAACCTCGTAGTACATAGGATACTTTACATATCGAAAAAATTATGGGTTATTATTTCGGGGTTGAAACTTATTTAAAAGAACACGTACCACGCTGAAAGTAATGGACGGGTTTTGTTGCAACTTGGAACTATCTTAAGTTATATGATGGGTTAAAATTGAAGACACGTTTTATCCCGAAAAAGTAATGGGTTTCTGCGGGATATGGGTCCAAAGTTAAGTAATAAAAAATATTTTTTGGATGGTTCTCTATATTCGATACTGAAGCCAAACTGTTTTAATTTTGTCTGTCTGTTTGTCCGTATCTTGACCGCGCATCGCACCCAAACTACTACATGAATTCAATTGAAAAAAATGCTCTTGTGTGCTTAAAAAAGGTATTGAACAATTTTTTTTTTTAGTCTTTTCTTTCTGTTTGTCTGTATGTTTGTTCACGCATCACATAAAAACTACTGGACCGATTGCAATGCGGCTTTTATTGTTAGATAGCTTAGGGGTTTATTTAAATCTGGTGTAATTGGTATCTCAATCCGGTGAGCTAAAAGTCGAGCAATTGATAAAATATTTTTGACTGCTGAAGAAATTTTGTTCAAAATGTTTTTTTTTTTTTTTTTTTCGGACTAGGCAATCGTTTGACCACGATCTCATGTGATGGAAAGCGATGATGTGGTCGAAGGTGTCGCCAGACTTTGAAGCTTACTCTTTACCAGAGTGTCATCCCCAATGAGCCTGATAGCACGTCTCTCAATTGAATCCAAAGACTCGAGCTGATACTTGGCAGAACCGTCCCAGAGGTGGCAGCAGTACTCCATACAAGATCGGACCTGTGCTTGATAAATATTCAAAAGCTGTCCCGGTGTGAAGTACCGCCTAACCTTAGCCAAAATACCAAGTTTTTTTGCAGCTATCTTGGCTTTGGATTCAATATAAGACCCAAAATTCAGGTTTGATGTGAGTTCGACACCCAAAAGCTCCAAATGGTCGCCTATTGGTATTGTTACACTTTGGAAAGACGGAGATCGGTTTAGAGGACTCTTTTTAGCAGAAAACAAACACGCCTGCGTTTTGGTAGTATTAAGCTTAACCAGGTTAGCATCGCCCCAATCGGACACGGCTTCTAAGGCTACATTTAAACGGTCTACCATAGCCTCTCTCTGAAACTGGACAGCGTCACAGCTGGCTTGAGAATTGGAAGTGTATCTCTCAACTACAGTACTGTCATCAGCATACCCAAAGGTACCGGGCTTCAGAAGGTCATTAATGTGCAGTAAAAACAGTGTAGCCGAGAGGACCGATCCCTGAGGTACACCGGCATTGATAGCCATTTGATCAGACGAGCAGCCCTCTAAGACTACTCGAATAGATCGTTCCCTCACGAAATCAACTATCCAATTGCATAAGCCAACAGCTAAACCATATGAGAGAAGCTTGTTTAAAAGGCCATCGTGCCAGACCCGATCAAATGCCTTCGATATGTCAAGGGAGATGGCAATAGCGTCACCATGCATCTCTATGGCTTCGCTCAGTACGTGAGTGGCATACGCGAGAAGATCCCCAGTAGACCGGTTTCGGCGAAATCCGTATGGCCGGTCACTGAGAAGATCATTGTATTCAAGGTAGGCCAAGAGCCTAATGTTTATGACATGCTCCATACACTTACAGAGTAAGGAGGTTATCGAGATGGGACGATAATTGGCCGGATCAGCACGACTACCCTATATATATATATGTTGGCATATTGATCCTGGAATATCACATTATGGTACTTGGAACCTAAAGAAACGAACACGCGTGCGAAGCCGCGGGTACAGCTAGTATGAAATAAACGGTACTCGTAGAATAAACTCACCGCGTGCCACCGCTGCGCAAGGCACCGCTGCGCAACCAAGTATCCCAGTTTTTAAATCAAACATTAATTATCTTAGTTGTACAGGCTTATATGAGTACAGATACTACGCTCTCTAGTGTAGAGGTCCTACAATAAAATACTTACACCCGTGTTAAGGAAGTAGGATACATTATAACATATATTGTAGCTAAGAAGCATTTCGATCACATCAGTTCTCAAACATAAAAATCGCATTAAACTCGGTCCATTCATTTGGGAGCTACGATCCTCACTCTCGTCCCCCCCCCCATTATAACTAAGAACAATCTTGTTTAACTCGGCTTTGAAAAATAAAAAACCGCAGCTAAATTTGTCAATTTTTTGAAAGATACGATTCTCACCCCCCTTTTCTCGAGCCCCCTCCCCCAAATGTCTAAGAACCATTTTGATCACATCAGTTTTCAAACGTAAATACCGCATCAAAATAGGTCCATTCGTTTGGGAGCAACGATCCCTCGTCCCCGCCATTCCTCCCTCCCATTATAGGTAAGACCCATCTCGTTAAGCTAAGCTTTCAAACAAAAAACTGCAGCTAAATCGGACCATTTTTTTCATTCGGTCATTTCGTTTGGGAGCTACGATGCCACAGACTCACACCCTCACACACACACAGACACACTATACACACCCTAAACTTATAACACCCATCTATTTGTTCGGGGGTTAAAAATGTAAAACAGTAAGCAGTTTGGTTACCAATAAAAACAGCCGCAAGAGGGCACTTTTTATGAGGGATTGTAAATTATATCATTTATTCTGTGATTATATGATAAACTAGCTGTACCCGCGGCTTCGCACGCGTGTTCGTTTCTTTAGGTTCAAAGTACCATAATGTGCTATTCCGGGACCAATATACCAACATTTGAACAAAATTTCTTCAGCCGTCAAAAATACTTTATCAATTGCTCGGCTTCTAACTCACCGGATTGAGATACCAATTACACCAGATTTAAATCAATCCCTAAGCTATCTAACAATGAAACCGCATTGCAACGGTCCAGTAGTTTTTGCGTGAACAAACATACAGACAATCAGAAAGAAAGAAACGACTAACAAAAAAATTGTTCAATACCTTTTTTAAGCACCCAAGAGCATTTTTTTCATTTGAATTCATGTAGTTAGTAGTTTGGGTGCGATGCGCGGTCAAGATACGGACAAACAGACAGACAAAATTAAAAAGTAAAACAGTTTGGCTTTAGTATCGAATATAGAGAACCATCCAAAAAATATTTTTTATTACTTAACTTTGGACCCATATCCCGCAGAAACCCATTACTTTTTCGGGATAAAATGTGTCCTCAATTTTAACCCATCATATAACTTAAGACAGTGCCAAGTTGCATCAAAACCCGTCCATTATTTTCAGCGTGGTACGTGTTTTTTTAAATAAGTTTCAACCCCTAAATAATAACCCATAAATTCTTCGATATGTAAAGTATCCTATGTCCTACCTCGTGGTACGAACTCAAATCATACCAAGTTTCTTTTGAATTCATCCAGTAGTTCAGGCGGCGTGATGCGCGGCTAAGATACAGACTGACAGACATACAGACAAAAATGAAAAAACATACAGTTTAGGCATCATAATAGAACAATGAGTAACTTCCAAAAAAAAACACTATATCTTTAATATACAGAATTTGGACCCATATCCCACAGAAACCCTTTATTTTTTCGGGACTAAATATATCCATAATTTTCACCTATGTCTGTGCCAAGTTCCATCAACATCCGTCCAATAATTTCAGCGTGCTAAGTGTTCTTATAAATAATTTTCCACTTCTATCCTGCAGGAACACTTAATTTTTTCGGGATGAAAAGTATCCAAAGTCCTACCTCGAAGTGTGAACTCAAATCATACCAAATTTCATTTGAATTCATTAAGTATTTTCGGCGTGGTGCGCTGCCAAGGTACAGACAAAAATTAAAAAAATACTGTGTTGGCTTTAGTATTGAATAAAGAACGGCCTCCAAAAAAATTACATAATATTTTCAATTTACAGAATTTTGGACATTATCCCGAAGGAACACTTTATTTTTCGGGATAAAAAGTATCCTCAATTTTAACCCATTATATAAACTATGACTGTGCCAAGTTTCAACAAAATCCTTCAAGTAGTTTCAGCTTGATACGAGTTCGTGTACTTTTAAATAACTTTCAACGCCTATCCTGCAGAAATCCTTTAATTTTTCGGGATGAAAAGTATCCAATGTCTTACCTCGAAGTATGAACTCAAATCATACCAAATTTAATTTGAATTAATTGAGTATTTTCGGCGTGATGCACTTCCAAGGTACAGACAGACAGACAGACAGACAGACGGACAGACAGACAGAAAGACAAAAATTAAAAAAATACAGTTTTGGCTTTACTATGGAATACAGAACGGCCCCCCAAAAAAAATACAAAATATCTGTAATTTACAGAATTTGGGACATTATCCCGCAGGAACTCTTTATTTTTTCGGGATAAAAAGTATCCCCATTTTCAACCCATCATATAAAACTATGACAGTACCAAGTTGCATCAAAATCAAGGAAAATTAAAAATAACGCATAAAATATGTAAATGCTTAAAAATATGAAACAAAACATTTTAAGAATCGCGTGATTTCGATCCACGCATCTCTGGGTTGAGAGGCTGACATGCTACGACTAAGCCACACAGTATCATGGTGGATAGGTCGATGATACCGTTTTAATGTATTATTTTTATTACATTCAAATTAATATTCCTTTGAACACGTATCCACACATAGTGAAATTGATATGGAATGGGTACAAAATCCATTTATCATCAAAAGTCAACCTGCGATGCTAACTGTCCTGGATTACGAAGCATTCATAGATCTTCATCCACACAATTGACATTCGATTTTCATCCACACATTAGCTACCTGAAACTACCGGACGGATTTTGATGCAGCTTGGCACAATCAAAGTTCATATTATGTATTAAAATTACGGATTCTTTTTCTTTTTCAGCCACGGCCCCGAGTCTCCGGCGTCCTTTAGATGGGACAGGGGTGCAAAGAATCCCCGGAGGCAAAGAAAATGAAAAACATTTAAGACTAGGAACGTGGAATGTTAGGAGTTTGAAGCAACGAGGTAAATTACAGAACTTAATCAAGGAAATGGAGCGCTTACGAGTAGATATAATGGGTATTAGTGACACCAAATGGCCTGGGATGGATAGGTACGTTACCACAGAAGGAAAAGTTCTTTATCATTCCGGTAAAGAAGATTGCGAAAATGAATCTTACGGCGTCGCTGTATTGCTAAACCACAAAACAGCGAAACCTGTATGCTGCTTTGTACCATATTCCAACCGAAGCATGTTACTACGTTAAAAAGAACCAACAGACCCGATATACGCAGTTTAAAAGATCCACTGCAGAGAGCGAAAGTGTCCAACGCAATAAACAGCTAAGAACAACTTGGAGTCAAAGTCCATTCAAGAAACAGTACTTAGTATAAACGAAACTGTATCCGGTATTAATTCTGACATTCTGAATCCAAAACTGTGTTATAAGATGAAAATCTGGATGTCCGATTATATCTTGCGACTTATGGAAGAACGCCGCCTACTTAAACATATCGACCAGGAAAAATACAACATTATGAACAACAAAATCAGAAGGGAAATCCGGGTAGTATGGGCAGAATTTTACCAGCAAAAATGAAACAACTTCAGAAGAAGCAATATAGCTTCAATTTACATAAGGAAATAAAGGCAATGACAGGTCAGTTAAAGAAACCTAGACGAAACGTACTGGTAGACGAAAATGGAAAACTGTTACTAGATGCAGAAGCGAAAAAGGCCACATGGAAGATTTACATTGAAAACATGTTTGCTGACTGCATCCGGGGAGAGGATAGCTCGCTCTCGAACCAAGATGGCCCTCCTATATTAAGATCAGAAGTGATTAGGGCGCTCAGGAGAGCTAAATCTGGCAAATCCCCCGGGCCAGATCAAATTCATGTAGAGATTCTCCAGCTTATTGAATATGACTTCGTGGACTCACTGACCAACCTGTTCAACCACATCTATGACACTGGAGTTTTACCGAAACAATGGTTAAAGTCCACCTTCATCAACTGAACTGAAGTGACATCAACAAAACTCACTTACGTAGTGTCAGTAGTGTTGCCAGAGACATATTCAAATTTCTACCATAGATATATATATATAACATGAATGTTTCCATATTATATTTCAATATTTGTAATAACTAGCTTAAAAGCTAAAAAACACGCCTGCCCTGCCAAAAAGAAGTTAAGCCAATAAATTATATACTGTTGGAATGTGCTTATTAAGGCCTTCAATTTGATACCCATATTGTAAAATTCGATTATTTTTTTCGCTTTTGAAAATAGAGCCATACTTACGACACATTAAATATTAAAAAAAAAAACCTATGTTACTCGGGGGATGTGAGGACTCTAACGATACGTCTAAATCTGTTAAGGCATTTAAAAGTTATGGTGGAATAACAACTCACATACATACATGAAAAACAATACACTACTTTTTTTGGGCAGTCGTGTAAAAAATACCCAGCTGGGCAAACTCAGATCAGTTGGGCAATCTTGTAAGGTTTTACGGTAAAGTAAAATATGTACATAAGTAAATAAGAAACATTACATTTATATAAATACTAGCTGCGCCCGCGGTTTACCCCGTTTCCCTCAGAAACCGTACATTTTTCCGCGATAAAAAGTAGCATATGTGTTAATCCAAGGTTTAAGTTACCTCCATACTAAATTTCATCCAAATCCGTTCAGCCTTTTAAGCGTGAAGAAGTAACAAACATACACCCTTATATACATACAAACTTGTGGCTTTTTAATATTAGTGTGATTATTTTTCCGGGCGGGCAGCTCGTATTCAATAATTTTGTTCGCAGTCGGGTTTTTGTATTTATATAATAATTTTACTTGTTTGCTTACGATTTGTAAAAATATTGCCTGTAAAGAAAAAGCTAAGATTCCTGTGGCCTCCTGCCGCGCCCGGTGGCACCTGTCACTATCCCGCCGCGGTAGCCGCGCCGCCCGACCGCTGCTCGTGAAGGCTGCATCACGTGGGCTCAGCCTCATTGCTTATTAGTGGACCTTGGTATAGGACTCAGGAGTCAGGGACTAGAGTAGGTATCGACTACCTCCCTACATACTATTTTATATAGGGGCCTTAATTCTTTGCTATCGTTTTACCTCTGCGGAACGATCCTAAATGGGATGCAAAAATGTTGGTTACCATCAGTTTGTGTATTTTTAAGCCCTCAGTGTTTTCCGATGGGTCCTATACCAATCGCAGTGTTTATTTGTGGTTCAATCAATTATAATTATAGCGATTCTAGTTGCTTTGTTTTAGGCATTTTTTTGGTATAAATACCTACTACCTAGTCATTTAATGATGTCCGTGCACGGGTAGTACTTGTAATTGCGAATGTAAATATAAATATATAAATAAATAAATATATTCGGGACATCTCCACACCAATTACCTAGCCCCAAACTAAGATACCCTGTGCTATGGGCACTAGATAACGGATAAACATACATAGATAAGAATATTATTAGAATGTAAATACCGAAGTTAGTAAGATAGGGTACACAAAGTATGTAGCTCTAGCTACCTACTGATAATATACCTACTCATAAAACTTGAATTCGTAATAAAGTGATCTGACAGAGAATTATGGTATAGGTAACAGACATAGCTAAAGGAGAATCAAGCTAAAGTGGGGCTTGGGTCTAGAATTAAGGGGCAGGAGTTTGGGAGGGGTGTTGGGGTGGGGGAGGGGGGAGGGAGTCGAGGCTTTCTCCTGGTTTCTCGCGGAGACGCTTAGTTTATGAGATATTTCAGTTTAAAGTTTAGAAAAAAACCAAGGAGTTGGGGGGAGGGTGGGGGTGAAGGAGGTGAAGGAAATGGTGGGCTACCCCGTAGTTTTTTGTTTATAACCCGTCAATAAAATTGTTAAGTAGTAGAATGTGTTTTTTTTCTGCTGCTTTTGCATGAAAGGTAATTTACGGGGAGGGGGGGGGGGGGGGGGGCAAAATAGGCTATAATTGGGGTTTGGTGAGGAATATTATCAAAACTAAACATTAAATTTGCCAAATCAATACTTCTGATAAGATAGCAAAAATCAAAACTCATAAGATAAAGCACTGAAACACCATTAAACATAATTAAAGTATTTTTTAATCTACATCATCATCATCACACAAAAAGAACGTACACATGAACTGCCTCATCGTCACCATTTTATACTCCAGCACAACCACAATATGCCCATTTTTGTCATTAACGCTATTTAAGTATTTACCCAATCTTGAATCGAATCTTTGTACAAACCATGATGGCAGTGAACACATTCAGCTTCACCAGAATCATCAACAGTCCGGTTGAGAAACCTTATCTTGCCCCATTCAAGTGCACCCCATTTTGCTGAGTACTTTACAAAAAAATAAGTTCTAGACATCTCTACTTCTCTATCTCTACATAGTATAAACAGTCGCTTTCCGCGTTTGTCTGTCTGTCTGTATATATGCTAACTCCTCCTAAACTATGCAACGGATTTTGATGCGGTTTCCACCATCAGTTTGATAATTTTTCATGGAAGGTTTATAGAACTAGCTTTTTTTATTATTTGATAGCTGTCAGTTGAAAACGATTCTCCCTAGGGCTGAAAAGTATTACTTTCAACCCGCTCATCAGGCAACTTCAGACCTACTTCCCGAGTATGAGTAATGAAAAATAACATTAATAACCAAGGTACCTAATAAGTAAAGGGCTGATTCCACAGGTAAAAACTTAAAAGTGAGAAATTTACTGCATTTTGAGGAGCTATTCTGCTTTTTGGAGCTTTCATCGTGCCGAAGATCCTCATCAGATCTTCACCAAATTTTTATGAGACCAATTTTAAGTTACTACATTTCAAAGAAAAAAATAACCATTGAAATCGGATGTAATAAAGCGGAGATATTCATTAGCCCCCCTTTTTGCCCCATTTTGGGGGAAGTCAAAAATCAAAAATCTCCGACGAGTAAAAAATTCTAAAACTTATTTTATAAGGCTCTGTATGTATGTATGTATGTATGTATATTATGTGGATGTTCTACCATAGTGTCGGTCCGATTTTGTATGTATGTATGTATATATATTATGTGGATGTTCTACCTTAGTGTCGGTCCGATTTTGTATGTATGTATATAATGTGGATGTTCTACCATAGTGTCGGTCCGATTTTGTATGTATGTATGTATGTATGTATGTATGTATATTATGTGGATGTTCTACCATAGTGTCGGTCCGATTTTGACATGCGAGGTTTCAATCGATTTGTATTTGTCTTCAGGTATAGTGTAATAGGCTATTTTTTTACCCGACTAAGGCGAAGAAAACGAAGGGTTATGTGTTAAACTAAAAACTTAGTCCGATTTAGACAAGCGAGGTATCATCGATTCGTCTTCATCGCAAGAGTGTACTTTTTACCCGACCGGGTTTTAGTTTTTGAAGTTAGGTATGTCTTGTTTATGGAAAACTTTGGGTAGATTAGATAAATAGACCTATTTCAAGGGGGAGGGGGGGGGGGAATATACGACACGCTATAAAGTCTCGTAAACTTAAGGTAGGTATATACCTAAGTAGACAGGTACAAATTTGCATATGCATCGACTGACGATGATTATTACGTGCGTCAAGCCAGAAACTGTAGTTACCTATGCACATACCGACCATAATATGCCATAACATAGGTACTCTACATCAACGATTCATGCGATGTGTTGACTGTAGTAAGTAAGTGGGTATATTCAGTCAATACAACTGGATATCGGTGTCATGGCTGCGTGCATCGGTCCATTTCTCATTCACCTCACCTCACGGCGCGGCCTAGCAGACAGGGCTGAACAAACCATTGTTCCACACAATGTAGGTAAGTATAATATATATATAGGTATAGTAACTACAGAATATGTTGTGTAATCTTCTCGTCGCTTATACCGCTATACCGCAGTGCCTGAAGACAAAAGTCTTCAATCAGTGCGTCCTACCAGTCCGTCCTACCAATGGAGCCGAAACGTGGACACTCACGGCGGAGAAACCGACCGGAAGGTAACCGACATAGCTCTAAGGATAAGCAAACTAAAGTGGCAGTGGGCTGGTCACATTTCCCGACGAACCGATAACCGTTGGAGTAGACGAGTTCTCGAGTAGAGATCACGTTTAGGCAAATGTAGTGTTAATGCGCCATGTATGTACGTCCACCAGTGGACAAATGTAGGCTGATGATGATGATAGAATATGTTGCTGGTGTTCCTGCGAACTTTCGACGGCAGTGACTTTGAATAATCGAAGGTGCCAATCTCTAAAATCTCTGATGATTCGATCGCACTCTTTTCCACACAACATATTGATGTTGTTCTATATCTACATCTACCTATCTATCCTCGTACTAATAATAAAAATGTAACAGGTCCAGGGGCCTGATTCCGTAGAGTTAAAGTGAGGTTCGGTTAATGCCACTTGGACCATTCATTGCCACCGATCACTTCACGTTCATCACGTTTCGAATTCACTAAGCTCAGTGAGCATGTGAAATGACGTCATGAAGGCGATGAGCACTCAACCGAACGGAAACTGTAATTTTACTAGGAAATACAAAACCGGTAATTCAAAATCAGAATTCACAAGGAATTCAGTAGCAATGAGTTTTCGTCAACCGAAGAGCACCCGGTGCGTTCATTGCATTTACTATAGAAACGATGGGACTGCATCCATTCTGGGTGGCAGTATGCTTTAAAGGTGGAATATTTGAGCACACGGTGACACTGCATCTGGAGGCTTACTGAGTGGCCGTAAGTCAAGGATGGCTGAACGGCCAAGATCGTTGCAACCTGATTGTTGATAATAGTCCAAAGAGCTTGCTTGATTGCTTGATCTGAGAGATAACTCTCAGTTAAGATATAAAGATAAGTGCAAAAAACTGAAAGTGAATCGACAAATGAAAGAACAGGTCTTGTATACGACGGGAAGACCGGTGTAGTCTACACTAGGTTTTTGTATCATGACTGTACGCGGTCTCTGGTGGTCCTCGACGCACGAGATTGTCCCCGCTTTGCACTGGACACGGCTACACAAAACGCAACATTATCAGTATCAGAAAATAACAGCCAGATTCATAGATGAGTATGTTACCGCCAATAGAATATCTGAGGACAGACATTGTGTCAGAATGGCCGAATGTTAGCAACTTAACCTTTTTGTTAGTGGAATCTGTACGATCTATATATTCTGTGACAAGGATTTGGAGGTTTGCCGCGCTTTTGGAAGGCCAATGACTCTATGGTGGCCGATAGAAAGGAGTGAGATTTTTAAATTATAAAAGAAATGTGAATTATTATAGTAAGGATGATAGGAAGTTGTATGTACGTTAATAAGGTGTATTTGAATATAGAAGTATTGTGGAAGTTGGGTTTTCTTACAGTATTAAATATCATGTAATAATGTTATAATTTTTACATAAATGAGATTTACACTATCATAAGAGCTCGAAAAGCGGAGATCTATACATTCTTATGAACTGCAGTTCTGTGTGCATCCACCTGAAACAAATGTATCATATTATTAGTATAATACAGTAGATTCAACATTCAATATAGTTAGGTACTTGTCTATCGAGCCCTAGGCTATAATTATCAACTGTCGAGCTCCCATTTGTCCATCTCTCCAAGACGATCATTTTTGTGAATCTACAACTATACATACGACTCTAGGAATACATTTCTAAATCGCAAATATATTTCTTTCTTCGTTTTTTGGCGTTTTAATTATTTATTGATTTAATTGTTTTGCATAAAAGTAGTGTACAAGGAATGACATGTTCACAATTCACACATTCACAACATTTTTACTCGACGGTAAAGGTTATTTTCAGTTGAAGTTTAACTTTACCTGAGAAGCTCTATAGTCACTATACCTACAGGAACATGGTATTTTTAAATAGGCAGTCGTAATAATTATTTGATGTAGGTAAGTACATTATTGCTGAGAAATAATATCAATGTTTAGATTTTCTTTCAGAGACGTACAATCTACAAAAAGGTTATTGGCATATTATTAGATCACTACAAAACTTACGATGCTAATTAACTTTTAATTATACTTAATATCTACACGGGAACAAAATTTTAGATAGATTAAAAGGGAGAGAGAAAAAACAAAATAAATTCAGACGTTGATTGTTGGAGGGTGATTGCCGCCATTGGTTGGCTCGCGCGCCACCAACAGATAATCACTCGAACGTAAAACCCGGCAAAATTTGAAAAGTCCTATTTCTGCTAGAAGTATTAGTAGGCTAGGTTTAGCTTAATTCTGCCGTATAGGTACCGCTTTCCCGGTATTAGTGTTGATTGCGGGTTCTTGACGGGTGCGCGTTAACTGTTTAGTGAATTCCAAAACCTTCACGACCTTCAAGCGCACCGGCAAAGGGTGCTCGGTGGCAATCACTCAACCTCACTCCTTAGGGAATCAGCCTGCAGATCTGTACATTGAAGATATTTAGTTTTTTTTTGGAGGCTGTTCTATATTTGATACTGAAGCCAAAACTGTTTTTTTTTCATTTTGGTCTGTTTGTCTGTCTGTCTGTCCGTATCTTGGCCGCGCATCACGCCGAAACTAAATGAATTCAAATGAAACTTGGTATAAATTGAGTTTATACTTCGAGGTAGGACATTGGATTCTTTTCATACCGAAAAAATAAAGTGTTCCTGCAGGATAGGGGTGAAAGTTACTCGTATTAAAAATAACACGTATTACGCTGAAACTACTGGATGGATTTTGATACAACTTAGCACAGTCATAGTTTATATCATGGGTGAAAATTGAGGATACTTTTTATCCTGAAAATATAAAGGGTTCCTGCGGGATAGGGCTCCAAAATTCTGTACATTGAAGATATATATTATTTTATTTGGAGTCTGTTTTATCTTCGGTACTGAAGCCAAAACTGTCTTTTTGTTTACTTTTTGGGTATGTTTGTCTGTGTCTTGGCAGTGAATCACGCCGAAACTTCAAATGAAACTTGGTATAATTTGAGTTCATACTTCGAGGTAGGACATTGGATTCTTTCGTCTATTCCCGTTGACCCCCACTTTATATCCACCACTGAGGGAAAAAAGTAGTCAGTTATCCCCCGCTGGGGGACAACGCTACTAAATTATTCCCGCTGTCCCCCAGTGGTGAAAAACGCTACTAAATTATTCCGTTGTCCCCCAGTGGTGGATATCATAAATCCATAGTGAATTCATTCCTAACTCCAAAATATATGAGTCCGTATCTCCAAAATAAATGAATCAGTTACTCCAAAATAAACAATTTCATAGCTTAAAAACAAACGAGTCGAGAATGAGTCCATAGCTCAAAGAGAAATAACAACGAAATATATAAATTACGGGTAGGACGCACTGGTTCAAGACTTTTGTCTTCAGGCAATGTGGAATGGGCGACGAGAAGACTTGACGAAGTTTTCCAAAAGCCAGCTGAATCCTCCTACTGGCTTCCTTCTCAAAATTGTTCCTACCCAGTTTAACAATTTGTCCGAGGTAAATATACTGCTCTACAATTTCGAGAAGAATGCCACTGACTATTATTGGTTCCAGTATAATATTGTCATTGATCATGATTTTTGTATTGTCTATGTTCATGCGGAGACCAATTCGTCGAGAGGCTTAGCCAGGCTAGCCAGCATCTGACGCAGCTCTTGCAGCGACTCCGCCATAAGTACGAATCTGAAGTGTGAGATGTACTCGCCGTTAATGTTGATGCCCACCCCTTTCCAGTCCAGCGTCCTAAACATGTCCTCGATTGCGGTCGTAAACAGTTTCGGGGATATAACATCCCCCTGTCTTACTCCTCTGAGCAATGGGATAGGATCAGTACTCCGGCCCTGTACTTGGACTGACATCGTAGCAGCGTCATACAGACATCTCAGCACTTCGATATATTGCCAATTCACTTGGCATCGCTGCAAAGAATCCAGAACAGACCAGGTCTCGATTGAGTCAAAGGCTTTTTCCACAAACGCTAAGCACAGTGGCCGATTATACTCTTCGGTTTTCTGTATGTGTGGGTGTGGTCTACGGTGCCATATACTCCTCGAAACCCAGCCTGCTCGGGAGGCTGAAACTCGTCAAATCTTCGCGTGAGACGGTTTGTGATGACCCTCGAGAATAATTTATAGACATGGCTCAGAAGTGAGATGGGTCTATAATTTTTAAGCAAGGTTTTATCACCCTTCTTAAAAAACAGTACCACCATACCCCTGTGCCATGCCTTTGGAGTTCTCCCGCAGTTGACAAGTTCAACAGGACCTGAAGCTCCTTGAGAACAGGTTTACCACCCGCCTTTAAGAGCTTCGAGGTAACTCCGTTCCCAACGGAGGCTTTTCCAATTTTCAATTATCGCAGGGCCATCTCCATCCATTACTATGGCCTTCCTTATGGAAGGCCACAGTAATCGAATAACCCGGGGATTCTTAGCACCCCCCGCCCTGCCGTTACGATGACCGCCACCTTGGTCAAGAATAGCAAGGCGCCGGGAACTAGGGGCCATTTTTTTTTGTTGTCTGTCATGGGAGGATATGTATAAAGAAACTTAATTTCCTTAAATTATATAAATTTACATTTTATAAACTTACATGTCATTAATCTATTAAAACTTATGAAATAAATAAATAAAGCAATTAACACATTACATAAAGTTCACCATGTGAAATGAGCCACTCTCAACTTAATACTCTTCTGGTAAGGTGGAAAAAATATTTTGCAGATAATAATTATTTAGTTACAATTTTATTTCACTCTCGATACCAGCATTACCAGCTGACAGTATTCAACAATCAAGGTGTACTGTCGAGAAAAACTCAACTGCCGTAGCTGTAACTAAATGGAAGCTCACAAACAACATCAAGTCCAAAATTTTATTTGCTTGCAAAACAATTTGCCAAACGTATTCTGCGTGTAATTCATACAGAATGCTTTTTAATTTTGCCATTATGAATTATATTTCACAGCTCAATTCTTAGCGATTTTGTTTACATATTGTAGTCAGGTACATAATCATCATGGCAGAAACCCTGGAAGACCTAAGCACAATGCTCAGTGACCTCAATATTGTTTCCCAACAGGTGGGTCTTAAAATGAACATGAACACAACAACGTCATACGAGCCATTGTTCTAGACGAGAACTTTCCCACGCTCAAGAATAGGCACAAAAAATATGGTCAGGCTACGGGTGCGAGGGATCCTCCGATCTTTCAAGCTTCTCGCACTCGTATAGAAACGGCACCTATTCTTGAGATAGCTAACCTCTGTCTGACTCAGATTCATGACATTCCAACGTATGAATAATTGTTTGTCAACAAGCTTGACCGTTTTAGAGGAGCTTTCCTAGTTCGTTCTTGCTCTCGCCGCTGATATAGTCAGTTTCCGCTAATTTTATAGATCTAGTTCAGGCCCACCCCGCGTTGCAAATTAATACCCTTACAAAGCGGGGCAGTTCCTGAACAAAACCTACAACCTCAACTACAGAGAACTCCAGTGTCCCTCTGTAGCTGTATTACCTGATTTTGACTATTATATAACGTTACGCAGCCATCTCGTATGTGATAATGGTCATACGAGATGGTACGTAGTTTTTAGAACTACGTTTGCCTTTTGTAAGCCTTCACTAAATATTATTTAGCTGGATAACACGTTGGCCTATCATTATGCGGTTTATGGCATAATGTTCCTAACACTATAGCCTACTATCGTGTGTTTCTATTTATTTCCTACCTAAGAGCCTCTCTTCTGTAAGTTAAATAGCGCAACTTAAAAATGACAATGATTTTATACAGTTATGATTTGCCTATCTTATATCTATCCCTATGTCTACTTAATAGTTAGGTCGTAATTGTTGCGCTCGTTAACACTAACTTCGACAAAGAGGTCAACCAGGCAGCGTTCGGGAAATTACGCCATATTATCTTCTCGTCGCAGATATCGCAGAGCCTCAAGACGAAAGTTTATAATCAGTGCGTGTTGCCAGTGATGACATACGGCACCAAGACGTGGCCGCTAACTATTGGTCTCATACACAAGCTCAGAGTTGCGCAGCGTGCAATGGAGGGAGCTATGCTCGGTGTTTCGCTACGTGATAGAATCCGAAATGAGGAAATCCGTAGAAGAACCAAGGTTACCGACTCATATATATATATATATACATATATATATATATATATATACATATATATAAAAACAATTATATATACATATATATAAAAACAATTATATATATATATATATATATATATATATATGTATATATATGTATATATATATATATATATATGAGTCGGTAACCTTGGTTCTTCTACGGATTTCCTCATTTCGGATTCTATCACGTAGCGAAACACCGAGCATAGCTCCCTCCATTGCACGCTGCGCAACTCTGAGCTTGTGTATGAGACCAATAGTTAGCGGCCACGTCTTGGTGCCGTATGTCATCACTGGCAACACGCACTGATTATAAACTTTCGTCTTGAGGCTCTGCGATATCTGCGACGAGAAGATAATATGGCGTAATTTCCCGAACGCTGCCTGGTTGACCTCTTTGTCGAAGTTAGTGTTAACGAGCGCAACAATTACGACCTAACTATTAAGTAGACATAGGGATAGATATAAGATAGGCAAATCATAACTGTATAAAATCATTGTCATTTTTAAGTTGCGCTATTTAACTTACAGAAGAGAGGCTCTTAGGTAGGAAATAAATAGAAACACACGATAGTAGGCTATAGTGTTAGGAACATTATGCCATAAACCGCATAATGATAGGCCAACGTGTTATCCAGCTAAATAATATTTAGTGAAGGCTTACAAAAGGCAAACGTAGTTCTAAAAACTACGTACCATCTCGTATGACCATTATCACATACGAGATGGCTGCGTAACGTTATAGAATAGTCAAAATCAGGTAATACAGCTACAGAGGGACACTGGAGTTCTCTGTAGTTGAGGTTGTAGGTTTTGTTCAGGAACTGCCCCGCTTTGTAAGGGTATTAATTTGCAACGCGGGGTGGGCCTG
The DNA here is from genome assembly GCA_946251855.1 of Alsophila aescularia. NCBI lineage: Eukaryota > Metazoa > Arthropoda > Insecta > Lepidoptera > Geometridae > Alsophila > Alsophila aescularia. The sequence goes on from OX276379.1 coordinate 24,189,739, forward strand.
AACTAGATCTATAAAATTAGCGGAAACTGACTATATCAGCGGCGAGAGCAAGAACGAACTAGGAAAGCTCCTCTAAAACGGTCAAGCTTGTTGACAAACAATTATTCATACGTTGGAATGTCATGAATCTGAGTCAGACAGAGGTTAGCTATCTCAAGAATAGGTGCCGTTTCTATACGAGTGCGAGAAGCTTGAAAGATCGGAGGATCCCTCGCACCCGTAGCCTGACCATATTTTTTGTGCCTATTCTTGAGCGTGGGAAAGTTCTCGTCTAGAACAATGGCTCGTATGACGTTGTTGTGTTCATGTTCATTTTAAGACCCACCTGTTGGGAAACAATATTGAGGTCACTGAGCATTGTGCTTAGGTCTTCCAGGGTTTCTGCCATGATGATTATGTACCTGACTACAATATGTAAACAAAATCGCTAAGAATTGAGCTGTGAAATATAATTCATAATGGCAAAATTAAAAAGCATTCTGTATGAATTACACGCAGAATACGTTTGGCAAATTGTTTTGCAAGCAAATAAAATTTTGGACTTGATGTTGTTTGTGAGCTTCCATTTAGTTACAGCTACGGCAGTTGAGTTTTTCTCGACAGTACACCTTGATTGTTGAATACTGTCAGCTGGTAATGCTGGTATCGAGAGTGAAATAAAATTGTAACTAAATAATTATTATCTGCAAAATATTTTTTCCACCTTACCAGAAGAGTATTAAGTTGAGAGTGGCTCATTTCACATGGTGAACTTTATGTAATGTGTTAATTGCTTTATTTATTTATTTCATAAGTTTTAATAGATTAATGACATGTAAGTTTATAAAATGTAAATTTATATAATTTAAGGAAATTAAGTTTCTTTATACATATCCTCCCATGACAGACAACAAAAAAAAATGGCCCCTAGTTCCCGGCGCCTTGCTATTCTTGACCAAGGTGGCGGTCATCGTAACGGCAGGGCGGGGGGTGCTAAGAATCCCCGGGTTATTCGATTACTGTGGCCTTCCATAAGGAAGGCCATAGTAATGGATGGAGATGGCCCTGCGATAATTGAAAATTGGAAAAGCCTCCGTTGGGAACGGAGTTACCTCGAAGCTCTTAAAGGCGGGTGGTAAACCTGTTCTCAAGGAGCTTCAGGTCCTGTTGAACTTGTCAACTGCGGGAGAACTCCAAAGGCATGGCACAGGGGTATGGTGGTACTGTTTTTTAAGAAGGGTGATAAAACCTTGCTTAAAAATTATAGACCCATCTCACTTCTGAGCCATGTCTATAAATTATTCTCGAGGGTCATCACAAACCGTCTCACGCGAAGATTTGACGAGTTTCAGCCTCCCGAGCAGGCTGGGTTTCGAGGAGTATATGGCACCGTAGACCACACCCACACATACAGAAAACCGAAGAGTATAATCGGCCACTGTGCTTAGCGTTTGTGGAAAAAGCCTTTGACTCAATCGAGACCTGGTCTGTTCTGGATTCTTTGCAGCGATGCCAAGTGAATTGGCAATATATCGAAGTGCTGAGATGTCTGTATGACGCTGCTACGATGTCAGTCCAAGTACAGGGCCGGAGTACTGATCCTATCCCATTGCTCAGAGGAGTAAGACAGGGGGATGTTATATCCCCGAAACTGTTTACGACCGCAATCGAGGACATGTTTAGGACGCTGGACTGGAAAGGGGTGGGCATCAACATTAACGGCGAGTACATCTCACACTTCAGATTCGTACTTATGGCGGAGTCGCTGCAAGAGCTGCGTCAGATGCTGGCTAGCCTGGCTAAGCCTCTCGACGAATTGGTCTCCGCATGAACATAGACAATACAAAAATCATGATCAATGACAATATTATACTGGAACCAATAATAGTCAGTGGCATTCTTCTCGAAATTGTAGAGCAGTATATTTACCTCGGACAAATTGTTAAACTGGGTAGGAACAATTTTGAGAAGGAAGCCAGTAGGAGGATTCAGCTGGCTTTTGGAAAACTTCGTCAAGTCTTCTCGTCGCCCATTCCACATTGCCTGAAGACAAAAGTCTTGAACCAGTGCGTCCTACCCGTAATTTATATATTTCGTTGTTATTTCTCTTTGAGCTATGGACTCGTTCTCGACTCGTTTGTTTTTAAGCTATGAAATTGTTTATTTTGGAGATACGGACTCATATATTTTGGAGTTAGGAATGAATTCACTATGGATTTATGATATCCACCACTGGGGGACAACGGAATAATTTAGTAGCGTTTTTCACCACTGGGGGACAGCGGGAATAATTTAGTAGCGTTGTCCCCCAGCGGGGGATAACTGACTACTTTTTTCCCTCAGTGGTGGATATAAAGTGGGGGTCAACGGGAATAGACGAAAGAATCCAATGTCCTACCTCGAAGTATGAACTCAAATTATACCAAGTTTCATTTGAAGTTTCGGCGTGATTCACTGCCAAGACACAGACAAACATACCCAAAAAGTAAACAAAAAGACAGTTTTGGCTTCAGTACCGAAGATAAAACAGACTCCAAATAAAATAATATATATCTTCAATGTACAGAATTTTGGAGCCCTATCCCGCAGGAACCCTTTATATTTTCAGGATAAAAAGTATCCTCAATTTTCACCCATGATATAAACTATGACTGTGCTAAGTTGTATCAAAATCCATCCAGTAGTTTCAGCGTAATACGTGTTATTTTTAATACGAGTAACTTTCACCCCTATCCTGCAGGAACACTTTATTTTTTCGGTATGAAAAGAATCCAATGTCCTACCTCGAAGTATAAACTCAATTTATACCAAGTTTCATTTGAATTCATTTAGTTTCGGCGTGATGCGCGGCCAAGATACGGACAGACAGACAGACAAACAGACCAAAATGAAAAAAAAACAGTTTTGGCTTCAGTATCAAATATAGAACAGCCTCCAAAAAAAAACTAAATATCTTCAATGTACAGATCTGCAGGCTGATTCCCTAAGGAGTGAGGTTGAGTGATTGCCACCGAGCACCCTTTGCCGGTGCGCTTGAAGGTCGTGAAGGTTTTGGAATTCACTAAACAGTTAACGCGCACCCGTCAAGAACCCGCAATCAACACTAATACCGGGAAAGCGGTACCTATACGGCAGAATTAAGCTAAACCTAGCCTACTAATACTTCTAGCAGAAATAGGACTTTTCAAATTTTGCCGGGTTTTACGTTCGAGTGATTATCTGTTGGTGGCGCGCGAGCCAACCAATGGCGGCAATCACCCTCCAACAATCAACGTCTGAATTTATTTTGTTTTTTCTCTCTCCCTTTTAATCTATCTAAAATTTTGTTCCCGTGTAGATATTAAGTATAATTAAAAGTTAATTAGCATCGTAAGTTTTGTAGTGATCTAATAATATGCCAATAACCTTTTTGTAGATTGTACGTCTCTGAAAGAAAATCTAAACATTGATATTATTTCTCAGCAATAATGTACTTACCTACATCAAATAATTATTACGACTGCCTATTTAAAAATACCATGTTCCTGTAGGTATAGTGACTATAGAGCTTCTCAGGTAAAGTTAAACTTCAACTGAAAATAACCTTTACCGTCGAGTAAAAATGTTGTGAATGTGTGAATTGTGAACATGTCATTCCTTGTACACTACTTTTATGCAAAACAATTAAATCAATAAATAATTAAAACGCCAAAAAACGAAGAAAGAAATATATTTGCGATTTAGAAATGTATTCCTAGAGTCGTATGTATAGTTGTAGATTCACAAAAATGATCGTCTTGGAGAGATGGACAAATGGGAGCTCGACAGTTGATAATTATAGCCTAGGGCTCGATAGACAAGTACCTAACTATATTGAATGTTGAATCTACTGTATTATACTAATAATATGATACATTTGTTTCAGGTGGATGCACACAGAACTGCAGTTCATAAGAATGTATAGATCTCCGCTTTTCGAGCTCTTATGATAGTGTAAATCTCATTTATGTAAAAATTATAACATTATTACATGATATTTAATACTGTAAGAAAACCCAACTTCCACAATACTTCTATATTCAAATACACCTTATTAACGTACATACAACTTCCTATCATCCTTACTATAATAATTCACATTTCTTTTATAATTTAAAAATCTCACTCCTTTCTATCGGCCACCATAGAGTCATTGGCCTTCCAAAAGCGCGGCAAACCTCCAAATCCTTGTCACAGAATATATAGATCGTACAGATTCCACTAACAAAAAGGTTAAGTTGCTAACATTCGGCCATTCTGACACAATGTCTGTCCTCAGATATTCTATTGGCGGTAACATACTCATCTATGAATCATATATATATATATATATATATATATAATTGTTTTTATATATATGTATATATATATATATATATATATATACATATATATAAAAACAATGAATAAAGCAATTAACAATACAACATGTTTTTTTTTTAAATATTATATATTTATAGTTATCCCTTCCCGCCTAATGTTGATCGTTATCTATCGTTATCGTTATATATATATATATAAAAACAATGAATAAAGCAATTAACAATACCACATGTTTTTTTTTTAAATATTATATATATATAGTTATCCCTTCCCGCCTAATGTTGATCGTTATCTATATATAAATATATATAATATATAACAATAATTAATGTTATAAATTATGAGGATACAAAAACAAAAAAAAAAGGATAAAGTTCACATTTTATTTCTATACACATCCTTCAATATGTAAACAAAATCGCTAAGAATTGACTGTGAAATATAATTAATGATCAATATACAATTAACTTACCTGTACGTGAAATTCGATCATAATTATATGATAAGCTTCAAAAAAAAACTGTAACATCTAAGGCCAATGCAACGTAGACAACAGAATTAAGACATCTCGTTCTTGTGAAAAATCTTTGGCTAAATATCTGCTACAATCATTTTCTTGAAGTCTAAAACAATTGATTTCTTTGTCTCCTAGTCCATAAACGGCTATATTTTTGAGAATTGAATATTCATCAATATGATATACTATCTAAAATCAATAATTTCAATAATGTGTTTAAACAGCCGATTGAACAAACTGTGTTACGGTTGTTTCAAAATCACTAAGAAACCGATCGTAACTTTTTTTAATAAGTGCACGCCAAAGTCATCTTACAATTTTGGACAAATTGTGTTACGGCTGTTACGACCTCCTCGAGGGAGAGGGGGGGAGGATGATACCAGGGGTTAGACTGGTTCGAAATTTAAAAACTCTTTCCACGCTAGCGGGTAAAATGCACTTTTGCACTCAGATTTCAAATGACAAACAGAATCTTACCGTGCTTGTGAGGTGAAAATAAACATACAAAGTTTGGGTTGTGGGTACAACCCAAACGTTGTATGTTTAGGTAAACACATCACTCTCCTCAGTCGGGTAAAAATATGCCTAAAATTTTAATATATTTTATTTTACTTCATATGCTATTTTATATATCTATATATTTTAGTTTGGTTTTCTATATAAAAAACACGCTTTATATAGAAAACCAAACTAAAAAATAGAAAAATTAGTTTATTAAACTATTATTTATTTTCTACTTTTTAGTTAGGTTTATTTATAAGAGCGCTTTTTTTCTTATTTTTTTCGAATTATTGCATTGTCGTCTTTGACAGGTGTGCAAAATTTGAGTGAAATCTGACCGTTTAAAGTGGGTCAAAATAGCGTCCAAAGGAGTCGGTTACAAACATACAAGTGAAGCTAATACGAGCATTTTTTTATTATCTTCTTTGTACTGACTTTTGGTACTTACTGCTTTATGATAAGTATAGATGTAGACAAACATATGGCTATTAATTATAAGAAAGTATTATATAAACGGATAAATAGTTACTATCTGTGTGTGGATTATTCAAATTCACGGAAAGCCAAAATTAAAGTCACGATAAACTATCGTAGACCCCCATTCGCCCCCATATTTTATTGGAGCCCCATTTTTTTTTCGCTTATTTGGACCCCTTACTGCAGGTCGTCGTAGTCCCCCCATATATACCATTTTGGGTATCACTAGTTTAAACCCTCCTCTTGAATCACTCAATCTATTGATGAAAACCGCATTGAAATCCGTTGCGTAGTTTAAAAGATAAAGAAATTGAAATTTATTATTGTCACAGATGTACGTAGAAGGAAGTTGGTAAAGATAATAATGTAAAGCTAAAAATCCATACAATTTACCCCATTCAAGGATGTGCAACATATTGTACAGCATGCAATATAATCTAAGTACATAATACAAGCTCAGAATCATACAATTAATTAATTTATTACAATAAGTATGAACAGATAATGTCAAAATGGTACAAATTTTATTTGAATACTATAGTCAAAGTTAAATTTTATTTAATAATTTATTAATCCATACCAATATATAAAAGTGAAACGTTGTTTGTTTGTTTGGGGAGCTTTCACGCGATAACGACGAGTCGACCAGTTTCATGAAAATGAAATTTAGAATGGAAATAAATAATAAATAATTATATTAAAAAATAAATAAATTAATAATTATATTAATAAAGCATAGGATACTTTTTATGCCAGAAAATTGTAAGTTTCCACGGGAAACTCACTGTAAGGGACGGTTGCCATCACATAAGGGTCTGTGGTTGCCATGGAGACGAAATAACAAGTCTGTGAAAAAACATCGAGAGTGGTGCTGTACCTACTTTTGAATTGGTTTATAATATCCTAGAAGAAAATAGGATGCTTTTTTCGCGAGAAACAGTAGTACGCGCGTACGAAGTCGCGGGCGGGAAAACTAGAAGAATAATATTTTTTTGTTCGTAACCACCATAACAAGTTCTTTTTGAATATTTTAATATCGAGTATTTTATTATCTCTTGGTAAAGCATTAAACACTAGCATAACATTACTTATGATAAAGCGTAGTCTTAGGATGTGTATCATAGACCTGTCTGTTCAGATTTCTCGTATTTCTGGGGTAAACATCAACTGCCGTCCCGAAATATTGGGGGTTTATTTTTACAAACGTTGCAAGCTCAAAAATATACATGCATGGAAGGTGTATAATATCGAGCCTCTTAAATAGAGGTTTACAAGACTCAAATGGAGGTTCACCACACATTGCACATACGCATTTCTTCTGGGCTATGAATACCTACCTTATTGATTATCTGTTAAGTTGCCCCACACTAATAAACCGTATTTTAATACTGAGGACACATAACCATGATAGGCTGCTAGCACCGTACTTAGAGCCGAGGTTTGTCTCAACCTATTGAGAACATTAACGTACCGATTCAATTTAATACACAGATAATGTACGTGAGACTTCCAATTAAAATTTTTGTCCATGAGTCTACTATTGTCATGTACTTTAGCAATATCAGTGCTGTTGCAATTAATATTAAGCATAAGCTATAAAGCATATTACCACAATTTTGAAATAGTATGTAATTTGTTTTAAGCGTTACAGAGGTACAGACGGCGGGAAGCGACTTTGTTTTATACCATGTAATATTGATTGATTGTACAGATAATGTGTACTTACCTAGTTTCAAATTGGCATTCAGAGATTTGCTATTTTCTTTAACTATGTAGAGTGCTGTCAAAAATTGTGTATATATAAGTGGATTTACATTATATTTTTATTATTCTTTCGAACAAGTTTTTACTTTTTTGCTTAGAACAAGCTCAATAAAGGACATTTATAGTAGATTATGCAGCAAGGGGATAAAGCAGTGTCATTAGTCACAGGCTGTATATTGGACCCTGTAATTATATACCTACCTACCTACTTATTATATTATCTCGTTGGAGATCATGGCAGAGGTAAACAATTTCTGCGTGCGTGTGTAATTAGGTGTTTTAATTTAGGCACCTTACGTACCTTAATGTTATTTTTTTGACATAATTACTGTTATAGCATATCTATTATACAGATCCCATCAAAGACAATAGGTTATTCTGTCTCCCATGACTGTTTGTAAGTTCACAACATGTTTTTTGCTTAAAATTTAGTTTTTTTTAAATAAAATTAAGATACTTGTACCTACCTACCTTATCGTTAAATGTAACACATGGTTAGACAGACCATTTTATGAAAACGTGATGATACACGAAGGTAAAATAAATATAATTGTCTACCTACTTATTCACTCCTCAACTGCCATCAGTATAATGGCATCACATATGTTGTGTTTGTACAGAAGTACCGCTGTGGTCGAACATGGAGTAGGCACCTATCAAATGTTTCTCTTCTGATCTGTGAGGAGGGCGTATTATATCTAATTAAAGGTAGATAGAAATATATAGGGCACCAGCTCCTCGGGTGGACCGCATACATTAGGTGCATCGCACACAATTGACCTTCTTTGGCCTTGGTCACAACCGGCGTAGAATTTGCGTAGCACGTGTTAGCAGTGACTCTCATTCTCGCTACAGTTTGCGTATGATCATCTACATTTTTGTTGTCGCTGCACATGAAGCACGAGACGGCGGGAATGTGGCAGTGTGTTTGCCTGTAGTAGTATCTAGTCTTGTTTACGTGATATTAAAGCTTGCCGTATCTACCTCCTTTTAACTAGATCTGTGGAGGAGAGTGAAGTATTTTGGAACGGCGCGTGGGAAAGGGAGGAGTGATCGTTCTATACCACCTGCTAAAATGCGACAAAACCAAGACATGAGGCTTTTGTACAACACTCACAGCATCCTTATAAGTACCCAATTACCTACCGTTCCTTCTGTTTCAGCGGCCAGACCAAGTGAAGAGTACCCACAGAGCAGACAAGGAGTGAGGAAGCCTATTGTCGCATATCTGTGATCGCAGCACCCTCGTCACATCAGAACAAAGCCAGTTGTTCCTTATCTTGTGTGAAGCCGTATATGTTTCTTCGGGATTGTAATCGGTTGAAATATATACCTATACTTAGATATCGTACCTGTCATGTTTTGTGTCATAGAAAATAGTTAAATAGTGGTCGTCATTATTTGTAGAATTCGTAATAGTGAAACCTTTGACAGGCTCTTCAAACAAGATCCCTAGGCTGCTGTATTTAAAAAAACACATGATTCGAATTATAACATTGAAATATCGAAATTGGACTGACATCATGTGTCAGTAGTTGCCTTAAATACAAATTGTATTGACACATATTATTCTTGCCATACATCAAAATTGTAATTTAAATTAAATTTTCACGATTCGAATAAATAGTTAAAACCCGAAAACCGAGTTGTTTTAAGTTTGCTGCGTTATGGAATCCCGAGATATGCAACGATGTTTTAATTAAAATATGCGTTTTGTCAGAACTAACGCTAAGTCAATGTTGTCCGACTTACCCACACACGTCAACGTTTATAATAGAACGTACCTAGTTGCACACTTAAAATTAAGACTACGTTGTGTAAACGAGATACCAAGACCACAAGCGTGAGTGAAAGAGAGATAGATATACACTCCGCAGCTGCGTTGCAATGAGTTGCGATGTAATAGATGTATTTAATAGAATATGATTCAATATGACACAGAACATACATTTGAAAAAATGCCTACTACTATTTTTACAAGACAGTAAATTTATGCGAATGATTGATTTTAGAGTATATCTATACCTACAATAAAGCAACAAGAACGAAAAAGTCTGTACAAAGAAGATAATTTAAAATGAAATGGTCTAGGGTACTTAAAATAAGAACAAGATTATAACATTATTAAAATTCGTGTCTGTCTGTTCGTTTGTTTGTTTGTTTGTTTGTCTGTTTGTCTGTATGTTTGTTCGCGCATCATGTTAAAGGTACTGAACTGATTGTGATGTGGTTTTCACTGTTGGATAGTTCAGGGTTTGACTTACAAACTGGTGTACTTGGTATCTCAACCATATGAGCAGAAGCCGAGCAATATATAAAAATCTTTTTGTCGTCTGAAGGAATTTTGGTCTAATGTTGGTATATGGGTATTTTAGGTCTTGGAATATCATATAGAGTACTTTTAACCTAGAGAAATGACGACGCGTGCAAAGCTGCGGGCATCAGCTAGTGATTGAATAATGTTCACAAAACAGAAAAAAATGCCTATTATTAGTTGTACGATGTGATGCGGCTTTCTAATTTGGATGGCTTAGGTTTTGACTTGAAGTGTTGTTTACTTGGTATCTCGATCCGATCAGTAGAAGCCGAGCAAACGATGAAGATTTTTTGACGGCTGAAGGAATTTTGATCAAATGTTGGTATATTGGTATTTTAGGTCGTGGAATAGTATAAGTACTTTTATAATTACATAGAAAGAAATGGCCACGCGTGGCACCGCCTTCAAAAAACTCTTTCTTATCTTATGTTGTATTTATGCATTATTATTACGATAGTAATTTCAAAAAACTGATAATGTTCTGGCTCAATTGTAATTATTTATTCTTTTTAGTGGTTGTTTACAAAATAACATATTTCATAAGAAGTCGTTTTTTTTTTTTTTTGGAAAAATATTTTATTATATATTAAATACGCGCAGTGTTTGCTATCAACGCTTTTGCGAGACTAAGCCCAAATGTGGCTGTACAGCCACATTTATTGTTGCCGTGTTCAAGCGCATCACAACTCATCTTCTTTTTAATATAACATCATTGGAGATATGCAACTGTTCGCGTCGTGGTTTATGTCAGAAGAAATCTGCAGATGTCGTTAGTGTTGTGTGTCGTGCTCGTGACAGTTCAGAATTTTTAGAAAACCAATTGCGTGTAGTTTGCTGTAGACAACACTTGAGTCTTCTCATGACCACGATCAATGCAACTTGATCGAAACATCGAGATAAACAAAATAATGTTTTTAGCGCGATTAAGTCCCGTTTAAATAGAAGCCAGTCAATATCGTGAAAAAAGGCAAACGTCGCAAACGCACATGTATCTACAATTTTTTATGTGTTGTAAGGACTCCTGAGAGTAGTTTATATACCAAGTGTGCAACACTCAAAACCCTGTGCTACCCCCGTGGTGCACAAACTTCTGCCAATTGAATCACTTTTTTTGAAAAAAATATATGCGATGCTTATTTCGGTTTTCTTTGGTGAATACTTTTGTGAAGCACATTAAATTTGCTTTAATTAGAGCTCAACCCGAGCTCTTTTAACGAAGATGTAGTCAAAAAAGGGCATTATTTTCGAGGGTTATTTATAAGACGTACGTACCTACTGTCTAAACTAATGATCCTAGAGAAAAGAAATAGACAAGAATTTGTAGAGGATTTAATTATGTTTAATTTGATTTCAACGCGTTGCCTCGCTTCATAGATTCTTCAAAAAAGAAAAATAGTAAAACATAGGATTTTGGGAAAATGATGAAAATGAAGGGTCTAGCACGAGTTCCACGGGAGTAGCACAGGGGTTTTAGTGTTGCAAACTTGGGTATGAGCTACTCTTAGAGGTACTAACAACATATAAAAAAACGTAGATACATGCGCGTTTGCGATGTTTGATGGTTTTATTGATTGGCGTATATGATGTTGGAGACAACACTCGCCCTTTTCGCTCGAGCCCTCGAGCACCCCGCGTTAAGTAACCAGTGACCGTGACCGTTCAACGATAGCTCTTATGACTTGACTTGACAACCACTATATGTACGTACGTACCTACCTCTATTTATCCGTGTTATTAAAAAACAGAATTTGTAATGTTTTCTCTCTGCAGTACTGATCCAGCATTACCGGCGCGCGGCGGTGATTTACAAAAAAAGGGAGGTTACGCACGTAGCCTTTGCATTAACCTATTGCCAGATGACCGTATATCCTCAATTGAAGACCTCGCCCTCGCAGTAATGACTAATGAGCAACTGCGTCGTTCCGTCCCGAGCTCTCGGCTTACGACGAAGACCGGAAGCAGTCGTGGAGAATACTCCTGGAATTATAGCGTCATCTGTCATGCCATGCGTCGAGAATGTTTGTTATAATCGGGTGATGTATGTACTTAGATTCTAACATATTTGAAGATTTCACACTGGAAATAATGTATCTACTTGATAAATACCGAAGGTAATTACGGTATCATTTTCTCTGTCAGCTCATGTCTCTACCATACATGAATCTACTTTACGTGAAATTATTTTATAAATATTATATTTTAAATTTAATTTTATGTAAAAATAGTTTCGCGTGCGACTTCGTCCGCGCTGACTACAGTTTTTCGCGAAAAAAGCATCCTATGTTCTAGGATATTAAAAAATAATTCAAAAGAATAACACCAACGAAGCTCTTGATGATTTTTGACTGACTAGTTATTATTTCGTTTCCATGGCAACCGTTCCTTACAGCGAGTAAGCAACATTTTCCAGTTTTCCCGTGAAAACTTCCCATTTTCCAGGATAAAAAGTATCCTATATTTTATTCCAGGGTACAAGCTATCTCATTTTTTAATTTCATCAAAATCCGTGCAGCCGTTATCGCGTGAAAGTTCACCAAACAAACAAATAAACAAGAGACAATCAGGGTTATAATAATCAGGATTATAGCCCTGATCGCCGTAAAATTAGAAAATGTTCGGCCAGCGTCCACTCACCGTCAACGCTCGGAATTCGAACAAAAGACTTCTGCACCCTGCACCTGTTTTCTTCAATAAACCGGGGAAGTATTTGTTTTAGTACTAATATGTACTACTTTAAAACACAAAGTTAAAACTAAACACCTAAATTAAGAGCATCAAATTGAGTCCAACTAGGTTAGAATTTCATTAAAACAAGTGACTACCCTACTCTTTGTCTGTTTTTGTTTTTTTACTTTTTATACCAATAAGTAGAAACTGGAATCATACCTTTAGGTCTTAGTAGCTAACGGGTTCTATATACCTACTACTAGTTTTCCCGCCCACGTTTTCGCACGCGCGGACTACTGTTTATCGCGAAAAAAGCGTCCTATTTTATTCTAGGATATAAAAAACCAATGCAAAAGTAGGTAAAGCAACAAAATAGGTAAAGATGTCTTGATGTTTTTTTGACAGACTTGTTATTTCGTTTCCATGGAAACCACAGAGCATTCTGTGATGGCAACAGTTCCTTACAGTTCCTTACTGTGAGTAATCAACATTTTCCAGTTTACCCGCGGAAACTTTCAATTTTCCGGGATATTAAGTATCCTATGTTTTATTCTAGGGTATAAGCTGTCTCCATTCTAAATTTCATCAAAATCCGTCCAGCCGTTATCGCGTGAAAGCTCCTCAAACAAACAAACAAGCAAACAAACAGACAACGTTTCACTTTTGTATATTGATATGGATTTACTGTATTATATTTTATTTTTATTTTAAGATTAGGACAAATTGTGTCAATTTTCACTGATTTTTAGTTGTTATTATGATAAGTAGACCATAGGAATATAGCTTATGTCATAGGTTTGTTTGTTTGTTTGTTTTCTATAGGTAGAAACAGCCGATTGATATACCTACAACGCTTTTTTACAAGACGTTTTGTATCATTTAATTTCTTAAATAGTATCCTCTAAAAACCCATTTAAAAGTGGTAAAAGGTATTGGTCTTCGACCATTCTAATTAAGATTGGTTATTAGAGATATACCTACACCTGAATAACAGTACAATTTCTTATTATTTTTTGCCGTTGTTGTTTAGTAAAAATATTGCCGGTATCATCATTGAAGTAGGTCACTATTAGGTAGTCAAATCTATCCAACTTTGAATGTAAGGTGCTCCACTGTTTTTTTCACACCCTGCTACATTATTGCGATAATATCGATTATAGCGTGTCTCGGAATGCACCCTATGTAAGTTACCAGGCCTTTCCATTGTCTTAGCAGTAAGTTTAAACTAACACATAAAGTTGCCTCCGCTATACCACGTCTAATACTGCTATTAACCGTGGCACCGTCTCAGAGTGATCCATTACACCATGTACAACTGGATCATATACGAGTACATGTTACTTAAATCTTTACTACTTCAATGGAGGCAATTCCCGTATGCATTTACAGCGGACATAGAGAAAATGTACCGACAAATCTGCATTGACAGTATCGATAGATAGATAATACTTTATTGCACCTAAAAATATATTATTACACATAAAACATTTATTTAAAATAAGTACAATGGGCGGTCTTATCGCTAAGAGCGATCTCTTCTAGACAACCTTTGGATGAACAGTAATGGAAGAACAAGGAGTAGACGGCGGTGCATTAAAATAACATTCTATTACATACATACTTTTGTAAAATACAATAAATCAATAAGTATTTATACGATAAATTAATATGTGTTATTACAATAAACTAATACATATGTATATTACTAATAAGGTTTAAATACATACTTTTACGTAGCAGTGCTTAGATTGGAGAGATAGTTGTTCTTTACCATATTTTTAAATATAGGTAATGTTTAGCTCGTCTGATATCCAGCGGAAGTGCATTCCACAGTTTCACACACACAAAGTTTGCGGCTAGTTTCTGCTAATTGTGGTACCCAAGAAAGCTTTCTATTATTTAGTATTCCAAGGTTCTTAACCGTATCACTGATTTGAATGGGTGTTCCGTCGAAAATAACCTGTTATAGGCGAAACCAATCTATTTTTGAAATCATTCTTGAGCTGCCTATTACAATAATTTGTGTTTTCGCTGGGTTGACTCTGAGGCCATACGAGTTACTCCAGTTGGATATCATTCGTAAATTACCGTTAATTGTATCGATAGCCACAGGTAATTTATCCAAAGGAGCCTGAGTGTAAATTTGTAAATCATCCGCATAAAGGTGATAGGAACTAGAAAGCTGCTGAGTTAATAAAGATTGAAAAGAAAAGAGGAGATAAGACACCTCCCTGAGGTACACCAGCAGTCGTATTACACCAAGATGAGAAATTCTCATCTCTCATCACACGTTGTCGGCGACCATGCAGGTAACTATGAAACCAATCAATTACCGTTGGAGACATGTTAAGAGTACGTAAAAGTCCTAATCAAACGTCAAAGTCTACGCTGTTAAACGCATTACTGAAATCAAGCAGTGACAGTACCGTTAATTGCCCGTCATGCATACCACAACGAACATCATCAGTAATCTTGACTAGTGCAGTGCAGAGACAGTACTAAAACCAGGTCGGGAACCGGATTGGAATTGATTCCATAGCTTATTTCGGATAAGGAAGGAAGTAAGTTGCTGATGAACAAGACGTTCAAGCAGCTTTGAAAGGAAAAGAAGAATAGAAATGGGACGTTAGTCGGTTAATGAGGAAGAATTGCTCTTTTTAGGGAGAGGAGTTATTTGGGCTTCCTTCCAAACGAAAGAAAACATACCGCTGCAGATAGAAGTGTTGAGGATGTACTGAATGACAGGCAGTAATTCATCAAGAATGAAGACGATCATTTTACGGCTGATACAGGAGCTACCGAATGCATTCGACGAAATAGCCTCTACATTTTTCTTAACATCTCGATCGGAAAATTGATTAATGACGAAAGAAGGATGGTCAGGAATTGAAAGTGAGCAGAGATGACGTAATGTAGCAGCTTTAGTGACCCATCAAAGTTAGCCGAAGAGGAAAAATGCTGGTTAAGCTTATCAATATCTAAATCTTTGGGTATATTGTTTTGACGAGACTTTCCAACTCAGGAACTTCATTTTTTAGAGAATTATGAATGTAACGGGGTTGTGCGTCCCTATACACCTTGTTGCATTGATTTCGACGTTCAATATATCTAAGCTTACTGTGATCATTTGGCTTACATTTATACCTAGCCTATAGGAGCAGTGTTTACGTTCAAGTTTGATACATTTCAAGAAAAAACTGTGAGATGTTGATTCATTCCTTTTTTACAAAGCATAAAGAATGTTACTTTTTTATTTATTATTTGGCTCCACACTAATAGTGCATTAGCCAGTGTCATGTCAATTTTAGTGCTAGTTCATTTGACTTCTTATTTAAGGCATATGCGGCTTGTTGTCATGTTCGCGATGCTAGTTTCAAAAACCAAAAACACCTAATGGTCGGTATTTCAAGAATTTTATAGATATTATAATTTGTATGTTTTAGGTACGCTGTATTATAAACTGTCAATATGTCAGTCAGTATCATTGACGTGACATTTGTTTTTCTTTTATTTTACATTTTCTTCCGTCGTCCTTATTGTCTGAGAGAACGGCATTTGAGTATTGTGTTCATTTTAATAAAGTCAAGCTTGTTAGAATATATACTTCTGTTAAATATTTTCTTATATACGTGTGAGCAAAATCTAATGGTAGGTGTGTGATTTATTGGTTAATCTTAAGTTATGTTTAGCACAGCCAGCGGGTGGAAAGAAATTCTGAAATCTTGAGTTGAATTCAGTCTTATTAATACATATATTTTATTATTCTATTCATTTTATATTATATTTATATTATTCAGTATGTTAAATATTTTTAATAGCAGCACTAGTTATAATGATAATTATGTTTCTTTTTCTTCTTCTTTTGATTGCAGCAGTGAAGACAGCTTTTCTAGTTTACCCACACTCTCTGATACGCTTAAAAATGAATTTTCTGATGTACCAAAAAACTTGAATGTTATTCATATCAATGCGCAAAGTATTCCGGCGCATTTCCCCGATATGCTGGCATCATTTAACCATAAAAACATTCATGCTATATTAGTCTCTGAATCCTGGCTCAAACCATGTGTCCCTTCCATAACTTATTCATTGCCTGGTTTTCGTCTCATACGAAATGATCGAACTGGTGGTGGTGGTGGCGGTGTGGCCATTTACTTACGTGCTCATATTCCTTTCTCGATAATTAGTTTGTCAGCACAGCCACCACCGCTGAACGCTGGTGAACATCTTTTCATTGAATTTATTCTTTCTCATAACAAAATTCTTCTCGGAGTCTATTATATAGCCCTTCTTTACGTATCAACTTTTTCTCCTCATTTGAAAAGATCTTAGAAGATCTTATCCCTTCCTACAATCAGTCCATTATCAAGGGTGATTTTAACACATGCCTCCTTAAAAAAGATTCTCGGTCTGCATCATTGGAATCTATCATTACGTCAAGCAACATGCATATACTTCCATTCAACGCGACTTACCACTTTCCAAATTCAACTCCATCTCTGCTTGACCTTATTTTCGTGTCATCTACTCAGCATGTTGCTAAGCATGGTCAGTTTCCCGCTGATGCATTTTATTATCATGATTTGGTTTTCCTGTCATATAAAGTCCGTCCTCCTAAACCTAAAATAATTCTTCAGCGTAATTTTAGTGGCATGAATCTGGAAAAAATTGTCAAAGATGCGCAGGTCATAGACTGGTCACCTATTACTGACGTGAAGTTGGTAGATGACCAGGTTGCTATATTTAACTCACTTATCACCAAGCTTTATGATGTACATGCTCCTTTGAGAGCTGTTAAAATAAAACATCTCCCTGCACCGTGGCTCAATGATGAACTAAAAGCTCTTATGCATAAAAAATCTGTAGCAAAAAATAGATTTAAATGTCCTAATGATGCTAATAAGGCTTAATATGCTCGTGTTCGAAATCAGTGCAATACAGTGTTTAGAGATACTCAACGTCGCCATATCCATCAATCTGTTGAAAACGAAGATCCTGCCAAAGTTTGGAAATTTCTACGGTCTTTAGGAGTTG
The DNA here is from genome assembly GCA_946251855.1 of Alsophila aescularia. Taxonomy (NCBI): domain Eukaryota; kingdom Metazoa; phylum Arthropoda; class Insecta; order Lepidoptera; family Geometridae; genus Alsophila; species Alsophila aescularia. Next base: position 24,207,336 of record OX276379.1, read on the forward strand.
GCAAGTCAAGGGAGGCTTCAATTCCCAAGAATCTAGACATTCACTCGCTTAATATTCACTTCTCCTCTTCTTCAACATTGACCATTCGACCAAAATTATGACTTTGCGGCGTCTTTCAACCATTCCAACTCCTGATTACGATCCTTTCAGTTTTAATCAATTCTCTGTGTGTGATGTTAAGAAGAGCGTATTGTCAATAACATCCAATGTGGTGGGAGGTGATGGTATTAGCCGAAACATGTTGATACCTATCCTGGATTCGGTTATTCCTGTACTTTGCCACATTTTAAACACTTGTATATCTAACAGTGTGTATCCTTCTCAATGGAAGGAGGCCCAAGATAATCCGTTACCTAAGAAATCCAATCCTAAATCCTATTCTGAGTATCGTCCTATGTCTATACTTCCTTTCCTATCCAAAGTACTTGAGCGCCTCGTCCTTAAAGCTTAAACCTTAAGCTTTGTAGTTTCCTAAATAGAAATAGTTTACTTAATCCTATGCAATCCGGTTTCCGGGCTGGTCACAGTACGGTAACTGCACTCCTTAAAATAACAGATGACATACGTTTCGCCTTGGAAAAGGGTCAGCTGACTGTGCTGACATTATTAGATTTCAGCAATGCTTTTAATACTGTCAACTTCGATATTCTTCTCGCCATTCTACGCTCTATCAACTTATCTCCTGCAGTAGTTGATTGGTTTCGCAGTTATTTGCATGGCGCCGGCAGCGAGTACGCCTCGATGAACATTTTTCTTCGTGGTGTGATACAACTTCTGGTGTACCGCAGGGTGGCGTTCTTTCTCCTCTCTTGTTTGGAATTTTTATTAATTCTATATAGAACATATAACCTCTCCTTATCACTTGTATGCTGATGATCTCCAAGTCTATTGCCAAGCCCCACTTAGCTCTCTCTCTTTTGCCATAGAAACTACTAATTCCAATTTACGCCATATTTCTGACTGGAGTAAAGCTTATGGGCTAAAAATAAATTCTACAAAAACACAGGTAATAATTCTTGGCAGCTCCAGAATGATATCAAAAGTTGATTGGTCAGTTCTACCCAAAGTTGTGTTTGGAGGGTCCATTTAAGTTTTTTTTAAATAATAATTAAAAAAAACTGTGAAGAAATAAATAATATACCTAATAAACAATACATTGTTTTTAAAAATAACTTAATATAAAAAAAACTCAACCATTAACTGCCCACCCGCCAAATTGTGCTTTGAAAGAGAAAATCAATAAAAGCAAATCAAAGGGTAAATACAAGTCTCAAAAACAACATTAAAAATAAAAATATAAAACACTTTCATCCGCTTTCAACGATCAGCATCTTCAGAAAATTGGGAGTCAGCAACACACCCCATACAAAATTTTCAATTAACCACTGTTACATATAGAACAAAGGCCGCTCCATTCTTTGCAATTATGACATTGAAACAACTAGCAGCCGACGAACGGAGTAGGTTTCCAAACGCCGCTGCTGTCCTGGAAGGATCGTTTTACATAGGTGACCTTTTAGACGGCTGCCATAACTTAGAACAAGGTACCTAAACAATTGATTGGTGACTTAATACAGTTACTAAAATCAGGCGCATTTAATTTACGGAAGTGGTTATCAAATAACCAAGAGCTATTATGTAGAAATTATGTAGAAAATAGAACAATACGATGATGACACGGTCTATAATTTCAAAAACGAGGATACGAACAAAACATTAGGATTGCATAGGAACTCGAAACAAGACACCGTCACTTTTACATGCAAATTTTCAAAACCAACATCTAAACTTACCAAGCGTGGCTATGTCAGAAATGTCAAAGCAATTTGACCTCCGGGTGGTTAAACCCCCTGTCAACAAAATTGAAAATACTACTTCAAAAAGTGTGGAAGAATGGGACCTTAAGACCTTAAGTGGGACGATCAGGTACCAGATGATATCTACAACGAATGGTCAAAGATTATGAAAGATATCGATAAAATTAAACACTGTGTGATACCAAGATGGATACTATGTCAGGAGGATGACGTCATCGAACTGCATGGGTATTGTGATTCATCCAACGCAGCTTTTGGTTGTATGATATATGCAAGACCAAAAATACAACAAAAATAGTGATAGTAGCAGCAAAATCAAAGCTGGTGCCTCATAAAAAGACGTTAACATTACCACGTCTTGAATTTTGTGGAGCCTACCTATTATCAAAGCTCATCAATAAAATCAAACAGACTATAAGCTGCAAATTTGAAATATACGGTTGGTGTGATTATACGGCAGTATTGGGGTGGATACAAGGAGAATCGGCCCGCTGGAAGCCATTTGCGGCCAATAGAGTCGATGCTATAAAACAAGTTATGCCAGCCGACTGCTGGCATTATGGAAAAAGTGCTGACAACCCCGTAAACTCAGCAAGCAAGGGCTTAACAGCGACCCATTTAACAAAACATTCGTTATGATGGCATGGGCCATCATGGCTACCAACGGATGACGTACAGACAGAACAAAAATAGACATATATAACAGAGGAAGAAGAAAGAAACATAAAACAAGTTAACATTATTCAAAGAAACAATAACAACATTAAAGATAAATTACTACAAAAACATAACTCTATAGCAAAAATAACTCGAGTGTTAGCATGGATACTGAGGACATTGACACCTATCTCACTATGTAAGCATTTGCCAAGTTACCTAAATAAACTAGAATTGCGAAAAGCCAAGTCAGCTATTATAAAACATGTTCAACGAACAGAATTGCAAAGAGATATAGAACATTTTAAGAAACATGGTAAAGTGGCAACAAGCAGCAGGTTATTGAACTTAAACCTGTTCCTCGATAAAGAAGGATTTCTAAGTGTATCAGGGAGACTCAGAAACGCGATCATGAGGGACGAGATGAAATATCCAAAAATAATCCCCAACGAGTGTCGTCTGGATGAATTGCTGATAGAAGAAGCACATCAATCAGGATTTCATGCAGGGTTTCGCCTGACCTTGGCCACCCTCAGACAACAATACTGGATACCCAGTGGATACAGTGCGACTAAAAGGCAGCTAAGAAACTGTGTGACATGTAGAAAGTACGAGGCAAAGAAGCAGTGCCAACTGATGGGCAACCTTACCTCATCTCGAATCAACCCAGCCCCTCTATTCTACTGGAGTGGACTATACCAGTTTTGTAGACATAAAAGCAAACAAAGGGAAGAGCGCCAGAACATTTGAAGATTACGTGGCCGTTTTTATATGCATGGTCACGAAAGCAGTACATTTTGAGCTGGTGTCCGAACTTACCAGCTCTGCTTTTTTGGCGGCATTGAGGAGAATGTCAGACAGAAGATCTGCTCCTCGACATCTTTACTGTGACTGTGGTACCAATTTCGTTAAAGCCCACAGAATGCAGCAGGCAGAATACCAGCAACTAAGACAAGTATTCAGTGACAGCTTTCTGACAGAAATAGCTGAACATGAACTGTTTTTTTTTTTCATTTTTGTCTGTCTGTCGGTCTGTATCTTGGCCGCGCATCACGCCGAACCAACTGAATGAATACAAATGAAACTTGGCTTGATTTGAATTCATACTACAAGGTATGAATGTTTGTTTGTCGTATGAGGTAGTGCTGGCCTCTGATGTAATAGTTTGTCAAGCCGCCCGAGGGCCTCATGGCTTAACGACTGCTAATCAATAACAGCTGGGACCAACAGCTTAACGTGCCCTCTGGAGCACGGAGCGATGGAACTACGAGGTAGGACATAGGATTCTTTTCATCCCGAAAAATTAAAGAGTTCCCGCAGGATAGGGATTTAAATTTATTGAAACGAACACGTATCACGCTGTAATTACTGGATGAATTTTGATGTAACTTGGCACAGTCATAGTTTATATGATTGGTTAAAATTGACAATACTTTTTATCCCGAAAAAGCAAAGGGTTCCTGCAGGAGACGGGTCCAAAGTTATGTTGAGCATGAAGTTTTTATTTTCCGGCGTGTCCTCTATATTCGATTCTGAAGCCAAAACATTTGTTTTTCTTTTTGTCTATCTTTCTGTCTGTCTGTCTGTCAGCATGTTTGTATTTTGACCGCGCATCACGCTAAAACTACTGAATGAATTCACATGAAGCTTGGTACGATTTGAGTTGATTGGATACTTTTCATCCCAAAAATTAAAGGGTTGCCACAGGATATTGGTTTAAATTTATTTTAAAAAACACGTATCACGCTGAAACTACTAAATGGATTTTGATGCAACTTGGCACAGTCATAGTATATATGATGGGTTAAAATTGAGGATAGTTTTGATCCTGAAAAAAATTTTGGATTTCTGCGGGATAGGGGTCTAAAGTTATGTTAATTTTGAAGTAATAAATATGTTTTTTGGAGGGTACTTTATATTGTATACTGATACTGAAGCAGAAACTTTTTATTTTGTTTCTGTCTGTCTGTCTATCTGTATCATGACGGTGTATCAGGCCGAAACTACTGAATTCAACTGAAACTTGGTGTGATTTGAGTTCATACTACGAAGTAGGACATTGGATACTTTTCATCCCGAATAGTTAAAGGGTTTCCTCAGGAACAGGATATTGGTTTAAAATTTATTTAAAAGAACACGTATCACGCTGAAACAGATGCTCAGATTACGATGCAACTTGACACAGTCTTAGTTTATATTATGATGGATTAAATTGGGGATAACTTGTATGCCGAAAATATAAAGGATTCCTGTGGGATAGGGGTCCAAAGGGGTTTTAGAGGGTACTACTCTATATTCGATACTGATGCCAAACTGTTTTCTGTTAAGCTTTTATTTAACTTGCAATGTTTGCAATACTTTTCATCCCGAAAAATTAAAGTTTTCCCGCAGGATAGGGGATGAAAGTTATTTAAAAGAACGCTTATCACGCTAAAACTACTAAACGGATTTTGATGCAACTTAATACAGTCATAGTTTATATGATAGGTTAAATTGAGGGTACATTTTATACCGAAAAATTAAAGCGTTCCTGTGGGATAGGTGTCCAAAGTATGTTAATTTGAAAGTGAAAAATATCTATACGTATGAAAAATCCTGTACAAGGAAGATAAAAAAATATGTCTAGAGTACATAAAATAAGCTACTGAACAATAATATAACATTTTAAAAAAAACGTGCTGTTTGTTTGTTCGCGCATCACTTAAAAACTACTAAACCGATTGTGATGCGGTTTTCTTTGTTGGATAGCTTAAAGTCTTACTTAAAAATGGGGTTATCTCAATCCAATGAGTAAAGCGGAGCAATCGATAAAAATATTTTTTACGGGACGGAAGGAATTTTGATCAAATGTTGGTATATTGTATTGTATGTCCTGGAATAGCACTTAGTACTTTGAACCTAGAGAAAAGACCATGCGTGCAAAGCCGCGGGTACAACTAGTTAAAAATAAAATGTGATGGCTTATAACTTGAATATGGCCGAGCTAAGGCGGAAAGAGCCGACGAGCCACGGAAATTCGTTACTGCCCTCTTTGAAAGTCTTGAACAGAAAATACCTACTTTACTCCCACTTTTCCAGGCACCAATCAGTGTTTTTCGAATAGATGGGATGAAAAAATATTTTAATTTTATTGATTAAACTACCGTACCTATCATTAAACTGAAACAATTAGGTCCTCCAAGGAAAGCACTACACCTGTGGGTACGTACATGTTTACAATACCTACCTACATTACTAACAAACAGCATAACATAACCCCTAGACACAATGATTGGATAATGAGATATAACGTAGCATCTCGCCCAGAATAGAACCGAATCACTCAGATCCTGTCCCGCACTGGCCACTGGACTATTTGTGGATCTGCGTAGGAGAGAACATACCATATGACTCGGCAATAGGCCTGATTGCAAACAACTTAAAAGTTAACAAATGGGTCAGCAACTCAGGATCATTAGTGTAGAAAGGAGTTTGAGGTTAAAAATCTGCTGCGAAATGCATTTTTAAACCTTGCTCATGTTCACTCTTACAATGTAGAAGACTATAATTAATTAATTTAGGATATACCTACATAATATGCTGACAAAAAAATGAAGTGGTATAATATCTTTAGTTTAGTCTGAATTGAAATCCCTTCTCATTATTCTTATTACCTCATCCTCACTGCAACAAACGAAGAGCTTCCAGATAGTCTGCAGACCTAGCTAGCGCACCAGTATAATAAAACCGACTTTGGTCCGATTTAATATAATTGTCAGGTAAATGAGGTAATTCCAGGCCGGCATAGAGCGTCCGTATCCGGCCTTTTTGTCAGTACCGTACAGCAATTTCTGGATTTGTCATAATAACTGAACAAGTAGGTACCTTAAAGTGATTGTTTCAAGGCTCCATTAGGATTAGATCGAATCGTCCTCCCGTCTCTCGCGTTGACTCATTGAACACTATAGGTACATAGACTATTATTTATCATGTGCCTATTCATATCTATCGGTACTTAAATATCTAGCGCAGAGTAGAAGAGTTCTGTACGTAGAAGTAAAAAAAATAACTAATAACTATGATTGGGTCTAAAGTAGAATGATTCGCGACCAAAACATTCGCGATGTTTCACACAAACGGCTAGTTACGCCTTGGATCGCCAGGTCGTTTTGATTGCCCAAATACTGCAGCACTTTCTTAGAGGCTCAGTACATGCGCACGCGCATAAATCGTTTTTTTTTACTGAGAACGCTGGAAAGTATCACAGTGTGTGTACAGCGTATACGAGGAATACAACGACGCTAAATACCATAGCCCAAAGCTTGAGAAAGTCTGCTGTTTATATCTCGGACCAACAGTTGGTATATAACACAAGCACAACTTAAGAATATATATAACCCCCGACCCCCCAATCCCCTTTATAGCTAAGAAGCATCTCAAACACATCCGTCCATTCGTTTGGGAGCAACGATCCATCAGCATCTCGATACATCAGCTGGGAGCTGACAAACTCTGACATCAGAGGCCAGCACTACCTCATACGACAAACAAACAAAGCTGGGAGCTACGATCTACTCCTCTTCCCCCCCCCCTCTCCCTCCAATTATAGCTAAGAACCATATCGATCAAATCAGCATTCAAACAGAAAAATCGGTCCATTCGACTGACACACACACGGATACATACACACCCTAAACTTATACCAGCCCTTATTTTTCGAGTTCGGGAGTAAAAATATCTAATAGAATCGTGGCTGCAAGTTCCGACGCGATTTTGAAACAATAATTAAAAATGTGATGCTATGATTTCCAAGAATTTTAAAGACTATAAATTGTTATCCATACCAATATATAGTCGTAAAAGTGAAACGTCTGTTTGATTGGGGAGTTTTAACGCGATAATTAATTAAGTTACAAGTAATATTTTTTCATGTAGCATCATCAGCCTATATCTGTCCACTGCTGGACGTAGGCCTCTTCTAATGCACGCCACTGAGCTCGGTCTTCAGCTCTCCTCATCCATTTTCTGCCAGCCGCTTTTTGCAGGTAGTCACTCCACCTGGCCACAGGGCGTCCTACACTACATTTGCCCAAACGTGGTCTCCACTCGAAAACTCGTCTACCCCAATGGTTATCGGTTCTTCGGGAAATGTGACCAGCCCACTGCCACTTCAGCTTGCTCATCCAATGAGCTATGTCGATTACCTTGGTTCTCCGTTGGATATCTTCATCACGAATCTTGTCCTTCAGAGAAACTCCAAGCATAGTTATCTCCATAGCTCGTTGAGCGACCTTAAATTTGTGGACTAGTTTGACCGTGAGTGTCCACGTTTCGGCACCGTAGGTCATGACTGGTAGGATGCACTGATTGAAGACCTTTGTCTTCAGGCACTGTGGTATAGACCTACGAGAAGACTTGACGAAGCTTGCCGAATGCTGCCCAACCCAGCTGGATTCTTCTGTTGGCTTCCTTCTCAAAGTTGTTCTTACCCAATTGCAATATTTGCCCAAGGTAAAAGAGAGGCACACCATTAACTGCAATCGGTTCCGGGTCAATAAGATCGTTGAACATGATCTTGGTCTTATCTATGTTCATTCCGAGACCGATCCGTCCAGAAGCATCATCTAGGTTTGTCAGCATACTTTGCAAGTCTTGCAGCGACTCCGCCATTAGGACGATATCATCGGCAATTCGTAGTATGAGATGTTCTCGTCATCGATATTAATGCCCATTCCGTTCCAATCCAGCGTCTTAAACATATCTTAATTCGACATGTAGCATGTGCTATTAATAAAATTTTCATCTTCATTTTCTTTGAAAGGCTTAAAGGAATTAGATAAAAAAAACTATAGCTGACGTACAAAAAAAATATGTTCACAATAGGGTATTAAATGCGCTACATGTGTCATTGGACTTAGTAATTCTAAAGTAAGTAATTTAGACCTATCTATAATAAATAATATTAAAAAAAAGCAGTAGCCATGTAATATTGCACATCAGGCCCTTTCATTTGATACTCATATCATAGGGGTTGCTGTGGAAATTATAAATCACCATTTTGTAACGTCCGCCATATTGGATTAAAAATGGCGGCATTTAAGCAGTCGTGCATTGTCACGAGAACCAAACGTGTGTGCCAAATTCTAGCCAGATAGCTTCAGTGGAAGTGGGTGAAATCTTGATTGCAACATATTGATTGGACATACATAGATACAAGTGAAGTTAAATGAAAGTTGAATATTTACATACAATAAAAAAAAAATATAGCCCCCTGACTTCCCACCCCGCATTATAGCTAAGAAACATATCGATCACATCAGTTTTCAAACATAAATCGTTCCATCCGTTTGAGAACTACGATCGTCATCCCCATTCCCCTCCTATTATAGCTAAGAACCATCTCATTTACCCCAGCTTTGAAACATGAAAAACCGCAGCTAATTAGTTCATTCGTTTGGAAAATACGATTCTCACCCCCATTTTCTCAACTCCTCCCCCTCCCTACATATAGCTAAGAACTATCTCGATCACATCAGTTTTCAAACAAAAAAAAACAGTCCATTCCTTTGGGAACTACGTGCTTCACCCCCATCCCCCCCTTCTCCATTATAGATAAAAACAATCTTGTTTATCTCAGCTTTGAAACATAAAAAACCGCAGCTAAATTGGTGCATTCGATACGATTCTAGATACCTAGATCTAGATAGTCAAGATACGATTCTCACCCCCCTTTTCACAACTCCCCTCCCCCATATAGCTAAGAACCATCTCAATCATATCAGTTTTCAAACATAAAAAAACTACATCAAAATCGGTCCATTCGTTTGGGAGCTACGATCATCACCATTAAAACGTTTTTTAATATACTCATTTTCATTTTTGTCTGTCTGTTTGTCTGTCTGTTTCTATCTTGAACGTGCATCACGCAAAAACTACTGAATGAATTTAACTGAAACTTTGTATGATTTGAGTTCATACTACGAGGTAGACCATGGATCGATGGATACTTTTCATCCCGAAAAGTTAATGGGTTCTTGCAGGATAGAGTTCAAAACTTATTTAAAAGACCACGTACCAAGCTGAAACTAATGGATGGCTTTTGATGCAACTTGGCACAGACATAGTTTATAAGATGAATGAAAATTATGGAAACTTTTCATCCCGAAATATAAAGGATTCCTGCGGGATATGGGTCCTAATTCAGTACATTAAAGCTATTGTGATATTTTTTTGTATGTTACTCTATATTCGATAATGAAGCCTAAACTGTATGTATTTTCATTTTTGTCTGTATGTCTGTCTGTCTGTATCTTGGCCGCGCGTTACGCCGCCGGTACTACTGGATGAATTCAAATGAAATTTAGTATGATTTGAGTTCATGCTACAAGGTAGGACATAGGATACTTTACATCCCGAAAAATTAATAGGTTCTTGCAGGATAGGGTTTAAAACTTATTTAAAAGAACACGTACCAAGCTGAAACTAATGGACGGGTTTTGATGCAACTTGGCACCGTCTTAAGTTATATGATGGGTTAAAATTGACGATACGTTTTATCCCCAAAAAATAAAGGGTTTCTGCAGGATATGGGTCCAAAGTTATGTTAATATTGAAGTAATAAATAATATTTTTTCGATGGTTCTCTATATTCGATACTGAAGCCAAAACTGTTATACTTTTTATTTTTGTCTGTCTGTTTGTCCGTATCTTTACTGCGCATCGCACTGAAACTACGGAATCAATTCAAATTAAATTGGTATGATTTGAGTTCATACTACGAGGTAGGACATTGGATACTTTGATCCCGAAAAATTTAAGGGTTTCCGCAAGATAGGGGTTGAAAGTTAGTAAAAAGAACACGTATCACGCTAAATCTACTGGACGGTTTTTTTTATGCAAATTGACACAGTCATATAATCTATACTTATAATAAAGCAATAAGTACGAAAAAGGCTGTACGAAGATATATAAAAAATGCTCTTGGGTGCTTAAAAAAGTTATTGAACAAGTTTTTATAATAGTGTCTTTCTATCTGGTTTTCTGTATGTTTGTGAGTTAGAAGCCAAGCAATTGATAAAAGTATTTTTGACGACTGAAGAAATTTTGATCAAATGTTGGTATATTGGTCCTGGAATAGCACATTATGGTAAATTTGAACCTAAAGAAAAGACCACGCGAGCGATGCCGCGGGTACAGTTAGTGGTATATAAAAGAGGCTCACTCACCCAAAGAGAATACATTAATACGTCACTGGCCTGCACCTTATGCTAAATGTACGTAAGCTTTGTTTTCTCTTTAGAGTTCTGTAAGGTATGTGTCAACAAATATTTTAATTTCATATAAAGCAACGCTGACTCAAACTTCAGTCATTTTGTGTAGATTCCCATCTATCGTTAATAGCATCGGCTCGCTTCAGTATCGCTTACAATCCCAACAGATTGAATGTCAAGGCACAGGTGGCGCTGCGGTTGCACGTGACGGTCCGACGTACAGCCACACTTTTGTTATTAGTTATCTTTACCTGTGCTTACACTCCTTGATAACGACTCATTGGAATGAGGCTATGACTCTGCTATGAGCTGGTTTCAAACATGCTTTTAGTGGTTTTTAATAGGCACTAGCAATCTTTATGCGGCTTCTTTTATGTGGTTCCTGATTAACAGAACAATACCTACGAGACGAAATTACGTCAGCTTGCATTTCGTCACAGGCAAAGTCGCAATTTATACGGCACTAGTTCCACCAGCAGCTTCGCTCGCAGTGTACTCTTTCTTTTCTCGCGTAACGTAAAGGGTATTGTAAGTACTATTGTTTATACTGTGGTATTATTCCGAGATGAAAAGTACCTGCTCCATAAATGTTAACGTACACAAGCGCGTTCTGTCTATAATGTGGCTGTGAAACACAAACTTGTAGCAAATACTAACATCATTATTGTGTGAGTAGTAGCCGAGCTGTTGCAAGTGCACGTCACAATAGACAAGGTGATAAGGAGGTTGGCAATTACGTTTGTACTTACGAGTACAAAATTATGCCGAAAGACCACTCCCTCGTAAGTTAAACAATCGAACCACCGACCGTGTTCAGAATATAACTACCTTAACGGAGATTAATTTGACTTCGGATTTCCAGGCATTTTAATTACAATATATAAGACCACATTCAGGTAGGCCTCCAAGTGTACCTAAATCTAGTCCCTGAATAAGATTTAGAAATCGGATGAAAGGTAATTCAACTTTAAATAAAACCCGTAGGCCTGCCACCCTACAATGCCACATTTTCAACGTTATAGCACAGAATAAACTAACTAGTGGCTCTGTGAGACGTAGTCCTCGCGAGTCTGTCTTTGAATAGCTTAAAACTGAATAAATGTAAAGATCATTTTCCGAAATGGCTGAAATGTTTTTTTTTACGTTTGCAAACCCATATCGGATCGAACTTGGTCACAAAATTTCACTAGAATCGGTTGTTAAATGCGACCTGTAAAGGAGAACAGCTGGGCATCGGCCGGACATACGAAAGCATTTTTGCCCAACGAATTTTTGCTGAAACGGAGATGCCTCCACTTTGTTAAACTTAAATAGGAAGATACCGCATACCATGTGCCAATATTGTGGAAAGTACAAAGTGCTCTTAATTCAGTTCTTGGATGGTTGTATTCCGAACAGGTATTAAAATCTAATCCTGGCTCTTTCTACTCTACTTCAAAATTAATAAATTTTCAGCTTTTCTGAATTTAAATACAGAAGTGTCACCGGTAATGAGTAAATCTATGTAATGCTAATGTATGTGTCGTGACGATATCTCAAAATTCATAATTTCAAGAATTGATCGATAATTTCATGATATGGTTCTAAAACAATGCCCGGCTAAAACTGACCATAAAAATGAAATATCAACGTTTAATGATATTTCAATCCACCTAATAAAAATTTTCTTTTGTAAACAACCACTAAAATGAATAAAATAAGTACAATTCAGCAAGAACAGTATCACTTTTTCGAAATTACTAATCTAATAATAATAATAATGCAAAAATACAAACATAAAAACAATACAAACATAAGAAAAGAAAGTGTTGTTTGAAGGAGGTGCCATACCGAGCCATCATTATTAAACAGAGCGATGGTGGCCTAACAGTTTTATAGTGCAATTTAGAATCCAACAATACCGGGTTCAAGACCTAGGCTCCGCACCAATGACTTCTCTGAGTTATGTACGTTTTTCCATCGCTCCGTGCTTCGAAGGGCACTTTAAGCAGTCGGTCCCGGCTGTTGTTGATTAATAGCAGTCGTTAAGCCATGTCAGAGGCCCTCGGGCGGCTTGATAAACTCTGACACCAGAGATCAGCACTACCTCATACGACAAACAAACAAATTATTAATATAGTGGAGATTATTCAAAAAGATGATGTCTTAAACGGCTTGACGTGCTATATAAAATAAGTAATTAGCTATTAAAGTAATTAGTTAACTTCGATATCAAAAATACTAGAGAAACTATTAAATTACAGACTTCCACACATAAAATACTTTCGAACAAAAAATATGGTTATCGAAAAAGAGTTTCTACTGAAGATGCCGTAATAGACCTTACTAACAAAATAATACGACAACTCGACAATAAATTCAAATCCATTGGAATATTCCTAGATCTTTATAAAGCTTTTGACACTGTTTCTATACCCTCGCTACTCTTGAAGATGGAAAGACTAGGAAGTCGAGGCATGTCTTTTTTTTTTCGCGATTATCTCGCAGACCGTACACAATGTGTCAAAATAGAAAATCATACCAGTGATGATGAATCCTTGAGCTTTGGCGTGCCACAAGGCAGTATTCTGGGCCCAGTTATCTTTTTTTTGTATGTGAACGACCTATGTAGCCTCAAAGTACCCCACTGTGATTTTTTTTCTTAAGCCGACACAGCCCTCATAGTGCATGGAAAAACCTGGGCTAAAGCTAAGCAGCATGGAGAAGAAGCACTTCGTGCGGTCATGACATGGTTATCTGCAAACCTGCTCACTCTTAATGTGGACAAAACAAAATATATAACATTCTCCGCCAACTCTATCTCCCAGCCTGATAGCTCCATCTCCATAATAGCTCATAAGTGCCGCAAGACGCTCTCTGTCTCTTGCGTCTGTCCTACTCTAGTTAGAACTGAAAATATAGAATACCTCGGTGTCCAGATAGACAATAAGTTAAACTGGAAAATTCAAATAGATTATCTTATATCACGTACAAGGAAACTTATTTATGTACTAGCTGTGCCCGCGGCTTCGCTCACGTGGTCGTTTCTCTAGGTTAAAAGTACTCTATGTGCTATTCCAAGACCTAAAATAAACATTCGATCAAAATTCCTTCAGCCGTTAAAAAGTTTTTTATCGATTGCTCGGCATCTAATTATTGGATTACGATACCAAGTACCCCAGGTCTTGGTCAAACCCTAATCTATCCAACTATCCAACACTGAAAACTGCATCGCAATCGGTCTAATAGTTTTTACAAAAAAAAAACAAACAAACAGACAGACACGAATTTTAAAAATGTTTAATATTAATAATAATAATAATATTCGGGACAATTCCACACCAATTACCTAGCAATTTTATTCTTGTTCAGTAGCTCAGTCCAATTTTTTTAAATTATCTTCCTTGTACAGACTTTTACGTTATTATTGCTGTGCCCGCAGCGTTGCTCGCGTGGTAGTTTTTCTGGGATATAATGATCCTTTGAGTTATTCCAGTACCAAAAGTACCAATATAGGTACCTACCTACCTGTGTTAACAACCTTCAGTGGCGATCCGACATGGTCGTGATAGGTTAGAAAACGAAGACGCGAGCGAAGCGTAGCGAGCATAAAGCCCCATTATAGAACTATCTAAGAACCATCTTGTTTACCTCAGCTTTGAAACAAAAATCCGCAGTTAAATTGGTCCATTCGGTTTGAAAGATACGATTCTCACCCCCCCCCCCTTTTTCAACTCCTCCCCCCCCTTTTTCAACTCCTTGGTACTCCTTTTACAAATGGTTCAAAATTGTGCAAACTAGTCCCAAGCATAGTGAATTAAGTTAAAGCTTGTTTAAAGCTACTAAACCAATTTTGATGAAATTTATACATTACCATACTAAAGGTCTTCGTTTCAAGTAAAAACAATCATCTAATTCGGTTCAGAAATCCCAAGATATTAGAGAACATAAACTATAAAACAAATAGATTTTCTAATATAAATTACTGAACCAATTTTGGTGACGTTTATATGGAACTATACAAATTTAAGGTCACTCCACCAATTTAAGGAGCTACGAGTATGGAGAGATATATGATTGGAGTTTCTCTGAAGCACAAGATTCGTGACAAAGGTAACCGACATAGCTCAAAGAATAAGCAAGCTAAAGTGGCGGTGGGCTGGTCACATTTCCCCAAAAACCGACAACCGTTCCGGTAGACGAGTTCTCGAGTGGAGACCACATTTAGGCAAATGCAGTGTAGGACGCCCTGTGGCCAGGTGGAGTGACCACCTGCGAAAAGCAGCTGGCAGAAAATGGATGAGGAGAGCTGATGACCGAGCTCAGTGGCGTGCATTGGGAGAGGCCTACGTCCAGCAGTAGACTGATATAGGCTGATGATGCTACACTACACTGAAAGTCTACCCTTTTGAATAAAAAAAACACATCTAAATCAGTTTAGAAATCTTAGAGATTTGAGGCAATATAAACACAAAATTAAGGCAACATAAACACAAAATCAAATGGATT
This sequence comes from Alsophila aescularia, assembly GCA_946251855.1. Taxonomy (NCBI): domain Eukaryota; kingdom Metazoa; phylum Arthropoda; class Insecta; order Lepidoptera; family Geometridae; genus Alsophila; species Alsophila aescularia. The sequence continues at coordinate 24,222,547 of OX276379.1, forward strand.
TACAAAAAAACTATTTATTCTCGGAAACTAAAAAACCAATTTTAATACAATTTATATGGAACCACCTGGAGAGTATACCCTTTCAAACAAAAGAAGAATTTTCAAAATCGGTCTCTTATTGACGGAGAAATCAGCCGACATACTAAAAAAAAACCATACATACTCGTACATTCGAGCATATAACCGTCTCCTTTTGTGAAGTCGATGAAAACGAACAACTTAACTTTCCTGAGGGAAAACAATACAATTACTGTCTTGTTATGACTATCTGTGTGCTATTATGTTCTTTCTATCTTTTGTTTTAGTAAATCAACAATCATAACGTTTGGTATTAACCCCCGACGAAAGAGAGGGGTTGTTATAAGTTTAGGGCGTGTATGTATCTGTGTGTCTGTCTGGGGCATCGTAGCTCCTAAACCAATGGACCGATTTTGATACGGTTTTTTCTGTTTGTTAGCTGATGTAATTGAGATGGTTCTTAGTTATAATGAGGGGTCATTTAAATTTTTAATTGGTGCAACAACAACAACAATTTTAACATTTTTATTTTATAAGATAAGCGGAGTGGTCCTTACCGAATCTTCCTTTTTGTATTATCACAGGTACATATTGATTCAAATCACGAGTGGATTCAATCTCGAGGGAACCCGAATCACAAGTGAACTATAAAGATATTACGAACTGTTATGGAATCTATGCCCGCACAGCGTCACCTCACAGAGGTGAAATATCGCATTGCATCTCATCTTTTATTTAGCTTTCATAAAAACTTAGAGTGAAGAATAACAGATGGTATAGCAGAGTATAATATCCACGCATACTTAAGTAATAAAGTAGAAGAAAGTAAGTACGTCGGTAACTTTAATGAAAGCAAGAAGAAACTCTAACAATCTTTAAAATATGGGATAAATCGGATTATTTATCACTTTCCACGCGGGTGGAGCCGTGGGGCGTAGTTAGTATTGAATAAAACCCCTTTTTACCGATTTAATATCAAAGAAAACAGTAATTATTAAAATGATCAAGTGGATAATTACACGACCTTACAATCAATTAGGCAGGTTTTATGAACAGCTCTACATGTTATTGTAAGTAATGGAATCAAGTTCTCTGCAACAAACTCTTCGACATTTGTTTTTGAATCCTCCCTAAAGGTCAATGACACTTCAGGGGAAGGTCACTTGTCTCCGACAATTTTTTGCGACCTTGGGTAAGGGTCATAACCTACCGGGCTCAACTTCCTTGAGCCCGGTAGGCACAGTAAGTAAATGCAATATAAAATAAATAAATAAATTGACTAAGCTGTTATTTGGCCGAACAAAGTCTCTAAATCCAGACTCTTTCCGTTTTGTGATCCCGGTGAGTTTTCAGCTTAAAGAATGGATTGGATATGTCACCGGGTTTTTTTGTCAGAACCGATGGATTACATTTTGAAAGATTCTAATTCGTTTTATTACAAACAGACGAAAAGTTGTAAACGAACATGCACGATCGAATATTACCGACCAATCAGTGGACAGTTTTACAATTTATCCAATTTGTGCGATTCTATCGCGACCGTCAAATTGTGAACCTACCGCTTGATTCGTCAGATTCATATTTATTACAATAGAGCTACAAATTCAATTGTAAATGACCTCGAGATCATTTACATCGACATGACCTCAAGGACTAAACTTGATCATGAATTAGTAAAAGAGCTCTCGCCAGAACTCTCGCATCGTCCACCCTTCGCTCCACTCGCACACTCGACCTTCTCTCCACTTAGGACTACTTGCGAGCTTCTGGCTCCGCTTTTTGGAATTACACCCGAGGTAGGACCACGTGGGGGTCACACGGTCGGACTACTCCGATTCCTTTTTAAGAGCTATATTTAATTTTGTAGATTTGACAAACTTAGACCAACCAATCAGGAAAATATTTTCAATATAAGAGGCGATTGCATCTGTAAAATTGTAAAACTGTCACTGATTAGTCCATAATTCCATATGCTAGCGAATAGCATGTCTGTTCACGATTTTCGTTTGCTTACAATCTTAGAATCTTAGAATCTTAATTAATCCGTTAAATTGCAATCTATTGGTTTTTACAATTTAACGGTGACAGATACATACAGCTGGATATTTGAGACGGGACGGTAAGGGCATGTACCTTAACCGTTATAGTTACAGGAAATCGTTCCTAGAAGATCATACATAACTTTTTAAGATATTTTGACCTGCATTCACAGATTAAGGAAAAAAAAACAAGAAAATAAACTATTCACAATATAAAATATTTATAAAAAAACAGTATCACTAATTTAAAATTACCAACGTAATAATAAAGCAAAAATACAACATAAGATAAGACAGAGTTTTTTGAAGGCGGTGCCAAACCGTGCCATAATTATGAATATGGTTGAGCTTATTCAAAAAGATAATGTGATAATGATAATGATAGATAATGTGACTTGACGTGCTATATAAGATAATAAGCTTTTAAAGTAATTATCTACAAAATCTTTATCATTAACTAGATTGCTGTATTCGTGTCAATCGGTTTGTGAACGTGTGAATGTCAAAATTATGCTCGTGTGAATCTCTTGTTGTATCTTCTACGTTTCGTGTTTTGTATAAGGGTGCGTCATAGACAACTGCATATTACTTCGTACGTAGATAGTTCTGTATTAATTTTGTAAAGATATTACATTTAAATGATGCCTGGGTATGGCACCGCCTTCAAATAACTCTTTCTTATCTTATGTTGTATTTTTGCATTATTATTACGTTGGTAATTTTGAAAAAGTGATACTGTTCTGACATAATTGTAATTATTTTATTCTTTTTAGTGGTTGTTTACATCGTAACATTTTTTATATGAAGTTGTTTTTTTTTTTTTGGAAAAATATTTTATTTTTTGATTGTGAGTGGCCTATGCAAATATCGGTAAGAATATATGCCAAAGAAAATAGTAGACACTCACTCACTTTAGACTCAAAGCGTTGGCAAATTAAAACCTAGGAACACTAAAAATTAGGATTAAAACCAAGGTTGAATAAACTACATATATTAACAACTGAATTAGTTTTTGACGAAAATTATCTATGATTTCACTGGAATGAAATGGAACTCTTTAAATAAATGGTTATTCATTTCATAGATATGAGGAAACATAAACCCAAAGCAAATGGATTTTTAAGTTGTAAATGCTATAATGATGTATGTGTCTTAAAGCAATCTTTTACGATACACCACCAGTACCACTTAAGACCTGAAAACTCATCGAGACTAATCAAATAAGCTCAAAAATAACTCGAAAAGGTTCCATCATTTTGTTGTTGAGATCCTGTTACTACCATCCGGCTCGATCATCAGACCTGAAAACCACATAACACAAGAGAACTTATCAAGACAAACCAAATGGGCCCAAATTCGAAGGGGTTCCATCATTTTGTTGTTGAGATCCTGTTACTACCTTCCGGCTCGATCATCAGACCTGAAAACCACATAACACAAGAGAACTATTTCGATTTAATTTTTATTAGTTATGCTGTTTAATAAATGGATATTCTTCAAAAAATAATATTCAAGTATATTATAGCCTGACGTTGCGTAGAACGAAACGTTGGTTTGCAAGTTATTATTTAGGGTGCATTCCGATTCACGATAATATCGCTGTGAGCGATCACAGTGCTAATTTGCGTACCGATGCAGATATCGCGCTCACGGCAGTTGAGTGCTGCAGTTGATTCGGAACGCTCGTGAGCGTGAT